>CM067350.1:60030640-60035640 GCA_034190875.2 Urechis unicinctus
GATCTTCTGCCCTTAGTCCGGTGCAAAGAAATCGCGAGCTCCAATCAGAGCGGATGGTTTTGTATGTGGCGCGCCAGGCTCGTAAACGGGACTAAAGATGGTTTCGGTGAGATTTTTTGGGTGAGCTGGTGGCAAAGTCGTTGTAGCCCTTGGGTTTATGTATACATAGAAGATAGCGGCCGGCAGGTCAATGCAAATCCCTGTGCTTACCTCTGGCTTTGCTCTGAGCCTGATAGTGTCTGTCAATCGCGAGCCCTGTGTCACGGTTAAGGCGCAGGTCAACCTTTCTGCGGGGGTCACCCTTGAATACAAACTCCCTGGAAGGGAATGATCCGTCCCAAACCAACTTGTGAGGCACCGTCTGGATAATGATGTCAATAGAATTGGGATAATCAAAGTATTTTACGTACTGTACATACAGTATGTCTGTAGCTATATTGCATATATCCACATGTGGGTGATTTTAAACCTGTTTGTTCTCATCGTCATCGATTTCCCACGGCCCGCTGATATTCCCTATTGATAGCTGGATGTCACATTTCTCCACGTACACCACCGTCTTGTGGTGTTTGATTGGTTGACCCTCTATCTTCTTCTTTTCATCCTGGCAATAACACAACTCATCAGTTATACTGGGATTGTTGAACCTAATATTGGATCCTGAATGACATTCGTAAAGATTATGAGAATCGGTTGCCTTTCAAACATGTATTTTCGCCCCGTGGGTGAACCTTTGTTTCCGACTTTGTGTAATGACTCGATTGTATTAAATTCTTTACGTTTGGTTCAAAAGTCATTGATAATTTATCGATATTTTCACGCTGAAGACAGCCCCCGAACTTTGTTTGCTAAAATATGCAAATGAGTGTGCGACCTTGGCGAGTAACTACGCAGGCATATTTCCGTCGTTGTCTGGTATTAACGCCCAACGCCTTTTTCTTAGCTTCGGATATCTAGTAGTGACTACCTCATGCCATATTTGGTTTTTACACGATTTTGACGATAACAATTTCAAATGTAGTAGGGAATCGGTCATTGATTTTTAGTTTCCGAAACGAATTGTGGTTATTCTCGATTGATGCACCATTCAATAAATAAAATGAATTACCTCATATCTTTTGTCTTCAACACTTTCGGGGCAGATGAGACATGTGAGTTTGATTTCATGGGCCCTGTCGTCATAGTCACTGAACACTTGTATCTCGATTGCTTTTTCTTTCTTCCGTCTCAGAAGGGCAAATTTGCAGAAATGATTGAGTGATAACATGGCGAGGCCATGTTCTGGGAGAACGACTCCAGACACGTGACCTTCTTCGTAAGACGAGAGCTCGTCCCATTCACATGCATACGGGTCCTCGTCTGTCGTGTCACTGTAGAGGACTACATACTCGTATCTACCCGACGTGTCGAGCAGTTCTTCTGGGATCTCCAGGAAAACGAGGATCGGTCTGGAGAATTTGCACCCATGAGGCATGAATGTGATGGTGGGGCCTACCAGACACTCGGTGACGTCATTATCAGTGGGATTACGCAGGGCCGGGAAGGTCTGGGTTATTGTTGTCGGTAGTGTGGTGTCGAAGTTAAGCGACAAAGCCTGATCAGGTGCGAAGATACCCATTGATATGGGTCCTTCAACGCTTACCATATGAAACTCCTCTTTGTTTGACAGCTCTACCTGGAAGATCAAGCTTATCGGGGCGTCACTACCCTCTGCGAGAGGTGTATCTGCAGTCATACCCAGACACATATACTACCTTTTGTAGCTTTGTTGAAATGCTCCATACTTTTATACGCTTCGTTCTTTTCCCTCTCATTGTAGGGCAGTTGTTCAATACATTCACAGAGATCCTGTGTATTCACTGCCTGTGAAATGAGTAGAGCACAACGTAAATAATGCATTAACACTTTGGATTTGAATCGAGGTGAACTCCACATTAAAAAAGCGCGAAAGAATATACTGGTATAGAGAATATAGTTATAAAATGGTCGCATGCGCATCATCCATAAATTTGGCGGATATTTCAGTATAGGAACGCCAAGAAAGAGCGATAGTATTTGATGGCTGTGTGAATATTTACATCATACGGCACCAATGGGTAGTTATTTTGGGTTAACACTAATACCCGTGGCACTAGCCGTAAGTATGGCAACAAAGCCAGTAGCATATTTAAGCAGTTGCGTACCTTATCATTGGTCGGAGATGTGATGGAACCAGTATTTGCTGGCTGTGACATCGAGGTTTCGGATTCACTCCTCGCTGTCAAAGATAAGCCTGTTTCACTGGAGAGCGTCGACCTCACCAGACTGGAGTTTGTCGTTGACAGCGATATCTCACTCATTCGCTGGAAGACCACAATCACATTGATCTTTGATGGTGAATTGTACTTATCGTATGACACCCTACTCTCAGCCAATCAGAGCTCGAGAAAAAGCTCTGTCGTTTACCCATATCGCCTTAAACACATAGTTACCCGTGCGATAAATGCGACCTCGCAATACCACCTAGCAGCAACCAGATTTGAGAAGGTACAAACGCACCGGTAACACTAAAATCCGTCTCAAAATCATTGCCGTCGAAAAAGGAAAATTCTCCCGCATCTCCTATAGATGAACCCGTCATCAAAGGCAGTTGAGACCCTAATGTCACCCCTTACCTCCACAGGGATTTGCATTGGCCTGCCGGCCGCTATTTCCTATGAATGCATAAACCCAAGGGGGACAACGATTTCGCCACCAGCTCACCCAAAAATCTCGCCTTGACCATCTTTAGTCCCGTTTACGAGCCTGGCGCGCCCCATACCCGTCGAGAACATGTTCTTCTACCTAACAAAACTATCCGCCCCGACATTTGCCACCCAAAAGACGGTTGTTTAGACGATTTACTGTACCTGGAATTTCATTGATCTTCTGCTGCCCTTAGTCCGGTGCAAAGAAATCGCGAGCTCCAATCAGAGCGGATGGTTTTGTATGTGGCGCGCCAGGCTCGTAAACGGGACTAAAGATGGTTTCGGTGAGATTTTTTGGGTGAGCTGGTGGCAAAGTCGTTGTAGCCCTTGGGTTTATGTATACATAGAAGATAGCGGCCGGCAGGTCAATGCAAATCCCTGTGCTTACCTCTGGCTTTGCTCTGAGCCTGATAGTGTCTGTCAATCGCGAGCCCTGTGTCACGGTTAAGACGCAGGTCAACCTTTCTGCGGGGTCACCCTTGAATACAAACTCCCTGGAAGGGAATGATCCGTCCCAAACCAACTTGTGAGGCACCGTCTGGATAATGATGTCAATAGAATTGGGATAATCAAAGTATTTTACGTACTGTACATACAGTATGTCTGTAGCTATATTGCATATATCCACATGTGGGTGATTTTAAACCTGTTTGTTCTCATCGTCATCGATTTCCCACGGCCCGCTGATATTCCCTATTGATAGCTGGATGTCACATTTCTCCACGTGCACCACCGTCTTGTGGTGTTTGATTGGTTGACCCTCTATCTTCTTCTTTTCATCCTGGCAATAACACAACTCATCAGTTATATGGGATTGTTGAACCTAATATTGGATCCTGAATGACATTCGTAAAGATTATGAGAATCGGTTGCCTTTCAAACATGTATTTTTTTCGCCCCGTGGGTGAACCTTTGTTTCCGACTTTGTGTAATGACTCGATTGTATTAAATTCTTTACGTTTGGTTCAAAAGTCATTGATAATTTATCGATATTTTCACGCTGAAGACAGCCCCCGAACTTTGTTTGCTAAAATATGCAAATGAGTGTGCGACCTTGGCGAGTAACTACGCAGGCATATTTCCGTCGTTGTCTGGTATTAACGCCCAACGCCTTTTTCTTAGCTTCGGATATCTAGTAGTGACTACCTCATGCCATATTTGGTTTTTACACGATTTTGACGATAACAATTTCAAATGTAGTAGGGAATCGGTCATTGATTTTTAGTTTCCGAAACGAATTGTGGTTATTCTCGATTGATGCACCATTCAATAAATAAAATGAATTACCTCATATCTTTTGTCTTCAACACTTTCGGGGCAGATGAGACATGTGAGTTTGATTTCATGGGCCCTGTCGTCATAGTCACTGAACACTTGTATCTCGATTGCTTTTTCTTTCTTCCGTCTCAGAAGGGCAAATTTGCAGAAATGATTGAGTGATAACATGGCGAGGCCATGTTCTGGGAGAACGACTCCAGACACGTGACCTTCTTCGTAAGACGAGAGCTCGTCCCATTCACATGCATACGGGTCCTCGTCTGTCGTGTCACTGTAGAGGACTACATACTCGTATCTACCCGACGTGTCGAGCAGTTCTTCTGGGATCTCCAGGAAAACGAGGATCGGTCTGGAGAATTTGCACCCATGAGGCATGAATGTGATGGTGGGGCCTACCAGACACTCGGTGACGTCATTATCAGTGGGATTACGCAGGGCCGGGAAGGTCTGGGTTATTGTTGTCGGTAGTGTGGTGTCGAAGTTAAGCGACAAAGCCTGATCAGGTGCGAAGATACCCATTGATATGGGTCCTTCAACGCTTACCATATGAAACTCCTCTTTGTTTGACAGCTCTACCTGGAAGATCAAGCTTATCGGGGCGTCACTACCCTCTGCGAGAGGTGTATCTGCAGTCATACCCAGACGACGCACAAACACATAATATTTATATAATTATATATATATATATATATATATATATATATATATATATATATATATATATATATATATATATATATATATGTGTGTATTTATATATACATATATATATGTATATGTATATATGTATATGTTTATATATATATTTATATAGATGCATATATACATATTTATACACAGACATGGGTATATATATTCATATATGTGTGTGCGTGTGTGGGTGCGTTAGTATGTGTGCGGTGGTAGTACCATGTGTATGGTGTAATGTTGTAGTAAAATAGACCGTACTGGGTATATCCTAACCCTGGTCAGCTTACCTGTACCCACTCTGTTCTG
>CM067350.1:60040640-60108140 GCA_034190875.2 Urechis unicinctus
CACTTCATAACGTAGAATACATCACTATTCCTTCATGGTGATTTTTAACATGACATTTCGTTATCTGGGCGTATTGAAGAGTGGGGTTAGCAGGTCATGTCATCCTTATCCCACAAAAGGCGCGAAAACAGCTAGACAGGCTTCATCAATAGGGAGTTAAGATAGCATTGCTATACATGATGACGACTTTTGATGACTTGCATGTGGTCTTTGATTTGGTTCTTAACTTATAAATCACCCATATGTTACAGCCGCATTTATAATCTAAATAGCCCAGTCAATGTGATATTGATCTCATTCGTGGTTACCGAGATATTGTCTCTTAGACGTGACAAATATGCTTCAGAGAGATTTGTATGGAGCAAGCGAAGATCGTTATCAGCGATGTGACGTCACATTATTGTTACCCTGTAGGGCTACTAAGTGATGTCGTCATAATCCCATCCGACCCCGCGTAGCGCCCGCAAAAAGGTGCGAAAAACACCCACACTAGCTCCATCAGTAAGGGGATTTATATGGCATTGCTATAAAAGATTACGACATTTGGCGCATAACAACGCCTTAAAATAATCATAATGGTGAATAAAACTTATAGCCATATAGCTGGATAACAATGTAAGTTTGCTATCTATTCTTTATATTGTCTCCGAGAAAACTGCCACCCCGACAGGACTAGAGCGCTACAGAGAAAAGGTGTTAACATGGTTAAGGAGACGAAAACCGTTATGAACGACGTGACGTCACGCTTGGTAGCGACGCATTGAATGGCTATTGTACCTCCGCTCAGTCGGTATCAGCGTGTTTATCAGTTCGTTTTCTGCTTTATATTTATATGTGTAATTATTCTGTCAAGCTAAGCAGTGTGATCTGTTTTTTAATTGGCAAGGCTAGAATCACATATACAGCTATGCGCGTTGATATCAATAAACAATATACAGGAAACAACATACAGCGAACAGACAAATAGACCGCATTCATACTTGATGATCAAAGGATGATTAGGATGTTAAGGCGTCAGTTTTCACCTCTTTATCACACAGGCGTGTATTTACTCAGTCATAAATGTAATAGTCTAGTAAGTTCTCGCAGACCTGATCAGAAAGCATTATTTTTCGTGCAAATGATCGCTACTACGATGACTATGTAATAAAACACCCGACTCACTGCCTCAGGGAATCTGAATTACACATGACAATTTAATGACAGTCATTGCGGGTATTTTTGGACGGTTTTCGGGAGGCTTATTAGTCGTCCATACACGCTATATCAAGTTATCTAAAGTTTTCACTTGAATAAGTTGTGCGGGTCATTCCAGTAAACTTACCTCGATTGGTCAAAGAAAGAGAAACGCCACTTATCTTTAATTCAAATAATTTTCATATCATAAAATATAGGCATATATGTTTATGTTGGAATTTACGGTATTTACGAGTGTGGTGGGATGTTTTTAGGCGCGCTCAATTAAATCGCAGGCGTTCGGTTCCCGATGCCAAGCTTCAGCGCACCGAGCCGCATCCGAGCGCCGAGCCGCTAAATACTCAATATATATAGATAGCGGCTCGGCACTCGAAAGTTTGGCATCGGGAACCGAGCGCCTGTGGCCCAAATCGCCATTTATCACTTGTAAACCGATAAATTGTACAAAAATCGGTATCACGTTGATTAGAACTATGGTTTTTAACGACTTAATTCTTTGATACAGGCAAATAGAATGCGCGACAAAAGAGCGAGCGATTTTCGGCGCTGTCATTCTACACCATGAGAGATCAGGACTACAGGACCTCTTGCCCTGGCCAGTCGAGGACCTCTAACCATTGCCATTACCCAAATATTATAATAGACTTGATATGACTTTTTTCAAATCGCAGAATATGTAACGAGTTTTGCAACAACTGTCCAAATCTGATCGCATAACCCTTGTCACCGACTATATTAAATATGGAATTATTTACGCTGAACTCTGAGTCATTCATTACTTAATAATTCATAACTTATTTCGTTCGTCATTCTTTTATCGCATATAACGGATCAAAGACCCACCTTAAGAGATCCTGGTGGTAGGGATGATAAAGACACGGGAAGTCTCGTGCGGACGCCGGTACAACAAAAGGACAAGCGGCAGATACAGCGGAGGACACTGATGGGATCTCCACCGAAGCCGGGCTCTCCGCCAGCTTGCGGGAGAAGCGGGGTCTCTCTGACGGGGCGGTTCCTCTGGGTGCGTCCGTGAGCTCGGACAATGAGACTCTCTCACCTACCGCCTTGGCATCACGACCCCGCCCGGTTACATCAGCAGGCGGTGATGGTGATGACCTGTGGCCGTGCTGCTTGTCCACATAGGTAGCTCGCTCTGCTCGACGGAGTAAACCAGAGGACAGGTAGTCAACAGGTGAGATGAAGCTATTGGGGAAAGTAGGGAAATGGAAGGCTGGTTGATGAAGATGCGGCAGTGCGTAGTGTGAAGACCAGTCACTGTAGCTGGCGTGCATAGCGGCCAGAGCGGACCATGCACTTGGTACTGTCACCATGGACGACCCGAAGGTGGGGAAGCTGGCAGGAGGATGAGCAGGAGTGGGGCGTGAAGGTATGGTAAAGGCCCCTCTGTCCAGTAACGCGTCGTAATCCGTCAGAGCGCCGGCTGCTGGTGTCGTAACTAGGCGGTCACAGAGGTCAGACGGCGTCATCCCCAGCCGGCCACGGTGTTCTGACGGCGTCATCCCCAGCCAGTCACGGTGTTCTGACGGCGTCATCCCAAGTCGGTCATGGTGCTCTGACGACGTCATCCCCAGCCGATCATGATGTTCTGACAACGTCATCCCCAGACGGTCACGGTGTTCCGACGGCGTCATCCCCAGACGGTCACGGTGTTCTGACGACGTAGAAGCTGGAAACTTATCCGCTACCTCAGTAGCTAAAGACATGCTCGTCAGTCAATGCCGTACAATCTAGCAAGATATCTATGTATAAACCGTACAAGTTTGTTGCAAGATGATGGAGTTGTGCGTACGTCTAGTTGCTATAGAACACTCTAGACGATGTATGGGACGATGATACGAGCTGGTCTGGCAGCAACAAGTGCTGAGATCTTGTCTTACACTTGCACACCACCACACACCACCACACCTGCCGAGTTCCTTTCTCCTCTTACAACAACTTGAAGGCAAGAGTTACACCTTTCAATCGGAATCATTCGGATAACACGCCGTCGACAAGTGGCCAAATTAGAGTCGGGGATACGATCGGCGGTCGAAAGACTCGTTCAGGGCGATGATAAGCTCGGGCTTCCCCGCCGAGACACAGAAACCCGTGCTTGTTTGCAGTCAACTTCTGCAACAGTCTGGGTAAACAAGGAATGGTAAGGGATGCCACTGCCTGTCTGTGCCTAGCTTCGACTCCTGTTGTCAATCCACCGTAGGGGCAAAAGTCTTAACACAAAAGCTTTGGAGGTTTCGTTGGAGTATGACTGTATCCGTCCTTAGTGGTGTTAACGTTAGCCGTGTGAGGGTTGTTGAATTGTGTCCCCCTGTTGCTATTGTTGACCGGTGTTTATATGCATCATGTTCGCTTGTTTATTGCGATTGAGTCAACTGGTGAAGTTGATCGAGTAGGTGGCCATCTTTATGATGCTTGTTCGCGGTGGGTATAACACAAATAGATAGTGCGTGTGTTGACGAAGTTTAGAATGGGAATCGGAAAGCCGTGGATGGTTGTTTGGGGGCAAGTTATATCCGATTATATGATGTCATCCAGAGTGATTGGGGAAGGGGTAGGAGGGGCGGGGGGGGGGGGGGGGGTAGGGGGTCTGAGTGGGCTGCGTAAGTTACTGACTGGTACACAGGACATCCTACAAGGATGCAAACATGTCTCTAAATTGCGCCAAACCATGAAAACCACTTCACAATTGCCCCATCTTGAACAGATTTGCACGAAACAGCTAACAAGTTGTCACGCCCCTCTGCAAATACACCATCGATAGATGCCTCTCTGATAATAAACTAAAACACGCCTGTAGGGAGTTGATGCGCCATTGTTCACTTTCTCAAACACCTGCCCCCTACCACTATCCCATTACGGGGGTGCCGTCACGATATGATTTATACATAGTCAACAGTGTTACAACCTCAGCCGCTCATGTGTTTCACATCTGTTAATAATTCCATCTACAACAATTCTAACCAAATCTATTGCGAGCTCCCCTATCGAGAAACCGATTGTTTTTGACAATCACTACATTTGTCTTGAGAAGAGAAGCTGCTACAGACAACACGTAAACACCACTCCACGGGGAGCCAAGTTTGTTATGCCTTAAATACAAACAATTTGTAAAAACAAACACAGCATTCTTGACAAATTGAACATCTGATAGCTGGGTTACAGACAACGCCTCGTTGTTCCGTGCCTCGTGGGGCCATGGTATTGGAGGCACCTGACGCCGAGAGCCTCAATGCAAACTCATTCATTTTATTTGACGCTGGTGCTGTATCATGTGTCGTCTGCACTCTCAAGCAATTGTTACTGATGTTTAGGCTGTAAGGTGACATTAATGTTGTCTTTCTCTAAAGTGTATCTACAATTTCATTGGTGTAGATATGGAGTAATCACATGCAACTCTGCTTCACCTCCTTCACAGACATTGCCTCATCTCCTTCACAATCATACAGTGTGTTGGTTTTCTCAACAATCAGAGGTTCATCTTATTCACAATCATACAGTCGTTCCTCTACCTCAGAATGAGACATTGTTTCATCTGCTTCACAATCAGGCCGAGTTTCCTCCTCATAATCAGACATTGTGTCACCTTCTGCACAATCAAACATCGCCTCATCTCCCTCACTAACAGACATTGATTTACCTCCTTCAGAACTGGCATGACCGCCATCAAAATCGCATATTGCTTCATCTCCTTCACAATCAGACGTTGATTTATCTACTTTGCATTCAAACATTACTTCGTCTTGTTCACAATCAAACATTGATTCTACTTCTTCACAATCAGACATTGCTCCATCTCCTTCAAAATCAAACATCAATTCATCGCCTTCAAGATAAAACATTGCGTCATCGCCTTCATAATCAGACATCGTTTCATCTCCAACGCAATTAAATACTGCTTTATCCCGTTCACAATCAGACATTGTTTCATCTCCTTCACAATCAGACATTGCGCATTTTTCAGCACCGGATATATTGTAGCATCTAATTGGCCGGATATAATTGGCTTAAAATTCACGTCCCGTCAAAAATATGAAATCGGACAAATATAGCGGGGGCTCCCGACTGGACTCCTAAAGTAAGGAATCGGTCGACGAAACTTTTTTCACAATAGAATTACAATGATTTTTTTTAATGAAACGCACTTTTAATGTAACCAGACGATTATTAACGGATGGAATCCGATTAAATAGCTGCAAAAGCTCGAATCGCGGACATGCATGGGATAATAAGTAGAAGCGCGGCGCATTGCATTCGGGGATAGTCTGCGCCAAACTGGTTGCGCTGCCTGGCGAATAACGGATAGCTGTTGCTGAAGTTCGGATCGGGGACGTAACAGTCCCAATTTCGGTTGGCAATGGTAAGAATAGGGTACCCCGACTATATCGTATCTATGTGGCATGCGAACTCCAACGAACCACACCTTAGAATCACAGGCTCATCAGAGTGTTTGTCACTACGCTGTATAAGATCGTCAATACAAACAATCCCGTTATCTGGTTATATACAGGACTAATGTCAACATTCAGACAGCAAACATGACCCTCAGTTCGTTATCCTGGTGCGGTTTTGTATGGTCAAGCCTTTGATGTCTTGATAAAGGTCCAGTTCATATCTGACCATTATAAAATAATGTCATCCCGTACACATCTCGTTGTGGATGTTGTTCAGCAGTCGAGTTGTCAATCCTTGAACAATGTGTTTGCCCTACACGCAGCCACCCGACAGATGTGGCGATCTGCCAACTCTTTGGGAAGAGATGCATCCAACACCATTCATGTTGGAGACATTCTGACGCGCCTCAATACGAGATTGGTAAAAATAATAAGCGACTACACTATTTGGTGCTGCATATCTTAATACATGTTTAGGATAAATTTATGGTTTTTTTCCCCCTGAGTTATTATCTTGATTGGTTTTCGTCCCGATTATGAGCCGGGGTAGTAATCAAAACGAGGATTCAGTAGGGCTTGGAGGCACTCTTAGCAGAGAATAGGGCTAAGGGCACATAGAGAAATATCTAAAAACATTTATTGATGTAACATAAACAATCGGAAACCATGAGCACAATAGATGGCGATGTAAGACGTGGGCTTCACTGGACTTGACATCAACACACGATCACATCACAGCAGACTGACACTGCACGTCGTCTCTTTTACAAAATGTATATATGTGACAAAAATATACTGAACAAAATGGCAACAGAGCTAGCAGCTGTGAGCGAAGACTGCCACATACGCTGCTAGTGTGATCCAACGTGAATCCACGAGGTTTTGGCACGCGCAATAAGCACTCAAATCGTGACCGGGTCTTGTTATGCAATATCTTGTGGATGTGCTGTAGCAGGTAGACAGATGTATTGGTGTGATGAAGGAAATGTTGCCATTAAAAAACCGACCTGCATCGAACATGCACCCGTATCTTTCAGGCCTTGAGCTGGTTAGAATGGGCATTATGTGTAGACTCAAGTCACTCCCAATGAGGCAGTGAGTAACTACTAGAGTTGGGGCAGTTTTTGACACTAACATAAGAAACATATGCAATTGGCGAGTTTGTTGCCAGAGAGTAAGATTTGGAAGCGGACTTACGGGAAGCTAGAGCGACGTAGCGCAGAGGGCAGGTCAAGTAATCTTCTCTCCGCAACGCCCGGGCTCCGGCGACGTTATGATAGCAACACGCGCACGTTGTGAACTTTGACCTTCATATGGAACACGATCACGCAGACACATCGTTATAAATGCCGGACTCGGTGCCTCAATTCGAACAAAGTTGTTTCATTAGTAGGACTTAGTTCGCCCCTGCTGTGACACAGATAAATAAACAACAATTGTTTGTGTAAATTATATACATAAATCACTGCCAACTCATCTGATTCATTCTTCATCATGTTAGTTGCTTAGAATAGACGGGAGGTAAAGCGAAATGTAACATGATTGTCTATGAATGATTTTTTTTTTTACAGCGTCCTGCCGCTAATCGTGCTCAACGACTTGGTCACGATATCCGTTTAAAATTCGCCATATTTTACTCCTTATTTGTCTGTGAAGCGATGGAATCAAGATGATATATCAGAACATATAAAGATAACTTGGCTTGATATTTGGCGTTTGCTGGTTTCTAACCCCCTAAATCAGAGAAGCGCTCCAGTTTCTGCTGTGAATGATCGCCTCCATACAAGTTCGCAACAAATTGGGACAATTGGCAGATGCCACGGGAACGTTACAAGCATTTACACATTATGACTCAATAGTTCGCATAGGCAGCATCCGAACGCTATGACACCACAAGCACCGACAGCGGATGCTTAGAAACGTTATGAAAGATAGAACCCGCCAGTCGCATCGTGCCAGCATTTAGCGCAGCGACGACAACAGATTACAAGGCTCCACAAACGAAGAAATAATAGGTTATAGCATGACCAGGGTCGAGAAAGGAATGAATGTGTGGTAGTAACTTACGTGTGCACAACAGGTATATTTTGGGGCTGAATAGGGCGAGGAGAATAATTGAGGTGATGGTTAGTCAAGGGTTGAGTTCGGGTGACGTCGATTTGAGACATGTTTTACGATCTTTCATTAATAGTGATGGACCCTTCACAACCTCGCTCAGACAACACCTTCCAAACCATACAAATGTGATATAACACACAAATGGGTTCACATCGAAAAATTAAGTAGAAAACTTTGCAATGAGAATATCTATAAAACATTCTATTCGAGCCCATGCTGAATAGAATGCTACCACAAGATGACACCAACTGTAGAAATTTTATATTCAAATAAGTGTAAATTAGCAGGACAATATCTAGTCATGCGAGACACGCTTTTTGGCCTTTGCTGGCCTGTCTCGCGGGTGCGCCACCCATGATCTCTCGGCGAGGTGATGGGTGGAAAACTCTAACAAAAACAGATATCTATAATGATGGTTACCAAGTCGGAATAGCCTTCTTAGGAAAATATAATTTCCATACTCGTCTACTCACAGGACTGAATTGGATCCTTTGCATAGATTCTGATTTTATTTATGCAGGTAATTGTACTGATTCATTCTACTCTATCAATGAGTTAGAAGTGAGTCAGTTCTGTATATTGTTGGCGTCTTAACCAATTTGCCAGGTCCAATTACTGATGATAACCAGATCCGTTCAATAGATTATCCCCTATGGGTGGCTATCAAACTCTTGAGGAACAAGATTTGGGAGATTTATGTGACATGAATGCGACCCACTAGCCACGCAACGAGCTGTTTAATGGTGTCCTTCGGATTGCGAAGGTCGATTGGATGTCAGATAATTAGGTTGAGGCGGGTCACGAAGCTTTATATATTGGTGCCTTCATCAGAGGAGCCGTGACGCCAGACTGAGGGGGGATTTGATGAGGCGTAATCAACGCGAGGCTGCTGCGTGAGGAGTATGGACAATATCAATAAGGCGCTGTATATGGGTAGCTTGGATAGAAACATACACACATTTCTAGCCAAATATGGCGAACACCAGTATTGTACTTCACTTGATAAGGAGATAGAGTTCGGCTTGCTTTTTGGGCCTGCCGTGAAATGTGTACATATGATATTCATAAAATCTCCAGCTTTGGACTAAGATATTTTTAATTAACTCAGTGCAGACAGTTCACTGGACCATCTTGTTTGTGCACTCAAAATTGTAGTCAATGACAATACACACGCACACAAATGACATCTGTAGTGTGCACACAAAACGCTGTGTTCAACAAGCTAATAAATTGTCCAGCAAAGAGACTCGCTAGGAGTTGGTAATGCATATGATACCCATACGTATCCAACTAAATGTTACGTGAATTCGCATTGAATATGAAATGGAAGAAACTAAATAACAGCAGATGACATAGCTCTATATGTGTCGTATGATGAAAGCAATGCCAAACATGAGTGATTGATAATTTAAAGAGCGTTAAATGGGGAAATTTCTACGCAGTTAAATAGGGCATCATCGGTCGGTGGTCATCATAACGAGTGGCGGGCATCATAACGCGATGCCGCCTCAGTTCACCACCGTTCATTATAGTGTGTGAGGTAAAGACCGCTTAATGCACACTAATAAGCACACCTAACTTGTGTGCGGCGGTGTAACTTTAGCTGCATGAACCACACGCTCACAGGTCAATGTTCACTTCATCACAGTTGGCCAAGACAAGCATAATACAAAGCCTCTTAAGGAAATAAGCAGCTTTCACAAAAATGTTATCAGTTCGCAAGGAAAACATATACATGCACCATCATATTTGCTATAATACTAACAATCGCCACAATTTGACTGCAAGATTTTACTTAACTCGGTACACACCGCACCCATGATTCTACATCTAGGAGTATCCTGTGTAAAGCATTAGTTTTGAGAGCTGTGCCCTACCAGACCGTCCCATGCTGCCTCCTCATCGCTCACTATATACAGAGTGATGCCACTCTGTCACCATTAGCTAGGCAGTTGACAATTCCCATACATCACCACAGCCGCGGCCATGACAATTTGTTCTTGACATGACGAATGACAGGAATACGATGGCAAAATTTGATTAATGCTGCAATACAAATGAATTCGCTTCTCTGAACCAAATCGGGTAATTCCTCCCAGTATGCTCACCTTACCGAATGGTATCAAAACCTTTGCCACTACGTTATTTCTAATCATTGGTTAGGTGAGGCAATACAGGTGTGTTGCTGTGCGCCGTCCAGTAGAAGACATACCTGAGTTCAAACCCCTGGTCGACTGGGCCCTCGCTCACCGTCTTAGCTCGCATCTGATGCCTTTGGCTCGCGACAGACTAATGAGGTACCCGCCTCTGATGCCTTCGGCTCGCGGCAGACTGATGAGGTACCCGCCTCTGATGCCTTCGGCTCGCGGCAGACTAATGAGGTACCCGCCTCTGATGCCTTCGGCTTACTTTGCCTTCGGCTCGCGGCAGACTGATGAGGTTCCCACTTCTGATGCCTTCGGCTCACGGCAGACTAATGAGGTACCCTCCTCCGATGCTTTCGGCTCGCGGCAGACTAATGAGGTACCCGCCTCTGATGCCTTCGGCTCGCGGCAGACTGATGAGGTACCCGCCTCTGATGCCTTCGGCTTACGGCAGACTGATGAGATACCCGCCTCTGATGCCTTCGGCTCGCGGCAGACTGATGAGGTACCCGTTCCATTTTGCTGTACCTAAGTGGCCAGGAATAACAGAATGCGGTCAGAGGGATAGAAAGCACATTGGTGGCAACCATGCTCAATGTCAAACTAAACTTCTTGCCGCTTAACGTGTGAAGAGACTGAGGCAGATAATATGCTATTATTCACCAGCAAGGAAACTCTTTGTTTTTATATCATTTAAATAGCAAAAACTGGTCTCATGCGTCATGACACAACTATGATATAATGTAATCATATCTGTATGTGAGTCGATTTATTGAATGAGGCTTTTGCTTTTGGTAGGTTCCTAATTTGGTCGTCTAGGTTACTTCTTGGTGGCGATAAAAATAATGTTTGCTGCTTCTAGTAACGCAATCTCTAACTATATATATATATATATATATATATATATATATATATATATATATATATATATATATATATATATATATATATATATATATATATATATATATATATATATATATATATATATATATAAATACGCGAATACATATTGTCACTGAATGAGACAATCACACCTAGCTGCGCTAGGCACGACACCAGACACTGCTTGCAGCAAGCACACGCTGTCAAGTTGTCTTAATTATGTCCGAGCAGGTGTAAATATGGTAAGGGGATGGCAGAAGATGATTGGACCTGCAGCCATAACCGCAATTTCTGCGACTTTTAAATGCCAAATGAGCGCTGCAATAAAGTAGTGCGTATTTGAAATGTCTGCCAGCCAGATAGTTTTCTCTGGTGGAAATAGAGAAAGGTACATATAGCTGTCAACATTGAAATGATTCGTGCGAATTTCTCCTTCAAGTCGTAGCGTGGCACCGGCACACCGAGACATGGATCTGTCGCTCATGAGGCTAAGACTGTCGTAAGCTTTGTACTTCATATATAGAAAATCATTTCTTTTTCATTCACAGTATATATTGTCAATCAGAATATAATACACGAGCAAACTTCTTTAATCGAAGAAATATGCGATAGCATCTACCGAGAAACTCTCCGACAGATCCCAGACGATCTGTTAAAGATGAGGCCAGAATGCATCAGACGAAAATAACCAGAACAGGTGTATGATATTTGGAATACCGGCCGCACCGCGGCCAGGTAGGTGGCTATTAAAAAAAAATAAGGTAGTTCACCACGAAGACCGGGTGATTGGTCGACTGCTTGGATGATTCTTAGATAAGGAAAATTTATGTATGTTCATTTTTCTGGAAACTGCGTTTAATTTATATCTAGGTTAGTTGGGCGTGAATGATGAACAGCCCGGGCAAAGCCTAGTCTAAAACGTACTGAAAAGCTCCAACAAACACGGTTCTAAGACGAGCATCTGGTTGATTGGTATGCTCATCATACGCAGAACATCCTTCGTGAAAAAGTCAGCCTGCCGCCCACGTTATCCAGCACGGCGCGACCAAAATACTCAGTCACAGACTCAATCACAATTAGGTCACACACATCATCCATCACTACAAAAATAACTACAGAGTAACATCACAAACAGGTAAGTATCTCATAAGTATTAAGGCGGCTTCGGTATATATCATATATTTGTCTGGCATTCAGCAACGCCAGTCACACGGGCACAGTCGGAATGAGCAGCAGGCATTCTCTGCAGCAGAGGCTGTAAGCTTAATGACCCTTAACAGATGGAGCAGGTGATCGGGTTCATAAGGACATGCCACCCGAACGCTTGAACAGATACTTAATGCAGAACTGCCATACGAAGGATTGAAAGTAAGGGCACTATTCTCCAAGGTGTGATTTGATACATCAGTGATTATTTTAAGGAGGTCAGGTGGGGCGTAGAGTAGGGGTCGGGCTAGTGTGATAGAATTGTGGGGAGGTGGTAAGGTTGAGTGATGAGGTTGCGTCATGACACGCACCTGTACAGGTCGCGCCGTTTGTCACGACAGAGGGCAGTACGAGCAAGAGCATTGTCGGTTGACTTGGATTATTGAATTATGGAGAAGAGGAACAATACTTCCTGCATGGAATCAAGCACCACGAGTAAAAGGCACCAAAAATTGTACATTCCTGTCAAAGACACGTGACAGGAAGCTTAGAGTCGCACCTGTTGGCGAATGAAGAGATATAAGTTGACATGAAATAAAGACCATTACACGCGTCTGCTCTACCTATGTGTCCATTATTCACAGTGTGCGTTGTATTCTAGTGTCCAATATTCCCAAGTAACCGTTAAACGTAATTGGTAATGATGCTCGAATGTCCCTTGTATTCAATTGTCCTTAATGCTAAAATTTTCCATTTATTAACTCCAGTGTCAGCTATACTAATTTGTCTGTTATAACCAAGTGTCTGTTGTACGCAAATGTCCCTCATGTCTTAATATCTGTTATATTTAGGGGAGCGTAGTACTCAAGTCTCCGTCATACTCAAATGTCCGCCAAGATGTATTTATCATTTCCATCAATTAACACTACTGGTCACATGACTACCAATTGGCCATATCTCGCGTGACTTGAAACTGGCCAGGCCAGTAGACCCGCCACTCATCCCGTGTGATGCTCAGTGGCCCACTCTAATGCAATACCCGGGTACAGCGTATGACAACACCCCACAAGTTCTCAAGCGTTAAACCCTGCGTGATCAGAACGGGGTGTAGAGCTAAATGCATTAGATGGCGGGCTTTTAGAGGGGTAATTTAGTGTGAGAACACTCACTCTAGGGAAGTAAGGGATGGTTTGGGCGAGGCGTGTGACGAATTAGCTTTAAGGTCTTTGGCTTCCACTTCGTCCAGGGACTGCTAACAACATGTGATGGCTTCATCAACGAACTTCAGCTGCTCGCGTGGAAGCATACGTAACTACCTTAGACCACTGCTTGCTGGATACCAAATTGCGTTTGCATGGTATTATTAAGGGGAGATTGAATTTGTTATTGAAGAACAGATTTTGGATGTAAGACCTCAAAACTATAGCGGTCGGTTTTGTACTTTTCATGGTAACGATTAATGCGTTTTATCTGCTTGATGACGTAATGTTAACATCACGAATATTCATTCACGTATCAGTAGTTTGATAAGATCATTCCCTGACCGCCAAGTGGACATATAGTACTTACACTTCCAAAATACACACAAAAACTCATGCAAGCAAGGTGTGTCTGCTAGTTGCTAACGTCTTGATTTAATGTTTGGATAATTCTATAATGTTTCTATGACCATGTTACCATTGTGAATGATATAGCGGTGGGTCGATCCCGGACATCTTTGTTGGTCATCTTCTCGACCGGTTCGACCTGTTGCAGAGGCATCTTATGGGCCACGACCTTAAATGACAAATACACATAATATAAATGTCAAGTCAGGATAACTCACTGCACTCCTGCACGCAAACTTGTCTAACTTGGGTATATCATACTGCAAGCTGCTGAAGCTGCCTGCGTGTAGCTTATCTCATTTATATGTATCAGGTCTGTAACCATCTATATATGGATATTCAGCATTAAATATATCCCGTATTATTACAGATGACAAGCTTATGGCGTGCCCAGACCACCATTCAATCATCATTCGATGATAAAACACACACACTAATCTAAGTGATTACGGTAGACATACGGGGCCTCGTTTATGTTTTTAAGTTGTGCTCTTTAACTGAGTCTTTTATGGTGGTTAACGTCAGCGGTTCTTTAGTTCTTTTGTTCATTTGGAATCCGTCAATTATCTTAATTGGAGTCGCATGGTAATTAATGCACGATGTCCCTGAGTATGATGCAGTGCGTCAGTTATTCGCCAGGCGTCACCGCGTCGGTCTCTACTCGCCATTGTTAAACAGGTGAGTAATTAGATCAAAAACAAGTATAAACCAGCACACCAACTGCCAACTTATGTCAGATGTTCGCTCCGTCATAATCTCGACCAATGTGCTTGGAATTGGGTGTGAAGAGGACCGGTTCATGCGGGCTGATGACTACAGCACATGCGCGTTAAGACACGCTACTCTATAGTCCACTGGGGGCTCCGTACACATGCATACGAAGTGGAAAATCCCTCAAAGCAACAAGACAATGTAATATATTTGATATCATTTGCTCCGTGGTGGTACAACGAGCACAGGTCCCTCGAAGGCTAGTGTGTTATATTACCCTAGTGATAGCACTATAGCCGACGGCAATTGTATTCATATCAAGGCCGGCACCAATTTAGTGAGATTTCACACGAAGAGAGCTTGGGGGGAAGGATTTAGGTATAATGATAAGGCAATGTGGCTACTATCCTGTGTTTGTTTGGCATGTGCTCTGATATGTAAGCTATGTCATGCCTGCACATATACATCAGGTTGAAGACAAAATGTTTAATTCTTACATGGTTTCAGTGAGGTACAATTAAAACTGACTGAATATGCAGATGCATTTATTTGTTGAAAATGTACCACGGAACTTGATATCTCCGACATCAACACTAATGTCGCGCTGCATACGATCCTGTCAACGTCATATTCAACCACCTGAGCCAGAGCCGAAGTCGCCCAGGTAAGGTTTGACATAACACAACTATCCAGCTGAAAATGTGTATATAACGCAGCAAATTGGGCTGCATCAGTCGATCAAATCATCCAGGCACGAAATCATTCAATCAATATAGCTAATAAAATTTCCGACTTAACTGAGATGGATTACAGCCAAAGCTGCCACAACACACCACTAGTTCGTGCTTGTCATTAATATCTTACTTCTGTTCGTTTACGAAAAACCCCTCAATCCCTAGGATCTCTGCCGAGCAAATTGAAGTTGAAATTGCCGTCATGTTACGCTGCATAATATTTTTTCAGCCGTTGGTGATTTGCTCTGAGGCTCACTGAACATGCCTTCATGTAAATATACAACGAAGGAGACTGAGACACCTTCGTTGAAGTAGGGTTTAGGTAGACATTCATTTCCCCGCATATAAATATCTTAGTAGCAACAAGTCCACTCTAACGGGATTGGTTCATTTCCACTACTTAGATATTCTTTGTAATGATACGGACAAAATGGAGCTGCTTAAAGAAACGAGTGTAGTTTCGCCGTTTGAATATTGAGTAGTGTTGATTCCACAAGGGCTTCACGTGAGAGACACCGCCAATTTGTGAATCTCTGCAACCCAAATATTTGCTTTTCTACCGCTGCTAATATAACCTTTAAAACTTGTCTTATCTCAAATGCATGCCCCACTAAGAACCGAGATGCCAAATGAGCTTATACATTGCGTCAAGAGGCGCCTAAAATGATGGGTATAATGTGCGTCCTCAGGGTTGGCTGATGTCAAAGTTCATTAATTTATCCAGTTGGCTATTATGTGATATCAAGATTAGAACAATGTATATAGCATGACAAGTTGCACCATCTATTATTAACATCATCTTGGTTGTTTGATCATGCTTGGACGATGTCTGGTGCTTTGATGATTTATTTATCCTGCGACGAACTTGATGTTGATCTAGTTTGTCTCGAATCTACCAATTATTGGGATCAATAAGGTTTTATCGGGCATTACTCAGTGTTGATAATGTCTTCATCCCTGTGATCCTCTTCTCAACTCCTAGAAAAGACGAATACACTGCATATTATTATCTGGTGCAACGCCGATCATTATTCAACTGTATATATAATTCCTGTTGCGTAGTTTATAGATATATGTGTGTGCCATTATATAAGGGTTACAGAGATAATAATGCACTGGCATTGAACTTACATGAAGGTGCCATACCCATTACCAGGTAAAACATTGATGGTTTTTGCAAATGTCAACAGGTGACATTACAAATTGATGTGATGGGGTGAGCAAAGGCAATCGTATGACATCATTGATAACATTGGTGCCATTGACACTCTTAAATATCGAAACTTCGGGCGCCAGGCGATGACCGAATGCCCACCTACTTAAAGTTCAAATAATAGAGAATTCCTCACTAAAGATGGATAAAAAGTTTTACCTCCAAGCAATTGAAGACGGCAATGAAAAACAACAGCATAGATACAGTCTCAATTTGACCGTTGTTATTTTCTGATGAAAACAATTCTTACCCTGTGGCTGCTTGTCATGATGTTCACGTACAAATAAATTTAAATAAATGAAACGAGTGACAGGAATCGACGTGTTCAATTACTCAATGAACAGTATTCTACCTAAAATATAGCTCCGACTGAAGGGTAATATAAATATACCGTTCTGCTTCGATATTTTGGGCGCATATTAAAACATGCGTTTGACTAAAGTGCTGGGTCATGCACATAGAAAACAACATATATCAAGAGCCTGTAAAAAAATAAGTCACAGCGCACCAAAAAACTTACCCCCGATCGATGCTATTCTCTAAGAAATGTCATCTATATATCATTCCCTAAAATCGCGTTGCGAAGACCGCCATTTTGGAAAAATATTGGGTGTCGTAATTTCCCGCCGCCTCAACTGCATTGCCTCCCAGCTAAGCTTGCGAAGCACGTTGACGCACTTTGAATACAATCTGCTGTATCTTATCGAGTTCAGACGCAGGAAGCAATAGTTGTCGATGGGTCACGTCATTCTGAGCATGCGCGATGTACGTGGTCGAAAACAAATATGCTGCTATGTTTCGGGCTTTCTACCGCTTCCAGATTTATCGAACAATAATTAATTACCATGGATGAAATCCCCCGCTACAAAGGGATAAAATTGTTCGTGAACATCATTGTATTCTAAAACTCCATGACTTGGGTATGTTTGGTGTTTGGTAATTAACTGAATCGAACTCAAAGTTTATAACATTGTGTCTTTTTCAAACAGAGTAAAACTTCTACTCAGACGTCTTGTAAAGCTACCAATAACCTAACTATGGATTCATCACTGGCGACGGTTGCCAGCTACTGCCCGCATGCGCTAGAGGGTGGCCTGTCTACTATAATCCATATTCATATAAACGACATACTATAACCTCACTAAACAACCCCATTGAAACGACCGGACCTGTTAATAGTATGGAAAGTGTTCTAAATGCCCCTCACGGTTTGTTTTGCCCTCCAATGTTTCCTAATGGCAAGGTATTAATGAGTGGTTAACAACCTTATATAGTGTAGCGGATATTACTAGACATGAGCTGATCTAAATAGCTTGCTTCTATATCAGTCACGCCGAACCTGAGCTTCTTAGCGCTGCTCTTGGGTCATTGGGCTGCAAGCGCCATATAAGTCTCGGCTATATTTTATATTCGACGGGCTCCGGTTGAGGTTTCCCACGCAAAACAATAGGGGTTATATGAAAACAAATACACAGAGCTTGGATGGTATATAAAAACATGCTATCCAATAAGGGCACTAGAAGTTAAGTAAGTGGATATTGTTTAAAACAACTTCTTCTCTGTAACGGACAAGGTGCGCTTATACACATGGCCATGCGGTAGGTAGATTATTTGTAGAAAACGTCTTGATTAACTACACTAACCAAGAAGAACAGACGTGAGATAGACGACGACTGATGGTCAAGAGAGTTCAGCGACCGACCAAGCGAGACCATTCGATGAGGTGTTGAAATCATTGCACGAGCCACAACTACAAAGCAAACATTCTTCGATGCCACCAAGCAGCACAGCTGTCTAAATAGCATTTTTTTATAGACAATTAAAGAAACAAATTAGACATGCAACATAATAGTGGCAGATATAAAAAAGCCACTCTCGACATACGAAGCGATACGTTTTGTTTGAGAACATGATCGAGCACAGCGGATAGCTGGCTTACATGCAGACTTTAGATTTATCCTCAGGCCTTTAAACAATTGTATGTGAAGATAAACCATCCATTAAGCGGAATCCATGTAGATTAAGGCATTGCTTGCGATGACACTTCAATATTTCATGATGATATTTCTGCTAACTCCAATGTCACAGTGACAAATCACATTTAGTTATTAATTCAACAGCGGAATAGTAGCGAGTGAGAAAGACATTCGATATTATATTACTTCGACCATTCGAGTATGAGAGTCGAGTCTATTTAAGCTAGATAAGCTAAAAGCCAAATTAATCACTCTTTTGTAAGGGACGCATTTGGTCAACTAAACAGGTGCCAGGCTCCTCACTGCTCGCCATATCAAGCAGAGGCGCTTAACCTCGTCTGCCACGAAATGTCCTCGAAATGCAATATGCCCACAACATGTTTCACCTCTCAAATCTCCTATAATTTCTTGCCGTTTATTGTTCTTTGAGGCGCGTGTAATTTTTGCAGCCACTTTTGTAAGATAGGATAGAGATGACAGAGGATAGTCCGAGGCTCGGTTGTCACCGCCACAGGGAAGTTATTTATAGGTTGCTCCGTTGTTGGTTTGTCAGAACAATGACGGAAAGAGACCTGCATATTTGTCAACAACATCATCAACAGCAATATCTTGAAGGATATGCTGGTTGTTGCCTTTATATGGCTTTAGATGCGCTTTGTGCTCATGTGGACATTAAGATATTCATCATTAATATCTGGAAATTTGCAACCAGCATCAGCGTAAGATTGTCATTGTGCACTTTTCAATTCATTGTGATAACTACAACAGAACTGCATGATGCCGACTTTTAACGATTTCACTTGAAAATCAATAATCATTCAGTGACACTGTCATTCAGACTTGGTCTTGGCTGCAATGTGACTTGACAAGTAATACAATTTTCCGGAGGTTATCACAAATCCTCCATTATGAAGGACATTTACCGAGTAAACGATTACTCACACAACAGAATCCAATTCCCATGCTCAATGGACAGTTCGTCGATTTCTATAAAAAATTCGAACAGCTTTTCGAGTCCAGTGGTCTGTCCAGAATACCAACATAACATCCCTTAGGCAGATTCGTTGAACATGAATGAACTAACCATTATACAAATGTGTGCTGACTCTCCTCATTCTAATTCGATGCTTAGCTGCCAAAGAGCAGAAATGTAAAATCGGAGCTCCTTAATTTTGATTGTCTAACTGTTTTCATCAGGAGTCTAGTGCCTGATATCACCTACCACTAACACCCATTCCGATCCAGCAGATCGGCTATATATTAACATTCATCTTAACATGCATCGCCTTTGCAGACAAAGCACATCCCGGAAAGTGATGTTAGATGACTGTTCCAATACGACGGAATGGCAAGGTATTACAAATTGATCAGATTTGAACTCCTCAAAAACAAGGCTGGGCGGTGACAGGCGTTGATTTAGTTCCATAAGCGCCATGAACCCTACTTTTAGGTTTGGTTGTAATTGAGTATTGGCTTATAGAGGGACCTGATGAATTAGGAAGCCACATGACCTCACAGAGGTGTGTGACGGATCCAATAGATACCTCTACAGTGATGACGCCGATGTAATAACGTCATTATGTAGACATGGTGTAATAGTAAGTGCTGATAGCACGCAGCATGATTGCTTTAACTCCATTGTCCACGCATGAAGCAAATATAAGTCAACGAAGATATCTTACAATAATGCAAGTCCAGACGTAGGGTGCCTCTACGCATTGGTATTCCCGCTAGTTTGAGACACTGGCTTAACGCATATACCGTGTTATATATTGCTGAGCTTCTCATATAAACAATACCGATGTAAGCACAAATCGACTTGTTACTTGCGCTGTCACATAGTACATATGTTACATATATATATTTTTTTGATTCTGATTATAGGGGGCGTTTACACTCTGGTGTTTCACAGAATTGTCCATCAGCTGCTACCACTGCGATCTGACTACGATATGATCAGTTCAATTAATTGCACGATCATTTCGTGGAGTCAGAGCCAGATTGCCTAAATTGATGCATTTGCGATGACAGCGTCATATTGTTATGGCAGTGTGAGAAAGATCGTGTACAATATAATCATGGCCGGTTGAAAGCTACGTACTGTGACATATAAGTTGAGCTAGCGGTTAAAAATGTTTTAACATTTCTGTTGGAAATATATATATATATTATTATATATATATTTATATATATATATATATATATATATATATATATATATAATATATATATCTATATATATATAATATATATATATATATATATATATATATATATATATATATATATATATATATATATATATATATATATATATATTAAACTAAACCCGTCTGCTTTGAGAAGCTGCAATAAGTATTACTGAGGCACAATGGTATTTCATTGAGGTCATGGGCACCAATCTTCCCTTAGAAACTTGAACCAGTGCCGTAAAATGCTGTAGTTGAGCGGGGTTATATCCTACAAGACATATAATGACCTTACAAGCAACGCCTTCTATTAATAGCAGGCCAAGTTGAGCGGATTAAACACAAGCTGTGCTCTACTGATAACCCGCCTCTTTTCTTCGAGAAGCTCATGAAATGAATAAAGCAAGTGCTGGTCCTGTCACTGCATCTCGACCATCACTTATAAGTTATTGATATGATGCATTAGTGGAAGCATAACTTTATGATGCTATGATATAACCTGGCCCCAATACTGGAGCCTCACTGATGCCCACTGGTCTAAGAATCCTCCACAGTTGGATTGTCATGATCACTCTGCCTGCATTAATGACACGTCTGAGCCCAGTCAGACGACGTGCTTGCTGGTCATGATAGATTATCAGCGAATGGGATGCCTTAGGTTTTGTTCGATCTGAACCAAACTTGCTGAGGATGATATGTATGATATGTGTGTAATATGCCACTAAATCCCCGAAAGGCTTATCCAAAGCCTTAGGGCCTAGCATAGTGTCTTTACAAATGCTACCATTTCGTTCTAATAAACCTTCTATGTCGACTGATATAATGCAGTTAAGAACCATTTCCCTGTTGGAATCCCAAATAACCCACATGCAACAGCAGGTAACGCATCGAGTCGGACAACACAAGAACCTCAAAATAACACTGCAGTCATAACGTCTTTACAACCAATCACTTCAACTAAAGTTAGTGAGTGCTTGATATGAGCAGGCGACGACATTTTGTCGCCAAATGCATTCAGAGGAGGAGCATGCTGTTGCCTAGACAGCTGACACTCTCATGTCTAAATGCTAGCCACGGCATGTACACACCAGACACAGCGTACTGCGGGAAGACGTCGCTGAGTGCTCTTAATTATGTCTGAGCAGGTGTTGATATTGTCGGAAGCTAGCAGAAGATGATAAGAGCTATAACTGAGAATACTAAAAAAAGGGAAATGACAACTGAGCGAACAGGAGAGCAGTTCACAGGTTGAACACGTTGGTAGCAACCAGGAGAAAGGGAGAGGTTTATCATGAGAAAATAGCGAAACATATATGCAGCACTGTGCATAACTGTCATGTATATGTGAATGAGTGACGAGGGCTTTTAAAACGTTCTCAATCAGATACGAGCGCATACTAATGTGTTGTGTTTGAAGTTTTAGAATCAACAAAACATCACAGTAGTAGGCCTAAAGGGGTCCAAATGCTTTATTCGTTGAATATTATGAAGGTGCGCCCAAAGGTCCGAACGAATGCCGTTTGGCTTTCAGTAAGAGGAGGAGAGATGTTTCCTGCTCGCAGGCGGATTCTGAACTGCCCTCTCTGACCCGCATGACCCCCGCACGATCACTCGCTTAAGGCCGCAAATGAGGGAGTCAATAACGGTACGCTGTGGGGTTGGGGCTAGTACAGTGCAGTCGCACAAGTAGTTATATTATCCACACGACACATGTCCATTTCATCTTGAAGTCGTGGCGTGGCACCGGCTCACCGAGTAATGTATAAATCGCTCGTGAGACCGAAAAAAGCTGTGCCCTCCTTCTCTCAAATTACTGTAGAAATAAATTCCGGGTTAATAAGGCATATATTGTAATTCACTAACAAGCTGACTTAAATTGCAGATCAGTATGACTGCATATGCGGCGAAGCTCTAATAGTCCAAAGACGAACTCTACACAAGTATGATGAGGTCAGAAAATAACCTGGACAGGTATTTGTGAATAACGTTCACACTGTAACAAGAGAGGTGGCTAACAAAACATATCAAGCTAGTAGCACATAGAAGCACCGGATGATCATTCGTCGACTTGGACGATTATTTGACAAGGGGCTGCTGAAAATTATGTACATTAATTCATGAGAAACAGTGTTTTGTTTACAGTCCGGATAGTTGGGCGTAAATGATGAACAACCTGGGGCAATAGCCTAGCCTAATACTTACTAATAAGAATCCGCAAAAGCCGTTCTTACACCAGATGCTAGTTAAATAAGGCATTATCTGAGGCAAAGACTGTTAGCTTAATGGCTCATAATCGCAGGAGCGTGCAATCGTGTTGATAAAGACATGCTAGGCGTTCCGTCCTGATTGAGAGTCATGGAAACAGTGGATAACATTATCATAATTGCACAGGAATAGGCCACCGATTTACATTACAGAAACATAACACAAAGACGCGCGGAATACTTTCTCGGTGCTTAGCATAGGAGTGCAGTGGAGTAGATCTCTACTGGGTAAGATGCTTTTATGTATTTCACGATTATTTGTGTATGAAGAGGCCTAGCGCGTGGATATGACAATGTGAGATGACGGTGAGGAAAGTGGAAGGTCAGTGTGACGAGCGTGAGGCGGAAGATAAAGGGCAGAGGACAAGGACGATCGACTGGAGTGTCGATGTTAGTGTGGGGGTACACTACAATAGCCTAGTATCATCTCGGGTGAGTCAAGCGGGGCTGATGTGAAGGAGTATATATACATGGCTAGACTAACTTGTCTTAAACATCTAGTAATCATATAATTGCCATAGGAAGAATTGATAGTAAC
Organism: Urechis unicinctus; assembly: GCA_034190875.2. Taxonomy (NCBI): domain Eukaryota; kingdom Metazoa; phylum Annelida; class Polychaeta; order Xenopneusta; family Urechidae; genus Urechis; species Urechis unicinctus. The sequence goes on from CM067350.1 coordinate 60,063,772, forward strand.
AGCATCATACCCCAAAGTTGATACATCGATGATTATACTCAGAAGGGCAAGAGTGGAGTGGAGTGGAGTGGCGATGGGGCTGTTGTCGTAGGATTGCGAGGAGCATGAAGGGTTGAGTGTTAAAGCACACCTGTACAGGTCGCGCCATAGTGAGAGACGCTTGACTTGCGGTTGTAACCTTTTCTTATAGTCAATTTCCATGCATGTTCCACCAGGGCAGAACGAGCACCAACATGCCCGGTTGACTTAAATGCTCTTGAAGCATGGGGAACACGGACCGGTACAATACTTCCTGAAAGAAATGTATTACCACGAATAAGATTCACCAAAGTTGAAGATTCATATCAAACATCCTTGACAGGAAGGTAACCTTCCACAGCAGTAGCAACTGTCGGTGAATACAGAAGCATCAACGGAGCTGTAAAGACCAACACGCGCGTCTGCTATAAGTGTTCATAATGTTCAAGTATCAGTAATATCTTAGTGACCGTTATACCTAAGTGTCTGTCATCTCACGTGTCTCTCATATTCAATTATCTGATGTAGTTAAATCGCCTGTTTATGAGCAATTGTATGTTACTATCAGGTGTCCGTTGAAGTAAGGTCAAGGTTTGGATGGACCAGCACTTTCATCTGTCACGCTGCATATCCAACCCTTTGCGTAACCAACCGTTGGCACCCAGCTGGCTCGGTCTAGCTCACGTCAGTGAAAGGGTTACTGATACATCCCTTCCAGGGAATAAGATATCCATTAAGAAAAGTGAACATGCGACCAGCGGCTTGCATATTCAACATTTACAGTCGGAATACAGGTCACATGACCGCCAATTCATTGGATCGCGCGTGATTTCAAACCAAACTGGCAAATGATGCCGCCTCCCATCGCGTATGGTGATCAGTGGCCTACTACGATGAGAGATCCGGCTGAAGCAATTGACAGCACCCAATAAACCCTCCCGTGCTAAAACCTGCGTGATCAGATCGGAACGTAGAGCTAAATGGAATTGACGGCGGGCTTTTAGAGGGGTAATTGAGTAGGAGAAGACTCACCTAGGAGAAATGATTTTAGTGAGGTGAGTGACGAATTCGCATTGTCATCAAAAAAGGTGGTTGTGTTGCTGTCATGGTTACTGTAAATTGGATTTAGCTGATTGCAAACATGACGAAATTCTGTTCTCGACATCAAATTTGCATTTACGATTATTCGCCACAAGGACCTGTCTCGGGGTTGACGTGACGTCGTCTTTTATGGATCGTTTATTAAATGACGACTTTCATTATCACCAAGCTTGATGAAGTTGGCCAAATTCAACATTTGATACTTAGACATCCCTTAACTCACCCAAGTAACGGCAGTGTAATTGCAGGGTTACCATGGAGCACACGTTCATTATTATGTAAATGACACAGCGCCTGGACAATCGGCATTCGCAACCGCTCATCGTATTGCACGTTATAAAATGTACTAGAAATGAACACACACTTGGTATAACTGGATATAGTCTACAGAAGTCCTAATTTGTCCGTAAGCTGCGCTCTAGGTGCACTAGACATGGCTGGACTAACTTGTCTTACCTTTATATCTTGTACTACTGGTGCGAATGTTCATCCGTTTGGTTTGCCAGGCTACATTTACTAGCTTTTGTAAATCATAATGTCAGACTGTCACAGGGAGGAAAAGGGATAGGGAAATATAAGTTGCATACTGGGAGAGCTCCAGCAAGGGCATCTGCGTTGAGGTACAATGGTTAGGCTATGTGGTTACTATTCTTACCGTTACAACATTGATAATTCATCAGTCTAATAAGTCAGGTGGGCGAGTTGACCCACCCATGAACGAGTCGCTCGGCTATATTTAATATTGGGCGTGTGTTCATTAAAATAACTAAGTGTTAGATGGATAGTAGAGAAAAGCAAAATAACGACTAAAATAAACTGACCACATTCGAGCATGAGCGCATATGCTGGCAGGCCGGTGATGTCGATGCAAGCGTGCCGCCACGGAGTCTCACTAATACGCATAAATTGGCGCTGGCATTGATATGAAGCAATCGTTGTCTACTATTACCTTGGTTATTGAACGTAGTGGCCCCTTAGGTAGCGTCGTTTGGAGAATAACGAAGAAGTGCATTACACCTAGGAACACCATGCATCAATTATAACTTATCATCTGATTAAGATAATTGATGGACTGCTTGTGGACACAAACACAGATAAACCAGATAAGCAGTGACCTTTACAACAGTAAAACTAACCGCTTATTAAAGAGCATGATCTCAAGGCCCCGTGTTTCTATCATGAACACACGGCAGGTCACGGCAAAATAGATTTGAGTAAGCGTGATTTGCGTTAAACTGCCTTGATTTTAAAATTGCATGTACTTGTCTCTAGATGCCTTTGCGTGAACAAAAGAACATATACTTTGCTGTCGGGGGTGATCTTCCAAACTGCTTTAAGCCCGCTTAATCAAGCTTGGAGCAATTGATAGTCGTCATTTCATAATGGTTTTCATTTATTATGATGTCGTCATATCTGTGCTGGCACAGGGCCTTCTCGTATTAATCCTTGACTGCATTCTGTTTGTAGAGAACATGTTTCAGCAAGCAGGTTAACCCATGAAGAGTAACCATGGCAACAACATGACCTCTTCAATAATAGCGACATGTATCCTAGTATGAGGTATGTTCATCCATTAAACATCATTCCATCCCCAACCACAACATGATACAAACGCAATATGTCAGCCAGCAGTAGTCTGAGGTAGTCATGTAAGCAGCTCATGTTCTTTGACGAGGCCGTCACACGTTGCGAACGTTCTTTACTCAGAAATCAGAATTCTTCACATGACTTTCTTAAGTCATCTGTCTCATTTCTCAAGGAGGAGTCTTCTCCTGCTGTAATGCCCTCCTGAAAGCCTGTCATCAATTGAATTCAGCTCTGCACCCATCTAAGTTCACGCAGGTGTTGACGAGGTAGTGTTCGTGGGGTGCTGCCATGCGTTGTAGCCGGATATCTTTGTGACACCTGTCTCGGAAACCGATCCTCTTGCCACGAATGCATTTGATAAAAAATGTCGGCTTAGGTTGAAACCGATACTTTGCGGCTATGGGGTCATTCTGATGTTCAGGGGTTGATACCACAGCAACAGAGGCACGTGGGTTAAACGGAGGATATATATAGAGATAGATATATATATATATATATAGATATATATATATATAGATATATATATATAGAGAGAGATAGATATATATAGAGATATATATATAGATATATATATATATATATATATATATATATATATACATATATATATATATATATATATATATATATATATCTATATATATCTATATATATATATATATATATATATATATATATATATATATATATATATATATATATATATATATCTAAAAGGCACCGTCCTATTTGTAATCCCTCTTACAATAAAAAATGTGCTCTACTCTACATTAACTCGTCAAAATACAGTAGTTTTTGCTCTTGACAGGCTTCTATCGTTTTGAAGGGATAAGTATGTTAACGAAGAACTCCACAAATCACCCTAGGCCAACGGAGGTGCCTAAAGTTTCCACAGCGTATGCCTCATCTTGGTGCCTCATAAGAAGTGTGAAAAATTCTAGTTTGAAGTCAAGTGACTGATGTTTCACAGCATCATGTCAACTGACACTCACATTCGCCCGACTGGGATCAAAAGACTGATTAGTTTTGTCATTAAAACATAGGTAAGACATGGCACAGGTGTGTCGTTGCACTACATCTTCATTAAATTGTACATGATGGTAACTTAATCAGCTTTATTGATAGAATAATTTCGCCCCGTGCTCGGAGGCTTTGATTAATGGATGCTGACCAATTGGCTTTGATTTGTAGCATCACCAGCCGTATGTTTGTGTCTTGCTAAAGCCTTCATAAGTTTCTTCGACGTCATTATACTGGGGGAAATATAATGTTTCTAAAGTGCTGAAAGCTTTAGAAGTTTGTCACACCAAATATAATGTAAGTGCGGAATGTTTGCACATAAACTCTTCTTCTACATTTGTCATCATTATAAAACAAACTAAACTATGAAAGAATGCAAATCATAAGAAACAGATCAAGGCCATTACTTTTATCAAGGGTCCATGGCCCGTTTGACCAGTGAGTGAGAGCTGAATGATCTTGTTGCTGGTAAATGTGGTTTTAGGTGAAAGCAAATGTACCATTAATAAGTTATGTAGGACATGATGTCATCATTATGGGGTTTACCAAATGTGCCACTCGCCAATCAATATAGCCACCAATATTCGTATTGCATCTCAGTCTGTATAGAAACGCCACAGCAAATGAATATGGTGGGTTGGACAGCGGTCTTCGCTGGTCAAGATGATCTGGGTACTGTTGAAAGTCTCTCACACAGTATGACATCATTGCGCCAAATACTAAATCGCTCATTCAGGTCAACCGCTATGTCAGTAACTATACCAAACACTCGGATCGAGAGAGTGGTCATATACCCATGTCGTATCGTGATCTGTGATGAGGAGATGCACACGATACGCACTTGTCATAATGAAGACTCAAACTCCAGGTGTAGTGTTTATAAGAACTTGAACTTTATTACCTGACTTCAACTTTCGAATTTTAGATGCAACTTCAGAGAGAGATGTGTTGAGCTCGGAGGCCAGGCGAGAACTGATTTTGGAAAATCAGGCACGCCATCCCGATTCTCATGGGACATGCAGTAGCCAGGTAGCGTGGGCAGGTGGCCATGTGGCTCTGATGGGGTATTGGGGTCACTCGTGGATCTTGGAAGCTGGGGCTTGTAATTAATATCAGCGTAGGGGGCAACTGATGATGAGAGTGTACATGGATAGGTTTGTTATCAATTTGGCACTCAACACACACACACACACACGATTACATGAATATAATTCAACCCACGGATCACACCCTTATCTATATATGCATGAAGCCAAGGAGTGTTACTAAAACGCGTCCATTTCAGCCGACCTTGAGTCTACTATCGGTTATCACCAGGTTATATAAGAAACGGGTCTTCAGACACTGCTAAAGTACAAAATATATGCTTACGATATATTACTGCGCTGTAAGCCAGTTGCATCATCAGTCCACGTGCAACAGGCTTGTTCACAGCCCACACCTTCACACACTATGGTGGCGACTATGGCGAAGCAAGAATCTTACATTTGCTGGCAGCAATTATATTGATAATGGATTGTTTTGATTAAAGTACTTGCCTCCACGGAAAAGTTTACCATAGGTGAATAGCGACCGACGCAGCGACATCTGAAAAATAAACTGACACAGCGTATGATACTTAGGGACAAAATGTATCTATTAACATTATGATCATCATATTTATCATGTGTGAGTGCGTGTATGCGTATGTGTCTTAGGATCGAATGCAGTGTGTTTAGTGGCTTTGACACGCCATATCCCGCCTGCTGTCATTCTGGGATAAACGCAATCGGTCATAAAAAGTATGAATGCTGATCATTAAAACAACACGATTTGTACCCAAACATGGGATTTGTTTATTCTTTAGCAAATTAAATTCTTACATCATAATGATATGCAAACTCAATGTGGCATCTACAAGCAGCAGCCTAGTGTAGTTATGCGTGTTTCCACGCGAGCAGCTGAGTTTTTTTCGAAGAGGCCGTCACACGTGGCATGCAGTCCCTGGCCGAAGAAAATGCCAAGGATCTTACTTCAAAATGGGAATTCTTCATACGCCTCCCTCAAGCTATTGCGCACCCCTCTCCTTCTCAATTAGTTGTCTGAAAGCCTGCAACAAGTTTCATTATGCTTTACAGCCAGCTCCGATTCCGAACAATTACTTTAGCGTACATTCGTGATAAACGGACACTTCAGTATAACAGACACTCGTGTATAACAAACACTTTTGAGTTTAACAGACACTCGTGTATAGCAGACACTCGTGTATAACGGACACTTGTGTACAACAAACACTTGGGTATCATGGTCTTTCGAATATCATGAACACTTGAGAATAATGGACACTCAAGTAAGGTAGAGGCGATAGTCAGTTTATACCTTTGCATTCGTCAAAAGATGCAACTGCAGATGACGGATACCTTCCTGTCTACAACTTTTGGAGCATATTTTTCGTGGTATTAGATTCGTTTCAGGAAGCAGTGTACAAGTCTGTCATGCCTATTCTCAAAGAGCAACTGAGTTAACCGGGTATACTTGGGTTCGTACTGGCCATGATGGGGCATGCCGAGGAAGTCGCCTACCGGCATAAGGTACAACCAGAATGTACTTCAAAATGCGGGACATGACCGGGTGTGTTTTACGACCCAGTCTCATCAATCAACCCTACCTGATCCCCACAATCCCATCACACAAGCACCATCCCCACACCACTCCATCCTCATCATTGATGAATCAACTTACACCTAATGCTATGATGCCGTTACCATCAATCCTTCTTATGGCAAATATGCGATCATGTCACACATATACCTGATCTGTACCTGTCTCATTGCACTAACGCACCTCTCCGCGACTCGCCCTTAACCATATCCTTTGCATCACACTAGGTACTGTGACCTTCCAGCGTCCCCACTACCATCTCACATTGTCATATCCACGCTCTTTGCCTCTTCACAAACTCATTATCGTGAAATACAGAACAGAATATTTCCCAGCAGTAGTCTTTTTCCCCTTCGCTCCTGTGCCACCAAGCTTCTTGTAAGTACTCCATGCGTCTTTATGTTATGTTTTGAAATGTAAATCCAGTCGTTAGCCAACAATTAGGATAAAGTTACCCACGCTTTCCATGGGTCTCAATGCAGCTGGCACGCCTGACATGTCCTTATTAACCCCGGCGCTCGCTGCAGTCATTATGGGCCATTAAGCTAACAGCCTTAGCTTCTGTGAATGCTTGCTTTCAACTTTCAATGTATGCGTTTGCGTAGAAGTAATCCCAGCGAGAGAAGAGTAAAGAGCCTACATCGATGAAAAAAGCTTAAAGAGGGAGACATAAATGTCCCAGTGCATGCACGCCATGGCAGGGTTTAAGATGATACGTGCTTTAAAATACGCTAGTCACTGTTTGGGAGAATTTAAGGGCACCGTCGCTCATTTCCAGATAATATTTTCATTTTGAACATTAAATGTACTGTGTTGCATTTACGTTTCACTATATCCCGAAGGGGAAAAAACCTCCCCATTTCACTAACTTGTAATCGACATTTTCAAATGCGAACTATTTTACTTCTATATTCTCGGCACAGCAGTGTATGGTGTGTTTATACAGTTGACGTGGCTAACAGTCAAGCATCATGCTCATCTTCCTCGGCTCTTCTCCAATGTATGATGCTCAGTAAGCGCCATTCAATAGACAAGGCCCGGCAGTGCCATTCATGCAGGCAGAATAATTATGACATTTAACAACCTATCCAATTGTTGGCGATTTAATTGCCAAAGGACGTCAGTGGGGCTCCATGATTCAGGCCTTGTGATTTCATTTTAACCCGGGGTATGTTTTCATGGATTCACCCCATCTGTAACTACGTCATCAGTATCAGCCTGTGCATAACCCGCCCTACTCCGGCTTTTTCCATTAATGGTGGGCCTTGTATGTAAGGTGAATCCATTTATCAATCTTCTACGACACCGTTTCCCATTACGCAGCAGAAGCTAGTGCATATGGCATGCGCAAATAATGATTATGTTCTGCAGCACGTCATATGCACTGACGTCATTGTTGATATGTGCCTTATATGAGCAACGGCATTGAATCAGCCACTGTTCGCACTGGTGACAGTGATGGTTTCATTACACTACCGCTTACTTCTCTTACAGACCCCATTTTACAGGTAAGGGAAAGACTGATCTACGTAATCGAGTATTTGGCACGAAACCAACGCAAGAAATACTGCATCACTTTCAAATAACATAGAAACTATGTAGTTATCATTAGCAATGTAAACCTCCTAATGCAGTGTGAGCGTTTCTCGAAACATGGTGCAAATAAAGTAAAGTCAAAGTGTGCGTGATATTCAGGGCCATCATATATATATATATATATATATATATATATATATATATATATATATATATATATATATAGATATAGATATATATATATATATATATATATATATATATATATATATTATATATATATATATATATATATATATATATATATATATATATATATATATATATATATATATATATATATGTATATATATGTATATGCATATATATATATATACCGCATCAACATTATACAGGTTACTTGTCAATATGGCAGGGGTTACATTTGACCGATGGTGAAACTGACGGCGAGCACGTATTATGTGCGATAAATGCAAAATTGATAACCGAGCTAGGATATGATGCATTATACCCCATGGAATAATCAAGCCTTATCGCATCATTCATTTGTTGCAAAAAGCTCACAAGGGTCAGGGCGTTTGACGTGAAGTCATTTGATTGAGATGAATACAATGACGCACAGGGGAAGGGAAGACGAATTAGAAACTGGGTATTTACTTTTATAAAATTCCATCAAGCTGAATTATATTTCATGAGCCACTATGTGGCAAGCATGTGCCCAATTACCGTAGCAGAGGTATGACGCAAGGTTGGATAAGTCAGGGGTGGGGGAACAAAGCAGATTCACTGAGAGATTCTATAGATACCCAACAACGGATTGAATGAGTTGATTATCAATCACACCAATTTATGAAGCTAATTACTGAAGACGTCTGGAGACTTTACTGCCTGTAACCATGATTTAAATATAGTGACAATTTATTTCACTGAATACGATAAATGTGTCACGGGTATCATATTTCCTTCATTTTGGCATATTAAGAACGTTCCCCTTTCAAGTTTCTAAATCTTTTTCAGCAAAACACAAGCGTGATAATAATAAGTGGGCACTTTTATTGATTTATATACTTAAAAAATTGTTTTATTTGTAAGGCAACAACACAGACTAAACATTTTATGTTCATAGAAAGCAGAAAAAACATGAGGTGTTTTTGGGCTGAGATGGAGTGGCATCGCACCTAAGTTAACACAAGGGTTTCATTCTAAAAGTAATATGCCATAATTAGTGATGTCACCATTGAAGCGATTGGTGAGCGTAGAGTTGACATTAACCAATCGTTATATTCGACTTATTACACGTTTATATTTGATTTTAACCATTGATTCCTTTGTTCTGCTACGAACATAACACAACAAGTGTGATTTGGTCGGAGGTAGCTGATATGATGCTACCAATAAACAATGATAAATATAATGTAATTTGGTGGAATGTTCTCTGAGTCAGTTAACAGGTCGTATGCTACAGGTAAGCGAACTATCACCGTCAATGCTATAGAAAATAAATCTGATGTAAATTGCTATGCTGCCATGATATACAAACACAAAGAATGGGCTAACAACATTCAGTAAAACAAATTTATTGTGCTGTGATTTTTAGTTATATTTACCTATTTTGTGCCACACAATGATGTACGGCGCGATTCCATCAATGCACGTTTGATCACCAGAACGCTGCAATAAGCTTGCGAGTGTTATATGGACGATGTGTGTAGGGGCAATTGATTGCAGATAATCAATTAAATCCTGACTGCGACATGAGCTTACACACATTCTTCTTTGTTTATATCCACTGAATATTCGATCTTATTATTCGCAATAGTCTTCGGTTGATTTGGCATCTGAACGATATCATTGTAGAATTGCATGTTGAGCATACCTGTGTGTATAAAAAGCGACACCTCATATGTCACTAACATCAAAGACAAATGGTGTCATTATCGACAATGCTGATGTAGACAATTCATGGTTTGTTCTTGTCATTCCACTGAAAGCGCTTGTTAACAAGTTCATGATTGTGTTGTTTGAGTAGGTGTTATTCATACATGGTGTTTGCTCGTGCCTGTTAAGAAAGAGCCTTGCATTGAGACACATTATATAAATGGCATCGACATTAATACATATGTGAGAGTGCCTGGAGCTGTAAGCCACACAGACTTATTACCAATGAGCACTCTTTTGAACGCCATGTTGCTATCTACAGGGCACTATGCGAACATGCTATTCCATAATGGGCAACTGATGCATACGACTGATGTTTTGTTTCTGTGTATCCACTGTGTATTGTTGAGTACGAGTGTCTGTCACGAACGAGAGTGAAAATATGGTTCCTTGATAATTGATGTACCTTTCTTATAAATGTGCATATTGACCTCCCCCCAATAATTCGTTATGCTTTGTTTACCAGAGAAGTCTTGATGAAGCTTGAGGGCAGGAAATCATTGAACATTAATTGAGAAATTTTATTCATAAGGAGAAGAAATCTCACTCTTATAACATATCAACCTGTTCAACGGCAAAGAGAGCTGTATTTACTATTTGAGACAATTATGATACAAACGACAAATAAGTTAATCTCCCTAAACTAGTACCATTTGAGCCACAATATTTGCTCAGTGAATTAGGATCGACCGTGAAGGTATTTTGTACGTTTCGTAAAATATGTTTTTACGGGCTTCTTCACGGTCACATGAGGTATCAAGCTTATTTAGAGCTGCTAACTTCACCAAAGTGAATAAGTAAACATGCAAGTGATTTCACCTGCATTTCTAAGATAGAAAACCTCATCTGTAGGAAGTAAACAACTTCGAAATATGAGACTCGGAAAAGGAAGTAAACTGCTGTCTCATTTGACCGGGACAAACCGACACTGGCGCGTTGAGCTGACGACAAAATATAATGTTGCATTTATCTCGCCTTGAGGTAATGCTTAGATAATATTAATTGCAGCTGCTAACTTCACCAAAGTGAATAAGTAAACATGCAAGTGATTTCACCTGCATTTCTAAGATAGAAAACCTCATCTGTAGGAAGTAAACAACTTCGAAATATGAGACTCGGAAAAGGAAGTAAACTGCTGTCTCATTGTGACTGGTGGACAACCGACACTGGCGCGTTGAGCTGACGACAAAATATAATGTTGCATTTATCGCGCCTTGAGGTAATGCTTAGATAATATTAATTGCAGCTGCTAACTTCACAAAATATAATGTTGCATTTATCGCGCCTTGAGGTAATGCTTAGATAATATTAATTGCAGCTGCTAACTTCACCAAAGTGAATAAGTAAACATGCAAGTGATTTCACCTGCATTTCTAAGATAGAAAACCTCATCTGTAGGAAGTAAACAACTTCGAAATATGAGACTCGGAAAAGGGAAGTAAACTGCTGTCTCATTGTGACTGGTGGACAACCGACACTGGCGCGTTGAGCTGACGACAAAAATATAATGTTTGCATTTATCGCGCCTTGAGGAGTAAGGCTTAGATATTATTAATTGCAGCTATTGCGCCTTGAGGTGCTTAGATAGTTTTACTTCAAAAATAAGTAAACCAACACGGTCATCTTAGTAAGTCGAAATATGAGACAGGAAGTAAACTGCTGTCTCATTGTGAGGACAACCGACACTGGCGCGTTGAGCTGACGACAAAATATAATGTTGCATTTATCGCGCCTTGAGGTAAGGCTTAGATATTATTAATTGCAATCCTAAACCAAAGTGAATAAAAACAATGGTGCAGAAGTAGAAAACCTCATCTGTAGGAGTAAACAACTTCGAAATATGAGACTCGGAAAAGGAAGTAAACTGCTGTCTCATTGTGACTTTTGAAGTCTCTCGAGTTGGAGTGCATTTATCGCGCCGTGCTTAGTCAGTGCGCGTGCTCTTTTACCAACACGGTTTGTAGGTGCACAGGTAAATGAAGGACTACGTCTGGTTTATTTCTAGTACAATCCACAAGCAGAAAACAAGGTAGAAGTGGCTTCTTGGAGTTGAAGTGAGTGGTTCTCTTTTGAAGTCTCTCTTGGAGTCGACGTGAGTCAGTCTCTTTTGGAGTCTGGCTGTCTGACTGTCTATTCTGACCCTAGAATTGGCTTATATACCCCCGGGTATATACCCTAGAATTGGCTTTACCGTCTCCATTTAAAGAGAGAAATAATCAACCATACCAGAGCTACCTCCTCATCCAACACATTCCGATGGTATGCATCATACGAGGCATCCGAATCAGACAGTAGTTGGGGTGAGGGGGCAAAGGTAATGGTATGGCAGATGAAGCATAGCCAGGCGGTTGGGATAGGGGGTTGAGATAGTAGCACACAACACTCACACCAGCAAGGCCAGACAAAAATGGAAAGCCATTACTCCTTAGTAATCGAGAACATTCCTTGGTAACCAAGATCAGTAAGCAACAAGCATGCTGTGCAGATATAAATAGATCTACATATAGTAACAGCATCACGCTTAATACTGCCCACCAATCTCGTCATAAATTAATTTCCTAACCGGCAGCCATCTTTGTCATAAATAAATTACCTCGAACCAATTAAAATACAAAATCACATTAACAAATCAAAACAGGAACGTCACAGCATTGAAGTTGCCTACATCTGTAATTGGAGTATCGACCAAACAACCTTATTGCGTCACGGCCCCATAAGCTGATTGGACATTGCATAAGATGAGTGGGAAAAGAGTGCTACCAGACTTCAACGACAAATAGTGTAGAGTTTTTCAAAAAAATCTTGCAGCAGCTGTGTATTGTAAGAAGTGTGTATGCTGCTCTGATGACGTCAGCCAGCATGGTGAAAAGTTTTGGTTCAAAACACAAGTAGTCAATATTTTCCATTGCATAATGTGTTCCAACATGCCATTCAATCACACATGCACGCGTGCATGAACGCACACACACTCACACACACGCACATATAGGTACAAATATATATATACAAATATATATATTTATACATATATATGTACATATATAGATGTATTTATATATGTATATATATATTTATATATAAATATATACATACTACGACACGTAACAAGCACAGGGATTTGCATTGGCCTGCCGGCCGCTATCTTCTATGTATACATAGAATATAGCGGCTGGCAGACCAATATAAATCCCTGTGGTAACAAGTGCCTTTGTTTTCGATTCATTGGGTACTGGTAGAATAAAGCAACTTGCGGTTAAACTGTACATGACTGAGTGAGTCGTAATTATTAGCAGTCAAAGAACTTCACCACACACGAAACTGTAGTATGGATCAGTGCTGTACGGTTACTGATTATTCTGTCTTACACGCTCGGCTGCACATCGAAAGACGCTGAAAGCTCAGTCTTCAAGGCTTCAGTGTTTGCTCGAGATAACATTCGCGATCGGTGAAGTAATTAACATATCCGTCTGACATGTACTTGGGACTTTTCACCTGTCCCATAAGCAGAACCACCTGTCCCGGGCAAGCGGACAACCGTTAGTGTCTAGCCCTGCCGCTGTACTCGCATCCAGCCGAGATTCGTGATAACGGCCGAGCTTCATGTAAATCTGGGCATACCGAATACCGGGAAAAGGCGTTTAGACTGGACGCGAGTATACGGCATTGTTCTGACAATACCATTACGAGAAAAATGTCGTCTGCCAACGCAAGCTCGTTTGAAATTGTTGACAGCCCTAAGGGAAAGGCCATCGCTTGGAAGTACTATGGCTTCGTCAAAAGCGAAGGAAAGGTTGACAAAGCAAAAATTGCATGCAAATTATGCCGCATGATTCTTAATATTCTGGTAACACATCAAACCTTACAGATCACATTCGTCGGAAGCATCCAACTATTAACTTAAAAACTGCCGTTTCTTCCCCTCAACCATCGATTCCATCACAGACTATGGTTGCACCTTCAGGCACAAGGACGCCACAGATAGCTAGTTTCTTTGGAAATAACCTGCCCAGTTCGTCACAGAGGGCCAATGACATTACAAAAGCTATGCTATCGCTCATTGTTGACGACTTGAGACCCTTTAGCGTGGCGGAAAATTCAGGTTTCAAAAACCTAATGAAGGTATTGGAACCTCGTTACACCATTCCTTCACGACAGCACTTTTCTGACCGTGCCATGCCTGAATTATATGAAGCCATCAAGACAAACGTAAAGAATGAACTTGCAAAAGCTTCCTCAGTAGCTATAACAACTGACGGTTTGACAAGCCGGGCAACAGAGTCCTACGTTACAATCACTTCATCACACATTGACAGTGAATGGAAACTCAAGAGCTATGTCTTACATGTAGATTAACAAACAGGCTATAGTAGAGTGTATGTTTTTAACTTCTTTAAGTGTTTACCTACAATAAGTAAATACGAGATTAATGTTACGAGTATATCTAGTGGTTCATATGAAAATAAATCAATGATTTTAAAATTCATGAAAATGCAAATGAATGAATCCAGATCTCACAATACGTGAGAATATATATGAATAAAACCAAATAAATAACAAATAATAAATATAGATTCCTCTACATCAACAATGATAAAATGAATCAATATGTCATGTTTTCAGATATTTCAGTGGTCTTGAGAGCTGAAATTGTAGAAACTGTAAAATGAAATACAAATTGTTTTAAAATAATCACATGTACTGTGTTAATTTTAAAAAAAATGCCACTCTGAATACTTTATTGTGATCTTCAGACAAGAGCTATGACAGAATCCCACACAGGGGTGAATATATGCCAACGTGCTACAGGAACCAAATAAACTTCCTACCAATCCACAAGTGGTTATAAGCCAACATGACAGTAGCAGCAAGAGATTAACACTTATTACTTTGCACACACTTTGAATCTTGCATGTGGTAAAGCTCTCAAGATTGGAAGTGTTTCAAAACTAATGGCACGTGTAAGAAGGATAGTGGCATACTTTCATCGGAGTTCATTTGCTTCTGCAATACTGAAAGAGAAACAAAAGCTACTAGCTGTCACAGAGCATAAACTGATCATTGATGTGCAGACACGATGGAACTCTACGCTTGATATGCTGTCACGGTTCTTCGAGCAACAAACTGCTGTGTATGCAGCTCTAACAGCAAGAGAGCTACGTGGGAAGAGAAGGACATATCTACTCTCTCTGAGACTGCCATAGCAGCTATGGAGGAACTGATCACGATTCTCGGTCCACTGAAAACCGCTACAGTTGCTCTTTGTGAGAAGAGCAATCCAACGCTGTCAATTGTGATTCCTCTGAAACACCAGCTTATTTCCAGTATCATGAAATTGAATGACAGTGACACTGAGCTGGTTAAGCACGTCAAGCAAGCAGTATCATCTGACCTGTCTCCATGGTATGATAAAATCAGACAGCAACTTCTCATTGCATCGGCCCTGGACCCAAGGTTTAAAACTGCTGCAATTCCTGCCTGAAGAAGACAAACTCACAGTTTACCATGAAATGACTCTTGAATGTGTATCTCTGAATGAGGCACTGAAAAACAGAACTGCAGTCATCCAAGCCATTAAGCAGGAATCAGCATCAGAAATTGCACAGCCTGCTATGCCTGACTTGCCTATCCTAGATCAGTCTTGGTGGAACATGAGCCTGTAGAAAAGAAAGCCAAAATCAAAAGTCCTCATGAAAGCCAGAGTGCCATGGACAGCTTATTTTGTGATGCGTATATTGTAAAGGAAGAAAAGCCAGCCTCAATTCAAGAAAGGGCAGACAATGAAGTGATTTTCCTACAGGAAAGAAGCACCTATTGCAACAGGAGAAAGCCCATTGATTTGGTGGAAAACCCACATGCACAAGTATCCATTACTTTCAGTTGTGGCAAAAAAGTATCTGTGTATCCCAGCTACCTCTGTACCTTCGGAGCGGGTTTTCTCAACAGCTGGTGACATAGTCACAGCCCAGCGGTCAGCCTTGAAATCAAAACATGTTGACAAACTAATCTTCCTGAAGAAGAACAAAAATCAGTAGAAATCAGGGACTGATTAATGATTATGAGATCAATGAGAACATCATTATTGTTGACACTCAAGTTTTGTTCTTTGTTTCTGTAAAAGTTCATCTGTATCTAAACACAGGAGTGTAATAATGTTAAGCACATTCTATTATTTGTTAGCCATAAGTCACTGCATAATAGTTAAACAAACTAAAAACAAAAAAATGATGTGCTTAACATTAATGATTTTGGTTTAGTTAATTATGAATATATGTTCACGAATAGTTCATTAAAGTTAGAAAAAGCAACATTTTCATAATTTGTCTGTTTAGAACAGGTATTAACATAGAATGTTTAATCAACTGATTGAAAATATACAGTATGTAAACTATCGAAACTATCGTGATAGTATCGCAATAGTGAAGTCAACTATTGATAGTCTATCGTGATAGTACTTTTGACTATCGATAACTATCGTGATAGTAAATTTGGCTGCAATAGTCAGCCCTAATAAATATATATATATATATATATATATATATATATATATATATATATATATATATATATATATATATATATATATAGATATATATAGATATATATATAGAGATATATATATAGAGATATATATATATATATATATATATATATATATATATATATATATATATATATATATATATATATATATATATATATATCTATATATATATATATATATATATATATATATATATATATATATATATATATATATATATATATACATGTGTGTAGCAACGACTCAATACCTATGAGTATGGATATGAGTGATATGCCATAGAGGATAGTTCCTCTTGATCACTGATAAATCCAGCAATGTATTTCAAAGGTTTCTTTCCCTGATGTTATAGAACTTATGAAATAATATGTTCAGTGCTTTGTGCTCGCCAATGCCAATATGTGCCCCTGATATTCTCAAACTCCGTACATCAACCAATCCCTGCTTCATTTTTATCTTATGGCGGAAACATGTACTGAGTAACATAAATTGATAAACTACTTCATTTTGCCTCTTGTTTCTTTCTGCAATTTTACATTACAGCGAACTCACCATTACATTGCTGTATTCCCCCATGGACCCGGATAGAATACGCCCTGCATAGTAAGCCATCATTCATACGATGTTTAAAGAACCATAGCTAGACAAAGATTTTGTGGCTCATCTCATTGTAATAAATAATTGGTCCACAAAACGGTTAATGATGATTTAATGTGATATTTAACAGCTTCACAGCGAGGAGCCTTATTATAAATGAGATATGGGAGATGGGATTCCCGCGATATAATCCTGCAGCTGTATGATAAACCAACCAAATGGACACTTTATGGAAAACATTCGTTAAGGCAGACTTTTCTTGTCATTCAAATGAAGACAAAGTGAAAATTTCCATACTTATATGTGCAATGCACCCGTTTGCATAACGAAGTAGGCTTAAGGCTTATTTATGCTGCTAGCAACCCAAAGTGGCTCCAGATGACATCTGCAGAGCAATTGGGCCGACTAGAAATATAACTCTTCCCCACTGTCTGCCGAATTCTCAGTCAGCTATGCCAGAACATTTGCACTTGATAATTTCACTCCTCTCAACTTCTTTTCTAGGCGTTGCAACTGATGTTTACACGTAGAAGATGGCATTTAACAGGCGCTGTCACAGCAACACAGCCATCATCATCCACCGTCGCCTTGATGTCACCTCGTTGTTGCATGTGCTTTATTAATTTCATTTACCGTACAAGCCATTCCAAGAGAAGAAGGGATAATCTATCATAGAGAGTGTTTGAATCACATCAATCCCTTGGTTTATATCCGAAGTTACGCACTTAAAACGACCAGTCGCATGAACTGGTAATTTGCAATGCGCCCATTTGGTACATCCCTTGAACTCGATCATGTTCAATAGAACGTTCTCAATGTGTAACACATTTCCATGGTCTGTCGAGCGGTCTTATTTATATACCTCTATCACATTACTTCAGTAGCAGTCTTGCTTGATGGAATAATTTCCATTCTTGTGATCAAATCGTCCGTTCTCTTATACATCATTATTATTGTCGTCATTATCATCGTCATTCGTTGCATCACCACCTTCGTCATTATTGTCGTCATTAGCATCGTCATTCTCCATCTTTATAATATTTATCGTCGTCATTACTATCGACAGCATCATCACAAGCATCACAAGGACCGTTAGCTAATACTATCGACGTTATGATCATTATTCCCGCCATTTAGACCATATACATGACTACACGATCATTAGCTTCATAATTTTTGCCACGAATGGTGATTGGTCAAAATACCACAACTGTCTTTACTTGGCGGAACTCGAGTGTCATTTGCTTCATGGCGCTTATCGAGAAATCTATTGAACAGAAACGGCATCTCTCCTGGTACGTTTGTGTGGGAGATAATGCAGTCCAATGACGGCTCGGGCTTAGATATCTAAGCAATGGTGCCGCCTCTCAAACACAGAAAAATTGGTACAGGCCTCAATATGGACACAATCTTTTTTTCGCTATCATGCTGTCACCATTGCAACATATCACACCGGGCCCTCCATGGATGGGAGCATCTGACGCCACTTTAGCACAAATATCATAGAATATATACTATTGATGTGCTACGTTTGGATTTGCCACGCCATATGTATCACGAGTGGCATTCTTGAGACGCTATGGCCAGCAGCTTCATCAGTTCCTTTGAAACAAGTTGTTGGGCACACCATCTCCAAAAAGAAAAATGATCGCTTTCATGACGGAGTGAACATCTGACATTTTCTGGCAGCAATTATGGTGATATTTGCGTGTTTTTATCCAATTACTTACCTCAAAGGGATAGTTTTACATCGGCGGGTAGAGACGGACACAGCGACGCCTGACGAATAATTGAAGCGGTGCATTGTATCTAGGGACATTATTATCGTGCATCAATTACCATGCGACTCCAATTAAGAAGATTGATAGACTTAATGAAGACTTCACCATGGCAAAGATACTAAAAAGACACTGCCACTAACTGCTACAAAAGACACGAAGCTCTCTAGTCGTAGTCGTCTACCTTCACCAACGCATTATCATCACCACTGCTATCGGTCGTTCTCTAGAACTTGACGTACTTTCACCTCTCCCTGAATGTGGCTCATTGTACAACTTGTCCTTCACACTCATTTCTTCGCATCATGCATATAACACTGAACATTCAGTTTCCTCAACTTCATCTAGCTCATATCCTCTTTACACGCCATGCCAAGCAACCAGTAAGTGGTCCGTACTTCTTCAGTATATATTTCACCAAGCATTTGTAGTCGTTGGCCTAATGAAATCGTGATCATGTTACCAACAGTTAGAATGGATCTCAATCAGACTAGGACGACTGGCATGTCCATATTAACCAGATCGCTCGCTCAAGCAATTATGAGCCATACAGTTAACAACCTACGCTTCAGATATTGCTTTCTTCTCACGTTCAATTAACCCGTGTTGATGTGCAGATGATAGATGAAAATATGCAATCCCTGGGATTTAGTTATACAATCTCTTATAACCCTGGTAAGCGGACAGATGAGTGGATTTAGTTGACTGTGGTTTGATGTCTTGGCTGATTATGCGTAGCTGATCTGTATAATCGAATGTTAGCCCATTTGATGATTTACAAAGTGTAATGTATCTGTAACCTTTGTTCTTCATTGCTAAACATACAATTCACCTTCGTTGTGAGCACGTCTGAGATATTACAAGGTGAACGTCAATAATGTTCTTGGGTTACGTTAAGCAAAAGCCAGCATTCACCTGTTAGCATCATTCTCTAGTTTTTCGGAATTATGCAATATAGCTGATTGTTGCGTATATGCGATTATGTATATACGTGTAAATTTAGGTTATCTCTCAATCAGAATGTTTTCCGGTACAATTGTAATTAATGTAATAGCCTCAAGTGTTTTGCAACGGCATGTTCTGTAGGCACCTTCTTATGCATGGGTTTATTGGCATCTTTTGGTGCGGGGGACCATTTGCACGTTTCGATGCTATACATACGTTGGAATGCGTGATAGCTATTGGACGTTACATTTAAGCACCATCAGTCATTAACCTCGTCGAAAGTTTCGTAATTGCATTCATCCGTTACCTGAACCAGTCCAGCACTTTACTGGTAGGTACATAAAAATTTCACCGAGACACACGTTGACACTTGATGCATTCAACTTAACATGTATATAAAACGACGTGAATGAGTTACTTCTTTTATAGAGCTGGGAACAAATCTTAATATGGAGATTTTCATACGACCATCAAGTTATGTGTTTTTCTTACTACAATGCAATTACACACAAATATCATAACCATTAGCTGATGATCTTTATGACGATTGATGATAACCAAATGCCTGCAGCAATAGCCATATACATCCTACAAGGAATTGAAGCCATGGTGATATATATATATATATATATTTCGCATAGGAACATGGATCTTGAGGCAGTTCACACATTGGAGTGGGACAAATGGAGCCAATGCTTCTGGGTCTATACAAGTTTTACCAAGTTACCCTGCCGTCATCAGATTTGCGATGATCTCGGATTTCATTTCGTTCCTAAATTGCCGTGCGGCAACGTAGTTAGGATTTGTAGAGGAAAAACTCCTTAAGCAACTTGAGATGGACGTAGAGATAGCCAGTGTCTGAAAGGTCAATGCGAGACGTTGCATATAGTAACTAGGGGAGCATATGGATTGCTAATGGCCACACGGCGACATGATGGCCGTATCGTTTGTTAGCCTAGGGATAGATACCCATATGAAGCACGTATGAGTGTATTATCAGGGAAGAGAAAACACTAGTCTACACGGTGCACAATGTTGTAAACATAAATGATCATCATCAAAATATCTCTGACTCTCTATCTCTCTCTGTCTCCCTATCTGCCCCGGTCTGTCTGTCTGGCGGCATCAAACGGTGCATGGAAATTGACAATCCTACGATCGAGCAACGCGCATTTATAGTACAAACAAAATTTACTTGTTTTATACTGACAGCCAACGTCTCATTATTTAGCTTCAGTAATGCTCAACACTACACCAATATTTGAGATATTTAAATGGGCATAATGAGATTGCTGACAACGATAATCACCAATTAGTAATATCAAACGTTCAGTTAACGCTATAAATCATTCGAAATACATTATTCAATGCAGTTGTTTCTAATAAATGTCAGGGAAGAGCAAACCGAATACACGAAATATATCTGTGATTTTATCGCGATCGTGTCGTTCAGCGTGTGTGAGGGTCAGGCTAATTTGGTGCCACTGAATCATTGGTGTAAGCCCAATATAACGCAGCGCCTTTAAGGAGAAAGATATAGAAATTAATGCCGTGTGTGTGACCGCGTAGGCTTGAGTGCCTTATTAGGTCCGTGTTTTCTCCGTCCTGCAGCCGTCTGGGATGGTTATGGCGAGTGACATAAATACGATGCTGCTGGCTAAGAAATGCTGCAAAGCCAATGCAATCACTTAGCTGAGCTTAATCGGGTTGTAACTCGCAACATGCACATCTTACAGAATGGTATCAAAATTTGCTTAACTGCTATAGTTTTTCAAATCCTGGGTCAGGTTAAGCCAACAGATGTGCGTTTCTGTACGCCTCCTAATCGAGGACATGTAACTGAGTTCAATCGCATGGTCGTAAACGGCTTCGTTTTTAATCTAAGCTCGCCTTTGACGAATCGATCTGATCAAGCAACTTGCGCACAACCCGGATTGATATATGATGCTGAACAACACAACAGCGAAAATCTGAATGAAGTATCAGATAACGTCTTCATATGGTATGAGGGCAGAATCGAGTGATGGGTTACATCATACTTCTGGTCGCTTAACATATGTTCATTTATTGCCGAAGAGATTATATGTTCGTGGTTGATGAGGCAGATAAAGAATGTAATGAAGCGCAGGCTTGGAACACTACTGGGGCATACAAAACATTGTGATGCAAATCGGGTGACTTTCAATGAGCTGAGAGAAGAGACATGCTTATATACATATTCCAGAATTTGATCTGCTATGGACTACACATCTGCAGTTTAATCAATTATATGTTATGCATTAATTGGAGACCTTAATTGGGAAGTATGTTTTTTTTTGTTTTATCTTGAATAATACATTCATAAACCTGACGTTTTTCATTTGGCCGTGTGCCATGTCAAGCATCAAATCATGACAAAGGTATGATTAAATGTACATGGTTCTAGATAGTAGGAAAGAATCAAAGATCAAATCACAAGGTGGGTGAGGCGTACTCCATGCAGACATATGTGTTACCTGTACGCATATGTTAATATCCTGGAATCTCGATAATGAACCTTCATATGCCATACAACCCACCACACTATTTACGATCATTGAATCATTACGCCTGTCCAACTTGTCTGTCATTGACTTGTGCTATTGTGTACCAACGAGGCAAGGCCTTAGATGAATAGCAACAGCCGGAGTTGGCGGGCTATACACAAGCTGTGCTCTACTGAATATTGGTTCAGTTGGTCCCCAAACCGCACCACTGCCACCAGTTATGGATTATTAATGTAACGCATTGGTGAAATATGAAAAAGCGACTACATTTGTGTGACCAGTGACCTTAGACAAAGGAGGGCATGCTGTTTCCAAAACACCCACACTCCTTAATGCTATACACGCGAATTCTATAAACACCCCAGACACTGTAGAGTGTACTTCAATGTGCTTTTCATTAGGGAGCCTAGGCGTAGCACTCATGCATCAACGCGTTTTATATCGCACTTTGAGGCTAATCTATGCCATAAAGAACTCCGCACTCTTCTCTTGCTCAGATTATTTCTGCTGTTGAAACTCTTTATTTCCGTAAACAGTCAATACTGCAAACATTATTTTGATATATCAGCAAACTACTTTAATCGCAGAAACATAACAGCATAGGCCTAAATCAAAGCTCCAAGACGATTTGACAAATTGTGATGAGGCCAGAATGTGCCAGACGACAATAAGCAGGCCTGGTGTTTGGATATTTGTGAATAGCGTTCATACCGAAACGAGGTATGGCTGTTAATGACATGCCCCCCTAGTAACACCGATCAACGCCAAATGACCCGCGAGGGTGATACTTTGACGAAAGCAGATGAAAGTGACGAAGGTTAATTCCGTAGAAACAGCTTTGGAGAGGTTAACGTACGTTCAGTTCTAGAAAACGACCGATATCAGCTGTGATGATAATGCGTTGGTGAAGGTTGACGACTACAACCAGACAGCTTTGGGGGTAGTGAGGTGGGTATAGTGTGGTGTAGTAACCTTTGATCATTTAAACGGTTATCGGTACACGAAACTTACATGCTTGTCACAGCTTTGTATTGATCTATGCATCCAAGTATTCACTATACTGCTTCATTATAAATTGTACATTTATAAACCCTGCAAAGAATTAATATATCCATTTTAACAAAGACAACACGCAGCCAACGACCAGAAAATAAGATATCACACAGTCGGAATATTGCTCACGTGACCACCTGTTTACCAGATCTCGTGGAACCTGATGATGACCTGACCAAACGACCTGCTCATTGCATATGGCGTTCGATTGCCACAGCGCGCTGCACTAAAGACGTGCAGGTTGAAGCTGTGTGTTGAGCTAAATACAATTGATGGCAGGCGCATGGAGGACAGCTGAGAAAGGTCGCCACCTTCTTGGGAAGTGAAGCATGGTTTCAATGACGCATGTCTGAGAAAGGCACATCATTGAGGTTTCTAGATGCATATATATATATATAGAACTTACATATCCAAGATTTACATAAATTCACTCGAGCAAAAGAAATCGCTTTTCACATTAGTTGTGATTAAATCTCGGTGACATAAGGGGTTTGATCAATAAAATGTTTTTTTAACCGCACAATTGAAATGATTTGAGGATATAACCATGACGGCGTTACTATGGTGACGGGTTGAGCGATGGTTCGATATCAAACATCAATGTTGGTTAAATTTCTCGACCTTCTCGACCAACTGCAGGGGAAATCTCATGGGACACGTCGGCAAATATAGCGGTCATATTCAGACAAGTACGCACAATATTTACGTCAAGTCACAACAACTCATTGCACTCGTACTCACACAGCTGTCTCACTGGGATATATCATATTGTGAGCTACTGAAGCTGCATGGTGTAGCTTATCTGAGTCATGTGTAACTGGACTGCAGCAGTGTGTTGATGTATTTGATAAGGATATAAAGTGTAACGGACGTGGAACAGATACAAATTGGTTTAACAACCTGCACCCGTGTATAGCATGCTTTGCAAGTTGCGTGCGTATGGGGTTATATTGCGTGTGACTTGGTGATACCTAATTATGTCCACCATCAAAGAAATATGAATAATCATTGTTATTCGATACATATTTAACAAATAATGCAAAAATCCATACGCGATTTTTCCTGGAACATTGAATAAAATCGAGGCTCGAGATGTCACCAGGAGCAGATAGGTGTGGCCAGCATCAGGGGAATTACAGCTGACAAACAAATGGCGTACACATGCCGTCATTCGATCCTAGAATGCAAACACTACACTTAAACATGGGGCTTTGTTGAAAGTTTTTGTGTAAGTAATGCAATTTAACGGTGTCTTTTGTGGCAGTTAGTTGCAGTTTTTCTTGTTTCTTCGCCATGGTGAAGTCTTCATTAAGTCTATCAATTATCTTAATTGGAGTTGCATGATAATTGATGCACGATAATAATGTCTCTAGGTACAATGCACTGCTTCAATTATTCGCCAGGCGTCGCTGTGTCCGTCTCTACCCGCCGATGTAAAACTATCCCTTTGAGGTTAAGTAATTGGATAAAACATGCAAATATCACCATTATTGCTACCAGAAAATGTCAGATGTTCACTCCGCCATAATAGCGATCATTTTTCTTTTGGAGATGGTGTGAACAACAATCTGTTTCAAAGGAACTGATGAAGCTGCTGACCATAGCGTCTCAAGAATGCCACTCGTGATACATATGGCGTGGCAAATCCAAACGTAGCACATCAATAGTATATATTCTATGATATTTGCGCTACAGCGGCATCAGATGCGAGCACCGCTCCATTGGAGGCCGGTGTGATATATTGCAATGGTGAAAGCATGATAGCGAAACAACGATTGTATCCATATTGAGGCCTGCTCCAATTTTTCTGTGTTTGAGTGGCGGCACTATTGCTTAGATATCTAACGCCCGAGCCGTCATTGGACTGCGTACCAGGAGAGATGCCGTTTCTGTTCAATATATCTCATAAGCGATAATTGAAGACCCACTCAGCGCCATGAAGCAAATGACACTCGAGTTCCACCAAGTAAAGACAGTTGTGGTATTTTGACCAATCACCATTCGTGGTAAAAATGATGAAGCTAAAGATCGTGTAGTCATGTATATGGTCTAAATGGCGGGAATAATGATCATAACGTCTATAGTATTAGCTAACGGTCCTTGTGATGCTTGTGATGATGCTGTCGATAGTAATGACGACGATAACGATTATAAAGATGGAGATGCAACGAAACACGATGCTAATGACGACAATATGATGACAATGGGTATGCAACGAATGACGATGCTAATGACGACAATATTGATGATGTATAAGAGAACGGACACATTGATCACAAGAATGTAAATTATTCAATTAGCCATGACTGCTACTGAAATAATGTGATAGTGGTATATAAATAAGACGCGCTCGACAGACCATGGAAATTTGCTACACATTGAGAACGTTCTATGGAACATGATCGAGTACAGGGGATGGCTGTCTGATTCAGAGCTCAGCCGGCCTGGAATTTACGTACCAAATCGGTGCATTGCGAATTACCAGTTCATGTGACTGGTCGTATTAAGTGCGTACTCGAATGCAAATTCGGATGTAAACCATGGGATTGATGAAATTCAAACACTCTCTATGATAGATAATCCCTTCTTCTCTTGGAATTGCCTGAAAGGTAAATGTAATCAATAAAGCGCATGCAACAACGAGGTGACATGAGGGCGCAGGTGTATGATGATGGCTGTAATGCTGTGACAGCGCATGTTAAATGCCATCTTCTTAACGTGTAAACATCAGTTGCAGCGCCTGGAAAAGAAGTTGAGAGAAGTGAAAGTATCAAGTGCGAATGTTCTGGCATAGCTGACTGAGAATTCGGCCGACAGTAGGGAAGAGTTATATTTCTAGACAGTCCAATTGCTCTTCAGATGTCATTTGGAGCCACATTGGGCTGCTAGCAGCATAAATAATGTCGGGTTCTGATTAAGCTTACTTCGTTATGCAAACGCGTGCACTGCACATATAAGTATGGAAATTTTCACTTTGTCTTAATTTGAATGACAAGAAAAGTCTGCCTTAACGAATGTTTTCCATAAAGTGTCCATTTAGTTGGTTTATCATACAGCTGCAGGATTATATCGCGGGAATCCCATCTCCCATATCTCATTTATAAAAAGACTCCTCGCTGTGAAGCTGTTAAGTATCACATTCAATCACCATTAGCCGTTATGTGGACCAATAATTCATTACAATGAGATGAGCCACAAAATCCTTGTCAGGCCATGGTTCTTCAAACTGATCGCATAAAAGATGACTTACTGTGCAGGGCGTTATCTATCCGGGTCCATGGGGGAGTAAACCAATGTAACGATGAGTTCGCTGTATAGTTAAATTGTAGACAGAAACGAGACAAACGGAAGTAGTTTATAATGTAAAGTTACTCAGTACATGTATCCGTCATATGATTCAAATGAAATAGGGATTGGTTGGTGTTTACAGTTTAATAATGTCAGCGGCACAGATTGGCATTGGGCAGCACTGAACATACTATTTCAAAAGTTCTATAACACCAGGAAAAGAAACCTTTAAACACCTTGCTGGGTTTATCAGTGATTCAGAGAAGCTATCCTCTATGGCATATCACTCAAATTCAGAGGTATTGATTCACTGCCACATCATAGTAACATTATTTATAAGAGGTAACTCCATGTACGGGCGTTATCCTTGGCTGCCTTAGTATATTGGTCTTCTCTATGTATGCAATACATCTGGATTATGTAGACCATATGTCTGCGTCACTGAAATAGCATTATGATCACATTAATGTTCATACGCATGGGCGAAACAAGAAAGTAATGAAGTACGAATTATGTAATTTACAATGAAATAGCTAGGCTCACAGTTGTGAATGCAGTTGCTTTATACGTTTTAACACTGTAAAGCAAACAAAATCAACTCCCGAAACATGCATACATACACACATATACAAACACACATATGTATTTAAATATATACATACATATATAAATATATACATACATATATATATATATTTATATATATATATATATATACATATATGTATGCATATATATATATGTATACATATAAATACATATATACATATATTGATATATATATAAATAAATATATATATATATATATATATCTATACACGTACACACACACACACACACACACACACACACACACACACACACACATATATATATATATATATATATATATATATATATATATATATATATATATATATGTGTATATATATGTGCCTATATGTGCGTGTAATGTGCGTGTAAGTGTGTTTGCGTGTATGCATGCGTGCATGTGTCTTTGAATGGCATGTTGGTAAACATCATGCAATGGTTAATATTGACTACTATTGTGAACCAAAACCTTTCACCATATTGGCTGACGTCATCTGAAGAGTATACACACTTCTTTAAATACACAGCTGCTGCAAGATTTGTTTGTCGGTGAAGCCTGGTATAACTCTTAATCCACTCATCTTATGCAATGTCCAATTTGCTTTTCATCATATATATATATATATATATATATATATATATATATATATATATATATATATATATATATATATATATATATATATATATATATATATATATTTAAATATATATATATATAAAATATATATATGTATATATATATTTATAAATACATATATATATATATTTTTACATATACATATATTTATATATGTTCTTATATGTTTACATAGATTTATATATAGATATATAGACATATATATATATATATGTATATATATATATATATGTATATATATATATATTTATGTATATATTATATATATATATATATATATATATATATATATATATATATATATATGTATGTATGTATGTATTCATGCATATATTTAAATGTATATGTGTGTTTGTATATGTGTGTATGTATGCATGTTTTGGGGGTTGATTTTAGTTACGTTCCAGTGTTAAAACGTACAAAGTGACAGCAACTGCATTCACAAGTGTTAGCTTAGCTATTTTATTGTAAATTACATTATTCGTACTTCATTGCTTTCTTGTTTCGCCCATGCGTATGAATATTAATGTGATCATAACGCTATTTCAGTGACAAAGACATACGGTCTACATATTCCAGATGTATTGCAAACATAAAGAAGTCTCATATTCTCGCGCAGCCAAGGATAACGCCCGTTCATTGAATTATCTTGAATAAATGATGTTACCATGATGTAGCAACGACTCAATACCTCTGAATTTTAATGATATGCCATAGAGGATAGCTCCTCTGATTCACTGATAAACCCAGCAAGGTATTTGAAAGGTTTCTTTCCCTGATGTTATATTATGTTCAGTGCCCCCCGATACTTATCTCTACCGCTGTTATTCTCAAACTGTGCCTATTCAACCAATCCCTATTTCATTTGAATCTTTTGTTTCTTTCTACAATTGTACTTTACAGTAAACTCACCATTACATTGCTACACTCTACCATTGACCCGGATGGATAACGATAACGCCCTGTACAGTAAGTGATCATTAATACGATAAATGTGAAGAACCATAGCTGGACAAGGATTTTGTGGCTCACCTCATTGTAATGAATAATTGGTCCACATAACGGCTAATGGTGATTGAATGTGATACTTAAAAGCTTCACAGCGAGGAGCCTTATTATAAATGAGATATGGGAGATGGGATTCTCGTGATATAATCCTGCAGCTGTTTGATAAACCAACCAAATGGACACTTTATGGAAAACATTCGTTAAGGCGGACTTTTCTTGTCATTCAAATGAAGACAAAGTGAAAATTTCCATACTTCTATGTGAAGTGCACGTGTTTGCATAACGAAGTAAGCTTAATCAGAACCCGGCATTATTTATGCTGCTAGCAGCCCAATGTGGCTCCAAATGACATCTGCAGAGCAATTGGACTGTCTAGACATATAACCCTTCCCTACTGTCTGTGGAATTCTCAGTCAGCTATGCCAGAACATTTGCACTTGAAAATTTCGCTCTTCACAATTCTTTTTCAGGCGCTGCAATTGATGTTCACACGTGTTTATTACAATTAGAAGATGGCATTTAACATGTGCTGTCACAGCATCATAGCATCACCGCCATCATCATCCACCAGCGCCCTGATGTCACCTCGTTTATTAATTTCATTTACCCTTCGAACAATTACAAGAGAAGAAGGGATAATCTATGATGTAGAGCGTTTGATTTCATCAATCCCAAGGTTAATATCCGAAGTTGCAATCGAGTACGCACTTTATACGGCCAGTCGCATTAACTGGTAATTCGCAATGCTCCGATTTGGTACATAAACTCTAGGCCAGTTGAGCACTGAATCAGACAGCCATCCCCTGTACTCGATCATGTTCCATAGAACATTCTCAATGTGTTACACATTATCATGGTCTGTCGAATGTCTTATTTATATACCACTATCACATTACTTCAGTAGCAGTCTTGGCTAATTGAATAATTTACGTTCTTGTGATCAACGTGTCCGTTCTCTTATACATCATCACTATTGTCGTCATTAGCATCGTGTTTCGTTGCATCTCCATCTTTATAATCGTTATCGTCGTCATTACTATCGACAGCATCATCACAAGCATCACAAGGACGTTAGCTAATACTATCGACGTTATGATCATTATTCCCGCCATTTAGACCATATACATGACCACACGATCTTTAGCTTCATCATTTTTACCACGAATGGTGATTGGTCAAAATACCACAATTTTCTTTACTTGATGGAACTCGAGTGTCATTTGCTTCATTGCGCTGAGTGCGTCATCAATTATCGCTTATGAGATATAATGAACAGAAACGGCATCTCTCCTGGTACGTTTGTGTGGGAGATAATGCAGTCCAATGACGGCTCGCGCCTTAGATATCTAAGCAATGGTGCCGCCACTCAAACGAAGCATAATTGGCGCAGGCCTCAATGACGGCTCGGGCGCTTAGATATCTAAGCAATAGTGCAGCCACTCAAACACAGAAAAATCGGAGCAGGCTTCAATATGTATATTTATAGTTGCACATACACTACCATTCATATATTTAATGATGGCCATACAATGAATACAGATTCTCTGGAGCATTGGATCAATTGTCAAGACTATTAGAATTATTTCAACACATGCAAATTTCCATATTATGTTTTCAATTTGTCCCTATCATGATTTTATCTGAATTCGCTAGTTATTTCACCATTGTATTATTATGATAACCGTGCCTGCATTGGACCGGCTGGCTGAAAGTTCTGACGCACCATGTGTACACAATGTATCATACAATATTATTTGACGCTTGATAATCTGTTACGTATTGTGCATCTTCACAGCATTGTAACCAGATGCATCACAGTAAGTGATCATTAATCACCCTACAATTGACGTGTTATATTACACACGACAGGATCTGCATTAAACCATAGATATGTTAAATACGATCCATCGCTAGCATAGAAAAACCATTGATTACTAATGGTGTTGGTAATGAACATTTTATCTTTATACATGATAAACCCGACATTTGTCATTTGATTCTGTTTATTGCACCGACATCAGTATATTAATAAGTGAGATATGGGATATGGGGATTGGATGAATTTATCTCCTGGAGCTGTCAACCAATCCAACCAAATGAATTTAGCTTTATTAGAACAATCTATTAAGGCGGACGTTTCGGCTGTTTGATCAAATTAACCAATTGAACATTTCCATATTCGTATGATGACACACGTGTTTGCATACGAATTAATACGCTTAATGTGGAAGAACCATACACACTATCAAGGATTACTTTAGGCTTCTCATGGTAATTGAATGCTTTTGCACCAACGAATGCTTTTTGAATGTGTATAATGACCCAGACCATTAGCATTGCCTGCGCTCTAGACGTACGGCCACTTGGGAGACAATTCATCGTCATATATAGCCATCCCTATGATAGATATAACTAAATGTGCACTTGGAAATTTCTCAATATGTATTCTTGGCATTCAGGCGCTCATATGCCCTCACACTTGGCTTCTTGAAAGGCAAGGTTCCATTCACCACATCTGCTAATTTCACAGAAATTTATGATCATCGCTATTATTAGACCATGAACACCATTGGCATCGTAACATGGTAGATTCAATCACAGCATCCATAGCAATTACTACACCATCACATGGATAGTTTTGATCGGCGATATCTCACAATTACACAGCGCATCGCCTGTTCACCTCGTGTTTTTTCATTGACCCTTCGAACAATTACAAGAGAAGAAGGGATAATCTATGATGTAGAGCGTTTGATTTCTATTTATAAATCCAAGTTTTTACGCATTAACTGGTAATCGCAATGCCGATTTGGCCCACGAAAAACTCTATTAATTGAGCAATACCTGAATCAGACGGCCATCCCCTGTACTCGATCATGTTCCAGCCACATTTCAAATGTGTTACACATTATTATGGTCCTGTCTTGTCTTATTTATAACACTATCACATGACTTCTATCACACATGGCTAATTTCAATAGCATTGTGATTGGCTAATCTTGAAATAAGTTACGTCTTTTGTGATCTGCACGTGTCTCGTTTCTCTTATACATCATTCACTATCGTCGTCATTAGCATCGTGTTTCGTTGCATCATCTCTTACCGATCGCAATGGTGCGTTCATCATTCTGTCACAGCATATAGTACATGCATCACACGTTTAATATTATACATCGACGTTATGATCATTATTCATGCTTTAGACCATTGACATAGACCACACGATCTTTAGCTCTGCTATCATTTACCACGACCCATTGGCAATCAAAATTACCACAAGCCTGCATCTTTTACTTTGAGGAACTCGAGTGTCATTTGCTTCATTGCGCTGAGTGTTGTCATCAATTATCATCGCTATGAGATATAATGAAAGAAACGGCCATCTCTCCTGGTACGTTTGCCTGCATTTTTAAAGAGTTAATGCAGTCCAATGACGGCTCGCGCCTTAGATATCAAGCAATGGTGCACGCCACTCAAACGAAGCATAATTGTCGCAGGCCTCAATGACGGCCGGGCGTCAGATATCTGACCGGCGCTCGCATCTGACGCCACTTTAGCACAAATATCATAGAATATATACTATTGACGTGCTACGTTTGGATTTGCCACGCATATGTATCACGAGTGGCATTCGTGGAGACGCTATGGCCAGCAGCTTCATCAGTTCCTTTGAAACAGGTTGTTGTTCACACCATCTCTAAAAAGAAAAATGATCGCTATTGTGGCGGAGTGAACATCTGACATTTTCTGGCAGCAATTATGGTGATATTTGCGTGTTTTTATCCAATTACTTTCCTCAAAGGGATAGTTTTACATCGGCGGGTAGAGACGGACACAGCGACGCCTGGCGAATAATTGAAGCGGTGCATTGTATCTAGGGACATTATTATCGTGCATTGATTACCATTCGACTCCAATTAAGAAGATTTAGAAACTTAATGAAGACTTCACCATGGCAAAGATACTAAAAAGACACTGCCACTAACTGCCACGAAAGACACTGCTAAATGCATTGCTTAAACAAAATCGTTCAACAAAGCTCCGTGTTTAAGTGTAGTGTTTGCATTCTAGGATCGAATGATGGCATGGATACGCCATTTGTTTGTCAGCTGTGATTTTCCCCGGATAGCCCAATACTGATGCTGACCAAACCTATCTGCTTCTGTTTACATCACGAGCCTCGATTTCTTTCAATGTTCCAGGAAAAATCGCGTGTGGTTTTGTGCATTATTTGTTAAATATGTATCGAATGACAATGATTATTCATATTTCGTTGATGATAGAGATAAGTACGTATCACTAAGTCACGCGCGATATAACCCCATATGCACGCAACATGGAAAGCATGCTATACACGCGGGCAAGTTGTAAAACCAATTTGTATCTGTTCCATGTCCGTTACACTTTACATCCTTATCAAATACATCAACACACTGCTGCAGCCTTGTTACACATGACTCAGATAAGCTACACCATGCAGCTTCAGCAGCTTACAGTATGATATATCCCAGTGAGACAACTGAATGAGTGCGAGTGCAATGAGTTATTGTGACTGCACGTAATTATTGTGCGTACTTGTCTGAATATGACCGCCTTATTTGCCGACGTGGCCCATAATATGCCCCTGCAGTTGGTCGAGACGGTCGAGAAATTGACCAACAAAGATGCTTGATATCGAACCATCGCTCAAACCTTCGCCACAGTAACGCCGTCATAGTTGCATCGTCAAATCATTTAATGTTGTGGTCAACCAAACAATATATTGATCCAACCCTTTATGTCGCAGAGATTTAATCACAACTTAGGAGAAAAGCGATTGCTTTTGCTTGAGTAAATTTATGTAAATCTTGGATATGAAGATTGCTTGTTTCCATTATGTTACCACATATGGCGACCTTTCTCAATTGTCCTCCATGCGCCCGCCATCAATTGTATTTAGCTCTACACACTGTTCTAAGCATGCAGGTCTTTGTAGCGGCGAGCTGCGGCAATCGAGCGCCATTTGCATATGCGCAAGTCGTCGGTCAGGTCATCTTCAGGTCCCGCGAGATCTGGTAATATTCCTACTGTATGATATCTTATTTTCTGGTCTTTGGCTGCGTGTTGTCTTTGTTAAAATGGATATGTTAATTCTTTCCTGGTTTATAACTGTACAATGTATAATGCGTCACTATAGAGTACAAATTGCAGTAAAAAGCTGTGACAAGCATGTAAGTTTAATGGACAGATAACCGTTTAAGTGAATCAAACGTTACTCCACCACACTATATCCACCACCATACACTACCCACAGAGCTCTCTAGTTGTAGTCGTCTACCTTCACCAACGCATTATCATCACCACTGCTATCGGTCGTTCTCTAGAACTTGACGTACTTTCACCTCTCCCTGAATGTGGCTCATTGCACAACTTGTCCTTTACACTCTTTTCTTCACATCATACATATCACAGTTTCCTCAACCTCATCTCGTTCATATCCTCTTTACACGCCATGCATAGCAACCAGTCCGTACTTCTTTAGTATATATTTCACCGAGCATTTGTAGTCGTTGGCCTACACTAATGCAATCGTGGTCATGTTACCAACAGTTAGAATGGCTCTCAATCAGACTAGGACGACTGGCATGTCCATATTAACCAGATCGCTCATCAGCAATTATGAGCCATACAGTTAACAACCTACGCTTCAGATATTGCTTTCTTCTCACGTTCAATTTACCCGTGTTCTTGGTTTATGATGTTATACTATCTCTTATACCATGGCATTGTAAGCTGACGTCGTTTGTTCAGATGATCAATGAAACAGATGAGCAATTGGATTTGGTCAACTCTGACTGTGGTTTGATGTCTTGGCTGATTATGCGTAGCTGGTCCACGTTGGTAGCTTTGTCACAATTTCACAGATGATGCTCTTGGTTTTATGTACATCAGGAAAATTGTAATGCGAAGGATACGCTGGTTATATTATGTCATTCGGCGAGATGCTGGTCAAGATTTATGCATGGCTATTGTTGCGACCAGTCATCATTTACTTCTGCTGAAACTTATTCTGAACCCAACGCTTTTCCTACCGAATAAATTTTCATCACTTTCAGCTGCTTTCGTCCAAGTATTACCCTCGCGGGTCATTTGGCGTTGATCGGTGTTACTAGGGGGCATGTCATCAACAGCCACCTACCTCGTTTCAGTGTGAACGCTATTCACAAATATCCAAACACCAGGCCTGCTTATTGTCGTCTGGCACATTCTGGCCTCATCACAATTTGTCAAGTCTTGGAGCTTTGATTTATGCCTATGCTGTTATGTTTCTGCGATTAAAGTAGTTTGCTTGTATAACACAATGATGTTGGCAGTATTGACTGTTTACGGAGAATAAATGATTTTCAACAGCAGAAATAAACTGCGCAAGTGAAGAGTGCGAAGTTTTGTATGTCATAGATTAGCCTGAAAGTGCGATATTAAACGTGTTGATACATGAGTGCCACGCCTCGGCACCCAAATGAAAAGCACATTTAAGTACACTCTACAGTGTCTGGGGTGTTTATCGAATTCGCGTGTATAGCATTTAGGAGTGAGGGTGTCCGCTGTCTAGGAAACAGCAAGCCCTTCTTTATCTGCGTGCATTGATCACACAAATGTAGTCGCTTGTTCATATTCATTACTGGTGGCATTGATGTTTGGGAGCCACTTTATCAATAGAATACAGTTTGGCTATAGCCCGCCCACGGCTGTTGCTTGTTATGGAAGGCCTTGTCTCGTTAGTACACAAGAGCACAACTAAATGAGTGTAAGTTGTACAGGCGTTCTGATTCAATGATCTCAATTAGTGTGGTGGGTTGTATGGCATGTGACGGTTTTTTTGTCGAGATTCCAGGATGTTAACATAGGCGTACGCTTCATATCGGTTAACCTGGCTTATGAGAACGCACCAGGCAGATCGAGTACGGTTCACAGGTAACACACCTGTCTGGTTAGAGTACGCCTCACCCACCTAGTGATTTTATGTTAAATTCTTTTCTCATATCTAGAACCTTCAAATCAGAGTACACATCGATCATGCCCTTGTCATGATTTGATGCTTGACATAGCACTCTTGCCAAATATAAAATGTCAGGTATATTAATGTATTTATCATGATATAACAAGAAAAGAATATTTCCAAAATAAGGTCTTCAATGAATGCACATCATATACGTGATTAAACTGCAGATATGTATTCCATAGCAATTCAGGAATATGTCAATCATCATGTCTCTTCTCTTAGCTCGTTGAAAGTCTCCCGATTTGCATCACAATGTTTTGTATGCCCCAGTAGTGTTCCTAGCCTGCGCTTCATTACATTCTTTATCTGTCTCATTAACCACGAACATATAATCTCTTCGGCAATAAATGAACATATGTTAAGCGACAAAACGTATGATGTAACCCATCACTCGATTCTGCCCTCATACCACATAAAGACGTTATCTGATACTTCATTCAGGTTTTCGCTGTTGTGTTGTTCAGCTTCATATATCAATCCGGGTTGTGCGCAAGTTGCTTGATCAGATCGATCGTCAGAGGCGAGCTCAGATTTAAAACGAAGCCGTTTACGACCATGCGATTGGATTCAGTAATATGTCCTCGATTAGGAGGCGTACAGAAACGCACATCTGTTGGCTCAACCTGGCCCAGGATTTGAAAAACCATAGCAGCTAAGTAAATTTGGATACGATTCTATAAGATGCGC
The DNA here is from genome assembly GCA_034190875.2 of Urechis unicinctus. Classification (NCBI taxonomy): domain Eukaryota; kingdom Metazoa; phylum Annelida; class Polychaeta; order Xenopneusta; family Urechidae; genus Urechis; species Urechis unicinctus. Next base: position 60,100,307 of record CM067350.1, read on the forward strand.
ATGTTGCGAGTTACAGCAACCCGATTAAGCTCAGCTAAGTGATTGCATTGGCTTTGCAGCATTTCTTAGCCAGCAGCATCGTATTTATGTCACTCACCATATCCATCCTAGCGGCTGCAGGACGGAGAAAACACGGACCTAATAAGGCACTCAAGCCTACGTGGTCACGCACACGGCATTAATTTCTATATCTTTCTCCTTAAAGGCGTCGCGTTATAATGGGCTTACACCAATGATTCAGTGGCACCAAATTAGCCTGACTCCACCATACACGCTGAACGACACAATAGCGATCAAATCACATATATATTCCATGCATTTGGTTTGCTCTTCCCTGACATTTACTAGAAACAACTGCATTGGATAATGTATTTCGAATGATTTATAGCGTTACCTGAACCTTTGGTATTACTAATTGGTGATTGTCGTTGTCAACAATCTCATTATGCCCATTTAAATATATCAAGAATGGTTTGGTAATAGATACAAAGAAAATCGCTGTTGTATGACGTTCTTGATATATCCAGTAAATGAAAAGGGCGGCGAAAGCAAAGCAAAAAATTATGTAACTGATTCAAACCACATTAGATTTCTTATGTAGCCTTATAGGGAGCATTGGTATTCTAGCGGGTTCTGTAACAAGGAGTGTTAGTGAGTTTAAATATACAATATCAAGTAACTGGATTGTATCATTGTGCGTGTTATTGTTTATTAGATTGATATTCAGATCCCATATACAGTAAATCCATTTTCTTTCTTTTGTTAGCGCATCGTATATTATTTAGATATATTTTATATCCGTATGTTTGGAGAACTCACGAGATTTGCCATAGATTGCACGATTCTATTTGCTAGTCTTAATGGAAAATCATAAAAAATGTATTAACGTTGAGGATGAAACAACTGCAATAGCAGATGTTTTCACGTCAACAGAGTTACAGTAGAGGCAAGACTGTAGGGTTCATGCCAGGGTAATTGTGGCTTGGAAGTCTTTTTATGCGTGCTAATGGATATAGAGGACATTGCGAGACTCCTGCTACAGCTGTCATAACAGCGGAGATAACTTAACATTTCTAACACTAACGCAGCACGAAATATTGGTGTAGTGATTGAGCATTACTGAAGCTAAATAATGAAATGTTATGCTATTAAACAAGACATTTTTGCGGTACTATAAATGCGCGTTGCTCATTCGTAGGACTGTCAATTTCCATGCAATGTTTGCTGCCGACAGACAGACAGACCGAGACAAAATAGGGAGACAGAGAGAGATAGAGAGTCAGAGATATTCTGATGATGATCATTAATGTTTACAACATTGTGCACCGTGTACAAGTGCGTTTTCTCTTCCCTGATAATACACTCATACGTGCTTCATATGGGTATCTATCCCTAGGCTAACAAACGATACGGCCATCATGTCGCCGTGTGGCCATTAGCAATCCATATGCCCCCCTTGTTACTATATAGAGTGTCTCGCATTGACCTTTCAGACACTGGCTATCTCTACGTCCATCTCAAGTTGCTTAAGGAGTTTTTCCTCTACAAATCCTAACTACGTTGCCGCACGGCAATTTAGGAACGAAATGAAATTCGAGATCATCGCAAATCTGATCACGGCAGGGTAACTTGGTAAAACTTGTACAGACCCAGAAGCATTGGCTCCATTTGTATAACACCTAATTCCCTACCCCAATGTATGGACATGAGGCTGCCTCAAGATCCATGGTTCTATGCGAAATATATATATATATTATCTATATATATATAATAGATATATATATATATATATAATATATATATATATATATATATATATATATATATATATATATATATATATATATATATATATATATATACACATATATATATACATATATATATATATATATATATATATATATATATATATATATATATATATATATATATATATATATCTATATGTATATATCTCTATATATATATATATATATATATATATATATATATATATATATATATCAAGAAGGCTTAAATTCCTTGCACGATGTATTTGGCTATTGTTGTTGGCATTGGGCTATCATCGATCGTCAATAATTTCATCAGCTTAAGCCCATGTGCAAATGATCCCCCGCAACGAAAGATGCCAATAAACTCATGCATAATAAGGTGTCTATAGAAAATTGCGTTGCAAAACACTTGCGGCTAATAGATTAATTACAATTGTACCGGTTAACATTCTGATTGAGAGATAACCGAAATTTACGCGTATATACATAATCGCATATACGCAACAATCAGCTATATTGCATAATTCCGATATACTAGAGAATGCATACTGATGAATGTTGGCCTTTGTTAAACGTAACCCACGAGCATTATCGCCATTCACCTTGTAATATCTCATACGTTTTCACGTAAGTGCCGAGGTAAGTACATTTCATTGGGTCTACCACAATTGCTTACTGCCGAATATTTTTTTCCAGCCAAGAAGGAAAGTAAGCTTATCGAAATAGGCTGTTCGTTCTCCACTAAACAAAAGCCGAACAGACATTGCTGCTTAATGTTAGTGGCAATTTATGTGACGCAACGCACTCATTTACATTGACAATTAACGATTCGCTTTTGCTAAGCTCCAAGAACGCCCACAATGTCGCGCGGCAGGAAATGATACCATTCGCTGATGTGCTGCCAGATCTAGAACTACACTATACATAACTACGAAGTACAATGAATACATTAGCTTAACTGAAATGCAGTGCTGTACCATTGGGAGCATTGAAATGGTCATCTATTGCGATCAAAACCATCCATCACCATCCAACGTACATTTTAAGGATGGCAGCATGATTCAAAATAAACTATAGTGATTGAGTTGATGCATTTGGCTGTCAATGACGCCATCCAAATAGACCAGTATCGTACTTATCGCCTTATAGTGCGACTGCTCAATGGTGATTGAGCGCTCCTGCATGCACCAATACAAAATGCAATCGTCCCATTTTATTGAACGCAATGACAATTGACTCGTTAAACAAGTTTCTGCATTATCTACAAACAATGTCGCTTTGAGAGCAATCCCATTTCAGATTGCTGGCACACAACCCAGGGACGGTTATCCTGGGAATGCGGTTTAACCTATATGTAAGTTTCTGGGCACGATTCGGAACTTGAAGCATGTATATCTGTGCTAATAGAACAACAGTAGACCTGCTAAATAATAATGATATTGAAGCATTCTATCACTCTTGTATGGTAAAGTCACCATTCTAGCCGATTAAATTCCCATATCAATGACTATCATATGACCATAAAATTGGTCGATAATTTAATTATTTTTCCGTACATATGTCATTACAAATAGAACAGCACTATAATCGAATGATGACGTTGCACGGCCAAACCCCACAATGGGAAGCCATGAACCTGATAGCCCAGTGGACTACAGGAGTAATGTTTCTCTTCGGCATACAACAAAGTGTGCCACATGGAATGTGAGAGGTCTCACACCTGGGAAGTTAGAAGTTATATCAACTGAGACGGAGAGGTGCGGAGTGAAGGTTTTGGGAGTAGCCAAACACTGGTGGCTCAGTGAAGGAAGATTCACAACAGAGTGTGGCAACTCTGTGTTCTTCGCAGGAAAAGAATGTGGTCGGAGAAGTAGTGGTGTTGGCTTTACTGTGGAGAAGGAAATAGCTAAGGCGGTGCTTGGCTACAACCCCATCAACGATCGGATAATCACCTTGAGATTGCAGGCTTACCCCATGAACATAACTTTTGTTCAAGTATATGCTCCCACCACGGAAGCGAATGAAGAGGAGATGGACGCTTTCTATTGCATCATCCAGGAAGTCCTAGACAAGATACCCAAGAAAGACATTGTCATCCTGATGGGTGACTGGATTGCAAAGGTAGGGAAGAGTATGCACAAAAATGAACATGTAGGAATATTTGGACTTGGGCAGAGGAACGAACGAGGTGAGCGGCTTGCAGACTTCTGCATGGACAATGACTTAGTCATTACCAACACCATTTTTGAACACCACCCAAGACGCCTGTATACATGGATAAGTCCCGGCGACAGAACAAGGAATCAAATCGATTACATCATGATCAAGAAACGATAGAGGTCAAGCATTCTCAACGTAAAGACACGAACAGGAGCAGACAGACTGTGGCAGCGACCACCAATTGGTGACCTGCAAGATGAGACTGAAACTAAAAAAGAAGCAAGGCCATACAGCTCCAATCCGCTATGACGTGTCTAGCATCCCAGAGCAGTTCAATGTGGAATTCCGCAACAAGTTCACTCCCCTCCTACTTAAGGACGAGACAGAATGCACTCCTAACGAACTTTGGGATGAGATGAAAGACATCATACCCACAGCTGCAAAAAACCATCTACCAACTAGGAAAAGGCAGAAACAGCCCTGGATGTCTGCCACAGCTGTAGAGATTGCGGAACAGAGAAGAATGGAAATGATCGTAGGAGATGATCAGGAACGGAGATAGCTAAACCACGACTTCAACAAGCAAGTGAGTGAGGATAAGAGGACTTTTCTGGAAGAAAAGTGCCTACAGATGGAACACAACAACAACAATGCAAAGAAGGTGTTCAGATTGGTAAAATAAATTACTGGCAAGTGGTCTGCTCAGGCAGACGTGATTAATGACAGCGATGGAAGTACACTGACGGAGGAAGAAGAGATGGGCTCAATACTGCGAAAAAACTGTATGAGAAAGAACCGCAGGACCAAGATGTCATGTTACAGCCTTGCGCAGTGAGAGTGCCACCACCAATGAGAGAGGAAGTCGAGTGTGCACTGAAACAAATGGAAAATGGAAAATCACCAGGAATAGATGAGATACTGTGGAAGTCACTGGTTGAGGAGGGTATAGATATACTGTGGAAGCTATGCAAGAGAATCTGAACAGATCTGGAATGGCCGAAGGACTGGTGCCGCGCAGTGTTTGTGACATTGCATAAGACAGGCAGCAAAAAGGAGTGTAGCAACTACAGGACCGTCAGCCTCATAGTACATGCCAGTAAGATACTGCTCAATATAATCATTAACAGGATCAAGGCAAAGTACTATTCCAAGATCTCAGAAGAACAGGCTGGTTTGTGAATGATAGAGGCACACGAGAGCACATCGTTAACATCCGGCTGATCATACAGAAGTGCGAGGCCCATAACATCCCACTCTACTTGTGTTTCATAGACTATTCAAAGGCTTTTGACTGTGTCAGCCATTTCCATCTTCGGAACATCCTGACAACGATGGGTTTCCCGGAACATCTGATAAATCTCATGAGCAGATTGTACAATGACCAGGAGTCAGCTGTTAGAACGAGCTGTGGGCCATCTGAACGATTCAAGATTGGTAGAGGTGTACGACAAGGTTGTATCTTGTCACCAACCCTGTACAATCGGTATGCAGAAGATATAATGAGGGAAGCCCTAGAAGGACGGGACTGGGGTGTGAAAATTGGAGGAGTACAAAGGAGCAACCTAAGGTATGCAGATGATACGACCCTCATAGCAACGAGCAAGTCCGAGTTGCTAGAGATGATTGCTGCGGTCAAGGACACTAGTTGTCCCAAAGGACTGTTGCTGGATGTAAAGAAGACGAAAATCATGGTGGTCGACAGCAAGCGAATAGACCGTTCGGATTTCTTGCTCGCTGGTGAGAAGATTGATGAAGTCGATGAGTTCATCTATCTGGGATCACTCATCAATAGTGAGGGCGGCAGCAAGAAAGAAGTGAGGAGAAGACTGGCAATGGCTCGCACAACCATCCAAAATATGGCAACGATATGGAAAAGCAGAGGTGTCAGTACCTCCCTGAAAGTCAGACTCCTGCGTGCTACAGCTTTTGCAATTGCCTCCTATGGCTCTGAGTCGTGGGCATTGACAAAGTCCGACCAGAGTAGGATCGATGCCTTTGAGATGTGGGCGTACCGTAGGGTGCTGAGGATATCTTGGACTGCCAGGAAGACCAATCGTTGGGTGCTCCATTCCATCAGGAGCGAGAAGATGCTAAGAAAACAGATTGTACTCAGGAAGTTGCGGTACTTTGGGCACGTAATACGAAGAGTAGGGCTCGAGAAGGACATTATACAAGGAGCAGTGGAAGGGAAGAGAAGTCGGGGTAGACCAGCGACAGCTTGGTTCGATGACGTACGGAATTGGACAGAATATGGACTGGCAGCTGCTTCAACAGTAGCTGCAGAGAGAAAGGGGCTGGCGTGAACTCCAGAGGGTCACCGATGCGCTGTTCGCGCCACCGGACTGAGAGAGAGAGAGAGAGATAGAGAGAGAGAGAGAGAGAGAGAGAGAGAGAGAGAGAGAGAGAGAGAGAGAGAGAGAGAGAGAGAGAGAGAGAGAGAGAGAGAGAGAGAGAGAGAACAGAGAATAGCACATATACAATTTCTTTCAGTTTCACCTACCTGGGCATATTATGTGATGTGTATTTTGTCTCACGACTGACTGATTCCAGGTTAAAGGGATGAACTGAATCTGGACCAAAATATAGAGATGCATGAAAGGTTCATGCGGGAGTCAGGTTTAACACAAATGAACCATGTTAAGTGGAAATTTCACATTTCTTGGATTCCACATCACATGTAGACAATCGCCACAGGAGCGGTCTAACATTGCTTGTATAACTGTTGGTTGCCATTACTAATGTTAATGACTGAAAATAAAATACACGACAAACTATCACCCTGACCGAGTAGACGATGTATGTTACAAACTAATAGATAACGCGCGTCTGGTCAAGCGTACACGCCATGTTTCACCATGCGTTAAATGTTCACCGACGTATCAGAGACAGATCATACCATCCAACCGAGGTTGTCCTCAAAGTGATAGGTTTATCGTCGATTGAATGCAAAGTGTTCATGACTTAAGGAACGAGATTCATCATTTTAATCGCACTGGAGCTACTTAATGTCATATGGTGTATTGCGAAGCCATCAACCAGACATGAGCGATCAGTCTCTTGATGGATAGCCTTACACTATGCATTGAGGCAAGTAATTCATGTTTAAAACGCCGTAAGCTGAGCAATTACCATAAAATCATTCAATCATCGCCCAGTTCCGTTATTGCCAATAGGGGATAATTAAAACCCGTTAGTGTAGCTAGTTATCTACATATCTACCTATCACGCTGTACTTATAAATTATCCAGTACATACCAACCTCATCGCTCCGCCACCAACGACCACACCCAACCGACATCTCTTGAGGTACTACAAGCCAACATATTCCTATTATTACCCCTCAGATAACTCGAGGATATCTCAGTGTTATTATTCACATATCTGTGGAGGGTCGATGCTGGGCTTATTTCATAATTAGCAGTCACTCATATCTCACCAAAAGGTACACTGAATAGGCATATACTATACGCGTTTGTGGAATCCTTGATAGTTATAATTACAACGTACCATCGTGGAAATAATCCTGGGCCTTCTGTGCGACCGTGACATATATTTTTTTGTGAACATTGGGAATATAATGTTTCTTAGGATTATCGACAATCCTGGCATATACGTATATATCAGGGCGCGCGTCTTAGCGCCAGATGTCATGTGTCTTTTCCAGTCAGTTTGTTAAGAGAATCAGAAAGACTGCGAACATTCTCATTCCCGGTGACATACTCTTGATCCAAAGCATATGTTGGTTTGAGGAGGCTGTGATCTACATCGTGGTAAGGTAAAATATCCGACTAATGTTAAAGCATGATCAAATAACTTATTTTATGTAAGCAATGAACGGTCGAATAATATTGAGGTAAATAAGTGATTTGATCCCTCAGCACGACCCAGCGAAGAAATTC
>CM067350.1:60113140-60133140 GCA_034190875.2 Urechis unicinctus
ATTTTTTTACGACACCGTTTCCCATTACGCAGCAGAAGCTGGTGCACATGGCATACGCACACAATGATTATGTTCTGAAGTACGTCATATGCACTGACGTCATTGGAGAGGAGGACGGTCCTAGTTCATATATGCCTTATATGAGCAATGGCAAGGAATTAACCACTGTTTACACTGGTGACATCGATGGCTTCACTCCGGGATCGCTTACTTATCTTACAGACCCAATGTTATCAGTACAGTATTGTTTATCACACAATGATTATGTTCTGCAGTACGTCATATGCACTGACGTCATTGGAGAGGGGGGCGGTCCTAGTTCATATATGCCTTAATACTTTAAAGTAACATAGAAACCACGTAGCTATCATTAACAATGATTAAAAAAATACTGTAAACCTCATAATGCGGTGTGAGACTTTCTCGCAACATGGTACAGATTAAGTCAAGACGCATACATATATACATATAAATCTATATTTATATATCTATATATATATATATATATATATATATATATATATATATATATATATATATATATATATATATATATATATATATATACATAGTCAAGACACATACACAGACACACGCACACTCACACACACACACACACACACACACACACACATATATATATATATATTTATATATATATATATCAACATAAATATATGTTTGTATATGTATATATATAGATATATATATATATATATATATATATATATATATATACATATATATATATATATATATATATATATATATATATATATATATATATATATATATATATATATATATATAAATATAAAACCGATTCCTTTCTCTAACCATACTTATGTTATCTGTTCAGCACAATATAAACGAATGTTAATTGACAGGTACTTCGGTTTGACAAGCGACCTGCTGGCGACTTAAGTGTTCCCTACCGCATACTGTTATTTCGGTCATCAACATTGCACAGGTTACTTTTGGACGATGGTGAAACTGACGGCGAGCACATATTATATGCGATAAATGCAATATTTATAACCGCACTAGGATGTGATTTATTATACTCAATGGAATAATCAAGCCTTATTCATTTGCTGCAAAAAGCTCACAAGGGTCAGGGCGTTTGACGTGAAGTCATATGATTAAGATGAATACAATGACACACAGGGGAAGGGACGACGAATCAGATACTGGGTATTTTACCTTTTAAAAATTCCATCAAGCTGAATTATATTTCATGAGTCACTATGTGGCAACCATGGACCCAATTACCGTAGCAGAGGCATGACGCAAGGTTGGATAAGCCAGGGGGATACCTAGGCAGATTCAATGAGATATTCTATAGACGCCCAACAACGGATTGAATGAGTTGATTATCAATCTCACCCATTTATAAAGCTAATTACCGATGACATCTTGAGACTTTACTGTCTGTAACCATAATTTAGATATAGCGGCAGTTTATTTCACTGAGTACGATAAATGTGTCACGAGAAGGCAATCATATTTCCATCATTTCGGCATATTAAGAACGTTCTACTGCAAGTTTCTTAATTTGTTTCAGCAAAACACACGCATGATAATAATAAGTGGACATTTTCACATTTTGAGTTATGAAGCTGCTTAATTATGGTGATTAACGCCTAATGCAGCTTTGAGAAAGTTAACAGCAAATAGAATGCACGTGTACGTGCTGATCAAAATCTTGGAAAATGAGAATGTTTATTATACACTGCACCTCCAGCCCTCGACTAAGTTACCTGTACTTATGACACCCAAGTGGTACAACAGCTGTTGCCTTGTGCAGAAGATACAAGGCTTGTTAAAGCCTAGGACAATCAATATATCTGCTACCTGTTACTGATTAGTGTCAAAATAGTCTCGTATTAATAAATGTGGGTCTTGCTTTGATTAGACGGGTCCTCAATCATATCTTGCTTGCTTTGTTTATCACTGCCAAAGTGAGATAAATGAAGCTGTAGTTGTTGTCTCTTGGAGTTTTGAAAGTAACTATCCACCATCGCACTAGCACAAATGCGTGCATATATCACACACCTGTATTATCGCTCTGGGTGTGTATATACTTTTTTAGTTGTTTTATTTGTAAGACAACAACACAGACTAAACATTGTATTTTCATAGATAAAGGACAAAACATAATTTGTTTTTGGGTTGAGGTGGAGAGGCATCGCACCTAAGTTAACATCAGGGATTCATTCTTAAAGTAATATGCCATAATTAGTGATGTCACCAATATTTTGGGGGTTGATTTTGTTTGCGCTACGGTGTTGAAACGTACATAGTGACAGCAACTGTATTCATAAGTGTGAGCTTAGCTATCATCATTGTTCGCCCGTGCTTCATTGCTTTCTTGTTTCGCCCATGTTTATTAATATTAATGTGATCATTTCAGTGACACAGACATATGGTCTACATATTCAAGTTGTATTGCATACATAGAGAAGACCAATATACTTAGGCAGCCATGGATAACGCCCGTACATTGAATTACCTTGTATAAATGTTGTTACCATGATGTAGCAACGACTCAATACCTCTGAATTTGAGTGATATGCCATAGAGGTTAGCTCCTATGAATCACTGATAAACCCAGCAAGTTATTTCAAAGATTTCTTTCCCTGATGTTTTAGAACTTATGAAATAGTATGTTCAGTGCTCCCCGATGCCAATATGTGCCGCTGACATTCTCAAACTCCGTACATCAACCAATTCCTATTTCATTTGAATCTTATGACGGATACATGTACTGAGTAACATTACCTGATAAACTACTTCCGTTTGTCTCTTTTGTCTATCTACTAATTAACTTTACAGCGAACTCATCTCTTCATTGCTATACTCCCCCATGGACCCGGATAAATTATGCCCTGCACAGTAAGTCATCATTCATACGATGAAGAGCCATAGCTTGACAAGGATTTTGAGGCTCATTTCATTGTAATGAATAATTGGTCCACAAACGGCTAATGGTGATTGAATGTGATACTTAACAGCTTCACAGCGAGGAGCATTATTATAAATGAGATATGGGAGATGGGATTCTCGTGATATAATCCTGCAGCTGTATGATAAACCAACCAAATGGACACTTTATGGAAAACATTCGTTAAGGCGGACTTTTCTTGTCATTCAAATGAAGACGAAGTGAAAATTTCCATACTTCTATGTGCAGTGCACGCGTTTGCACAACGAAGTAGGATTAAACAGAACCCGGCCTTATTTATGCTGCTAGCAGCCCACTGTGGTTCCAAATGACATCTGCAGAGCAACTGGACTGTATAGAAATATGACCCTTCCCCACTGTCGGCCAAATTCTCAGTCAGCTATGCCAGAACATTCGCACGTGATAATTTTACTCCTCTCAACTTCTTTTCTAGGCTGCAATTGATGCTGCAATTGAAGATGGCATTAAACAGGTGTTGTCACAGCGTCACAGCCCTCATCATCCACCTGCGCCCTGATGTCACCTCGTTGTTGCAAGCGCTTTATTAATTACATTTACCTTTCAAGCAATTCCACGAGAAGAAGGGATAATCTATCATAGAGAGTGTTTTAGACCAAATACATACCTACAGAATCTTTAGCTTCATCATTTTTATCACGAATGGTGATTGGTCAAAATACCACAACTGTCTTTATTTGGCGGAACTCGAGTGTCATTCGCTTCATGGCCCTGAGTCGGTCATCAATTATCGGTTATGAGATATATTGAACAGAAACGGCACTTTCTTGGTATGTTTGTGTGGAAGCTAAATAAGTCCAATGACGGCTCGCGCCTTAGATATCTAAGCAATGGTGCCGCCACTCAAACGAAGCATAATTGGCGCAGGCCTCAATATGAATACAGTCGTTGTTTTGCCATCGTGCTATCACCATTGCAATATATCACACCGGCCTCCAATGGAGCGGTTATCGCATCTGACGTCACTTTATATCATAGATTCTATACTACTTACGTGCTACTGTTGGATTTGCCACGCCATATGTATCATGAGTGGCATTCTTGAGACGCTATGGTCAGCAGCTTCATCAGTTCCTTTGAAACAGATTGTTGTTTCACACCATCTCCAAAAGAAAAATGATCGCTATTATGGCGGAGTGAACCTCTGACATTTTCTGGCAGCAATAATGGTGATAGTTGCATGTTTTTATCCAATTTCTTACCTCAAAGGGATAGTTTTACATCGGCGGGTAGAGACGGACACAGCGACGCCTGCGAATAATTGAAGCAGTGCATTGTATCTAGGGACATTATTATCGTGCATTGATTACCATGCGACTCCAATTAATATAATTTAGAAACTTAATGATGACTTCACCATGGCAAAGAAACTAGAAAGACACTGCCACTTACTGCCACGAAAAGACACTGTTCAAATGCTCCTCTTGACTTCACGAGCCTCGATTTCTTTCAATGTTCCAGGAAATATCGCGTATGGTTTTGTGCTTTATTTGTTCAATATGTATCAAATAACAGCTATTTTGCATATTTCGTTGATGATGGACATAATGGGGTATCACACGCAATATAACCCCATTTGCATGCATCCAAGTGAGACAATGCAATGAGTTACGTATATATATATATATATATATATATATATATATATATATATATATATATATATATATATATATATATATATATATATATATATATATATATATATATATATATATATATATATATATATATATATATATATATATATATATATATTTATATATATATACTCGTTGCTGCAAAGGCCTTCTTCACCTAATCCCACTGCTGGTAACCACGCATGCCTTGGGCATAGAGTTGGTTGGGGATGCCCTCAATGGTCACCTCAATTTTGTAATCTTTGGGTTGTAGAACGACTCTGTCTTCCTGGCGAATGAGGCGTTGGCTGGGTCTTCAAAGAGCAGTAGGATGCCCTTCATCTCTTTTATTGTATACAAGCTTTCTGTGACGAAGCACACGGTCATACAAAATTGCAAGTCGACTTGTGTACTGGGTGGGTATCATACGGGCCAACTCTGGTTGGGTAAGCATGTCATACTCCAGGGAGATGCCATCAATTTTGTAGCTGGCAGCGGTGTCGCCTGTTGCGTGAATTACGTGGTCGTAGTCGTTGAACGTAAGCTCGTTTTCCAGTCTGTCATTAAGCGCGCTCTGGTAGAATGGCATGTGGCTCTCGAGGAGTTCAAAGTCAAGCAGAACGTAGAACCTGTTACCATACACATCGGCTACGGCCTTGTCCTCTTCCTCGGTCTCATCATTGCCTCCTGCCCCCATTCGGATCTTAATTGTGTTTCTGTCATCTGATGTGTCAATGCCCTGATACTGGAGGCCCTGTCTCTCCTGTGCAGTCCGCCACAAGTCGTGGTAACAGTAGTACACATCGCTATCATCAATAGACATTACCTCATTGCCAGTAATCTTGATAGTCATTTTCATAACCACGGCGCGGCCCAGGTTTTGCACAACGCTGCGGTTAAGATTAGTCGAGGTCAGCGTGATTGTAAAGTCCAGCCATGCTGTCCCTGGGGCAATGACGTCGTCTGCGCCTAGATTGGGGAAGCGAACCAGCAGTTGTTGTTTCTGGTCAATAGTGCTTGGATTGTTTGTAATAACTACAGACTGTCGCAAGCCCTTTACCCCTAGGGGTTCGCGTATCCGGTGGTGTGGGTTAAGTTTGCGCCCGTAAGTACTTGACATGTTGAATGCTTAATTACAATAATATCTTTAACATTTAACACGGAGTTTGATAACACAAAATTTAACGACGCAGTGGAGGAGGATTAGCACAACGCTGGAAGAGAGGATGAGGACTGGCCCACTGCTGAAATATAGGACGAGGCACTTCCAACTGAGGGTGCTATGGGAGGGGACATCCATATGGATACGTCTATACCACAGGGGGGGGGGGGGGGGGCGATTAGTTATAGGCGCTGTCAATGATTATTACGATGTATTGGCTGAAAAAGGTTACAGACCCCACCTCGTCCGCGATTATACAAAGTTTGAACTTGTTGGATGAAAGTTACGTTTGAAGGACTACCCTGACATAAGTATTACAAATTCTCGTACTAAAGCCCCGCTTTCTCTTCAAACAAAAGCTAGTAGAGGGGGAGGGGGTTAAGGCCGTCCGTGATGGTTTGGGGTTTACTGCGTGGTCTCGAAATGCGGTGTCACCAAAGGATGCAAACACCCTAGCTAAGATAACTGAGATAGAAAGAGATATAGACCGGCGGAAAGCTAAAATGGCAAGCCTGGAGGAAGAAGAGAGGGGTGATAGTCGAGTACGGAAATTCCAAGCTAATGAGCTTGCAGAGCTGCAGGACCTGCGGTGTGTCCGTGTTGAGGCTGCCTCTGTAAACCGTGAACGTCTGCGAACCTAAATTAACCGCATCAGCGAAACGACCAACAGACTTCTTAACGAGGGCACACTAGCATAGCACGTACGTACCCTGTTCTGGGAGCAGGGCATAACAATCGCCTCTATCCTCACTGCGATTGGATTTGCAATCTCGACCCTGGTAATTGCTTTGACAAGTGGAGGGAGCACTAGTGCAACCCCGCAACCAACGCCGACACCAGCTGATAAGCCCGGTGTAAAGGAATGGATTAAAAAACAGCTGAACTCCTTGGCAAACGTCCTGAAGGGCCTGACAGGTAAGGCAGCGGCTGCTCTTCCAGGAATCATTAGCTCCATCGTATCATGGCTGCTTAAGTCAGCTGCAAAGGTGGCTGGTTGGATGGCAGAACATGTATGGGCCGCAGCTGTGGCGGTAGGGGGAGTTATCCTCTTGATACTCCGTGACTTACTACGTAGCAAACCAAAGCACAGCTAAGCCTTTAGCGATTCCGCCTACAATAAGAGCGGTTTTCTCCTCGTGGGCCTTTCCTGCGGGTATATCGGCCATGCCGCTTGGAACGCCTGGAGAGGGGACTCCCATATCTGTATCTGGTGGAGGGTTAAAGCTTCCTCTATCTGGAACAGCAGCAACCGTGTTGACACCAGTATTACTGCCGATCTGCTGTTCCTCAGTCGCTATGGTAATCAGATTGTTGTACCCAGCAACGTTTCCAATGGCGAGGCTGATATCCGATGGAGCCATGTACAGGCCCGTTCCAAACACATAATCAACCTTTGAGGAGGCATTCTGGAGGACGTTCTGATACCGCCAGATGGATGACGGAATATCCACTGGGGAGTTGATGGCATTCTCAACGTTAGCCTGAAATTGCTTTTGGGCATCAAAGGACGTTCCAACACCTAGTATCTCTGAGCGGGTCTGCGCCTGAGCACTAAGAATGGCCCAGACATAGGTCTGAATGCTCTCGTTTATTTTCGCTCAACGCCGGTCTGTGTAAAGTCCTCAGACGTGTCCAGTATGAAGTTACTCCGGGCCTCTTCTGCTTCAGGTCCCTGTGCTAGATGTAGAACAGCACCCATTTTCTCCTGAAAGGATTGTAGGTTACTTGCGTGGGCAAAACCTGGTTTTGCATCCTTTTCTGCCTCAAAGGCCATCCGTATAGTGTCAAAACGAACATTTCGACCAGCAAAACTTGACGGCGCTCCCGTAACCATACGCATCATGTGCATATAAGATACCAAGGCCACTATTAGCTACGGTTGCCTTCTGGCGCCAGTCTGTGTTTAGTTGAACATCAAAATTAGTGCAGAGTCTCTCATATGCCATATGTATTGTTATAGGGGTCATAGGCATGATCCTGAGGTAGAGGCGCTTGTAGTTCTGCCAATAGGCGACGCACTGTGTAATAAAGATGAAAGGTGTAGAGAGCTTTCACGAGCAGAATCCCAGCCTTGAGGTGGTCGTGGGATGACACCCCGCAGTCTGATGTTGCACACAAACACTGCAAAGTTTAACTGGTTCTGCCAAAACTGCATTGGATTTGTCAACCAGTCTTTTACTACTTTGTCCGCTGTTACCGGCGGCACCTTATAGTTACTGAATAGATCAGGAAACTTTGCTGTGAATGTACCGCTATTGTGAACAACTTGAATTGTTTGTCGGGTTACTTTATCTCCCGCCGAAATGGCTGGATACACCCCACCCGTTTTATATGTAGCTTTTCTATTGAAACTAAAGGCTTGTTTATTCATAGGGCTATCTATCACACTCTGTCAAATGCTCAAAGCGGCGACGCTATGTCCTTGCAAAATGCTATTGACAATAGTGCGGGTGAGCTATGCGTAGGTCTTAGGTCAATCACGTATACTGTGGGTTGGTATAACATTGAATCAAACGAGGCCGTTCAATGGCGGTCAAGGACTGTAGGAAAAGGAGGAGGTGCCCAGTTGAGACCTGTCCTCTTGAGGTATTTACAGCTATAGTTCATAGTTTGGAGGTTGATGCTTTAGATCGGACTATTACCCTCCCAATTCCTGATGGGACTTTTCGATGTAACGACTGTGTGTTAAAAATGATGGGTCTTGATAACGGTCTGGGTGGAGAGTGGATTCCTTCAGGTACTTACAAAGGTGACCGGCCCATCAACTATAGCATCTTTAACCCACTTTATATCCACCTCGACCAAGTCAGTACCACGCAGAACATGATTGATGGTGCGCCCACTTCACTTCTTGAAGTTGTTGGCTGTGGGAGCTGCTCCTATGGTGATATTATAACCACAAACATCGCTAATCCTGTGTCAAAACGTGTTACTGTCGGAGCTGTGAATGAGTTAAAGGTTCAGATAAGAGATAATAAAGGACGTCTATTGAACAATCACGACTTTCCTATTTGTGTTGTTCTTCAATTTACAAGATGTCAATAAAAGCGAGTATTTATGGACCTAAGCAAAACACGGCACACTCTGGTGATACTATGACTGGAGACCTTGAAATGAGAGAGAATATAAATAGTTCAGTAGGGAGACCCAATATCGCCTAACGATGCTGCTAATAAAAAGTATGTTGATGCACAACAGAGACGGCATCGCAGGGACTTGAGACAATACGTAGACTCGCAAACGAAACCCCTCATTACTATTTGGGCAGAAGTAAGTGGCGCCCTTCGCATAGGATATACGTGGTCGTTTGGTGATGGGGGTCGAGACTCACTAGACTTATGCTGTGGATACACCATGTTATCCAATGGTAAGATCATTCGTATGGGGTTGTCGTCTGGTGTGGGCGCTGATACTGGTGCTATAGCAGTGTTTCCTGTTATAAATGGGACAACTCAAACGGTAGGGATAAGTAAGCCTGCTAACCAGAAGGATGTTGTAATATCTTTAGGCCAGCCTTTACAGCTGGAACAAGGCAACGTTATAAACTTTTATACAGACGCTCCAAACACAGGGGCGACTTGTACTGTAGTATCACTCCTTATTGAACTTGACCTGTAGACTTATGTATACAACGGTAGTATGAAACAACACCCGCCCATTCCTCCGGAGCCGCCTGATGAGAATCCAGGCCACTCCTACCGGTTTAATGAGATCACCCTCAAGAAGCAATACCTTGAGAAAGAAAACGAGTATTATGGTGCTATGTACAAAAATTATAGGTGTGCAGTAAACTCAGTGGACGCAGTAGACACTGCTTTAGTTGCTGTTGGTATGTGTCTTGGCGCAGGCGGTGCAGGTGTAATGTCTAAAGTTGTCGCCATTCCTATTGCCACAGTTTTGGGTGCTACTGCTACCCCCACTGTATATACTACTGCATTTCTTGGCCGGCAGCATCGTATTTATGTCACTCGCCATATCCATACTACATGCAGGACGGAGAAAACACCGACCAATAAGGCACTCAAGCCTACGTGGTCACGCACACGGCATTAATTTCTATATCTTTCTCCTTATAGGCGCCGCGTTATATTGGGCTTACACCAATGATTCAGTGGCACCAAATTAGCCTGACCCTCACACACGCTGTAAGACACGATAGCGATCACATCACAGATATATTTCGTGTATTCGGTTTGCTCTTCACTAACATTTACTAGAAACAACTGCATTGAGTAATGTATTTCGAATGATTTATAGCGTTAACTGAACGTTTGATATTACTAATTGGTGATTTTCTTCGTCAACAATCCCATTATATTTATATATATCAATAATGATTAGGTTTTTGTGTTTGTGTTCCAATGGGTTGGTAATAGATACAAATTTGATCGCTGTTGTAAGACATACTTAATATATCCAGTAATTGAAAAGGGCGGCGAAAGCAAAGTAAAATTTATGTAACTGATTCAAACCACATTAGATTTCTTATGTAGCCTTATAGAGAGCATTGGTACTCTAGCGGGTCCTGTAATAAGGAGTATAAGTGAGTTTAAATATACAATATCAAGTAACTGGGTTGTATCATTGTGCGTGTTATTGTTTATTAGATTGATATTCAAATCCTGTATACAGTATATCTATTTTCGTTCTTTTGTAAGCGCATCGTATATTCTTTGAAGATATTCATATGTGGAGTTCTCACGGATGGCCAAGATTTGCCATAGATTGCACGATTCTGTTTGTCAGTCTAAATGGAAAATCATAAAAAATGTATTAACGTTGAGGATAAAGAAACTACAATAGCAGATGTTTTCACGTCAACAGAGTAACAATAGAGGCAAGACTGTAGGGTACATGCAAGGGTAATTGTGGCTTGGAAGTCTTTCTTATGTGTGCTTATGGATTTAGAGGACATTGCTAGACTCCTGCTACAGCTGTCATTACAGCGGAGATAACTTAGCATTTCTAATACTAACACAGCACGAAATATTGGTGTAGTGGTTGAGCATTACTGAAGCTAAATAATAATGAAATGTTTGTTTGTCAGTATAAAACAAGTAATTTTATTGTACTATAAATGCGCGTTGCTCATTCGTAGAATTGTCAATTTCCATGCAATGTTTGCTGCCGACAGACAGACAGACCGGGGCAGATAGGGAGACAGAGAGAGATAGAGAGTCAGAGATATTTTGATGATGATCATTAATGCTTACAGCATTGTGCACCGTGTAGACTAGCGTTTTCTCTTCCCTGATAATACACTCATACGTGCTTCATATGGGTATCTATCCCTAGGCTAACAAACGATACGGCCATCATGTCGCCGTGTGGCTATTAGCAATCCATATGCCCCCCTTGTTACTATATGCAACGTCTTTTCAGACACTGGCTATCTCTACGTCCATCTCAAGTTGCTTAAGGAGTTTTTCCTCTACAAATCCTAACTACGTTGCCGCACGGCAATTTAGGAACCAAATGAAATCCGAGATCAACGCAAATCTAATCACGGCAGGGTAACTTGTATAGACCCAGAAGCATTGGCTCCATTTATCTAACACCTACCTCAATGTATGAACAAGAGGCTGCCTCAAGATCCATGGTCCAACGCAAAATAATATATATTCGGAAGGCTTCAATTCCTTGCACGATTGATACGGCTATTTTTGTGGGCGTTTGGTTATCACCAATAGTCGTAAAGAACATCAGCTAATGGTTATGGTATTTGTGTCTCATTTGCGCTGTAGTAAGAAAAACACATAACTTGATGGTCGTATGGAAATCTCCATATTAAGATCTGTTCCCAGCTCTATAACAAAACGTAGCTCAATCACGTCGAACTTGTGGTTTTATATACATGTTTAGTTGAATGAATCAAGTGCCAATGTGTGTTTCGGCGCAATGTTTATCTACCTACCATCCAAGTGCTGGGCTGGTCCAGTGAACGGACGAATGCAGTTAAAAAACTCTCGACGCGGTTAATTACTTCACCAATGGTGCTCAAATTGAACGTCCAATAGCCACCACGCATTCCAAAGTGTGTTTAGCATCGGAGGCTATTAGATTAATTACAAATTGTACCAGAAACATTCTGATTGAGAGATAACCGAAATGTACACGTATATACATAATGATAATCGTATATACGCAACAATCAGTAATATTGCATAATTCCGATAAACTAGAGAATGATGTTTACTGGTGAATGCTGGCCTTTGTTTAACTTAACCAAAATATATTATCGACGTTCACCTTGTAATAACATACAAGTTGGACTAAAACTCGATTATACAGATCCATTGGATTTTTTGACTGTATCTCATTACTGAGTTATGCGAGTGTCTCGACATCCACCGATGATAAATGGAGGTCATATATTATTGTTTGGCCCTGCGTTTGACCTACGCTTCCGAGGTGTTATCAATGGCTCGTTCTTCCCATCTGTGCATGAGCATTGATCGTGATCCTGCTATTAAATTAAGCTTAGTGACATATTTACACTATTTGGTTTCAATGAAGGCTTGTGAATTAAAAATGTGAGTCTTAAATACGTATGCATTGCACGGAAGATTCAGTATGGCTTTCACGGGGTACAATTGAATGTGGTCATATATGCACTCGATGCTTGTGGTAGCAACTGGTGCATTTACACGGGCACAATTACTTGTTCCTTCGATGTAGGCTTTATGAAGTGGGTAAGGTGGTGTTGATGTTTGCCCCAGCTCGAATGGTGCGCATTTTCGAATAAGCGGCGTAATCGTACAACTTTATTCATACATAAGCGTCGGTGGCCGGTTGTTTACTGATTTGCTGAAAAAGAACTAAAGGTCAAGGGTGACATCGCTCAAATATTTGCTTAATCAACCCATCTTAAGATCAGGACAATTATTCTGTTTGTATCGTTACCTACAGCACTTGTCTAACGAATAGCTTGCAATCATTGACATGAAAGCAAGCGCTGTTCCCCTAGACTACTAATCTAAAATGTAAGTGCCGAGGTAACAACATTTCATTGAGTCTACGACAATCGCTTTCTACCGAGTATTTGCTTCAGCCCAGAGGGAACAGTAAGCTTATGGAAACAGGCTATGTGAACACTTGTTGACAACACCGTATGCGTAATTTAATTAACTGTAACGTTAGATCTTCTGTATCATAAATGAAGATACCTATATCAAGGACATTAATTGTTCTCCACTAAACAAAAGAGACATTGCGAATTGTAGCATGGAACAGCTGCTTAATGTTAATAGCAATTTATGTGACGCGCACTCATTAACATTGACAATTTACGATTTGTTCACTGTTCGTCGCTTTTGCTTAGCTTCAAGAACGCCCACAATGTCTTCGCAGCAGGAAATGATGTCATTCGCTGATGTGCTGCTAGATCTACAACTACACTATACATAACTACGAATTGCAATGAATAAAACAGCTTAACAGAAATGCTGTGCTGGACTAGTAGAAACATTGAAATGGTCATCTATTGCGATAAAAACCATCCATCACCATCCCAATGTACATATTAAGGATGGCAGCATAATTCAAAATAAACTATAGTGATTAATTGATGCATTTGGCTGTCAATGATGTCATCCAAATAGAGCAATATCGTACTTATCTGCTTATAGTGCGACTGCTGAATGTTCACCGACGGATCAGAACACACCCATAACACCCAACCGAGGTTGTCCTCAAATTGATAGGTTTATCGTCGATTGAATGCAAAGTGTTCATGACTTCAAGAACGAGATTCATCATTTTAATCGCACTGGAGCTACTAAATGTCATATGGTGTATTGCGAAGCCATCAACCAGACATGAGCGATCAGTCTCTTGATGGATAGCCTTACACTATGCATTGAGGCAAGTAATTCATGTTTAAAACGCCGTAAGCTGAGCAATTACCATAAAATCATTCAATCATCGCCCAGTTCCGTTATTGCCAATAGGGGATAATTAAAACCCGTTAGTGTAGCTAGTTATCTACATATCTACCTATCACGCTGTACTAATAAATTATCCAGTACATACCAACCTCATCGCTCCGCCACCAACGACCACACCCAACCGACATCTCTTGAGGTACTACAAGCCAACATATTCCTATTATTACCCCGCAGATAACTCGTTATTATTCACATATCTGTGGAGGGTCGATGCTGGGCTTATTTCATAATTAACAGTCACTCATATCTCACCAAAAGGTATACTGAATAGGCATATACTATACGCGTTTGTGGAATCCTTGATAGTTATAATTACAAAGTCCCATCGTAGCAATAATCCTGTGCCGTAACATATATTTTAGTGAACATTGGGAATATAATGTTTCTTAGGATTATCGACAATCCTGTCAGGTACGTATAGATCAGGGCGTGCGTCTTAGCGCCAGATATCATGTGTCTTTTCGTGTCAGTTTGTTAAGAGAATCAGAAAGACTGCGAACAATTCATTCACGGTGACATACCCATGATCCAAGCATATGTTGGTTTGAGGAGGCTGTGATCTACATCGTGGTAATGTAAATTATCCGACTAAAGTTAACGCATTATCAAATAACTTATTTTCAGTAAGCAATGAACGGTCAAATAATATTGAGGTAAATATGTGATTTGATCCCTCAGCACGACCCGGCGAAGAAATACGTAACACTAGGATAGCATAACAAAGATGACATAGACCAATGCACGTTGTATTAAAGATAGCACAAATGCAGCAGGTTATTGATGCAGGTGATCTGATAGCACTTTTACTTTTTCATCATGTTGCATCAGTCTTGTACCAAATCGAATACTACGCATCTGACTTGTTTGCAACCGTGTATCAACAGAAGATCATTTCGGACATTTTCACTCTCCCATAATGTGTAATTATACTACTCGAACTTTCTTTCTCGTGGTTTTATAGCATTTGAAAGATGTGTCAATGAAAATACAGTTTGCTTTACTTCCCAGTAATGCAGTCACTTGTTCATATCTAGAGAGATATATTATAGACTGTGAAGACGCAATATCCATTCTCTATTTAATATATATCTATATATATATATATATCCCCCCCCCCTATTTATTTATATATATTATATATGCAAAATAGCCACTGAAAAATGACGATTTCCAGCTATTTTTCATGTATTATGCAATTCAAACTGTATTACAATTAATATTTCATACTTTCATTTGTTAACTGTCTAAACATGATTGTATTCTATTTGTATGCTAATATGATGTCTGTTACATTTTGGAAGGAAAAAAACTCATTAAAATAGCAAAAACTTAAACAATAGCTTTATCTATCATACCTTCTTGTTCAATACACAATACAAAAACTGAAGCATATGATCACTGAAATGGGACTTCCTGTCCATTTATGTAGCAACTTCAATATAACAAAATGCATTTTAGCATGCATTAGGGTCTCAGTCTTAGATTATGGCATTTAAGTCAGCCTTGCGGAGGTGTGACAGCCGACAGCGGTGATCCGTTCCAGCCACTATCACATCGTCAATATGCCCTGCGTCACGTGTAGCATTTGCGTACTCCTGCACGTCCTTGACGGCACGCTCAGCGCAGTCATTGACCACCTTCAGGTCCCTCACTAGCTCCCTCAGCTCCCGATAGGCTGCATCTTGGGGCCAAACTGCTGGTTCTCGGAGCAGCCAGTCTGTATTGCTTCTGAATAGCTTAAACAGTAGCCAAGATCGCTCACTGACGAACACTGCCAGACTTGGGCGGGTCTCTCCCAGTAGGTCAATCACAGGCTGGAAGTTTGGTTTGCCTGGATGGAAGACAGGTGGTGCAGGGTGTGCTACCAGAGCCCTAGGTCAATCACAGGCTGGAAGTTTGGTTTGCCTGGATGGAAGACAGGTGGTGCAGGGGTGTGCTACTCCTTCTTCTCATCTTGTGATACACCATCATCGAAGAGGCACAGTACGACCTGCTCTGGCACCAGGTACCAAAGGTGCCGTTTGATGCTCTCGAGCCCTTCCCTGGCAGCCTGTTGTTCCACTAAGGCATATGCCTTAACTGCATAGTAGAAGCCAAGATCATTGCGGGGTGCAGGAGCTGTCAGACGAGATTTTAGGAAGTAAGCCCCATACAGAAGGGTGATGATCTGCGACATCTTCAGCACCACAGATTTCAACCGGGGTGTCAATGGCCACACTTTGGTGGGAATCTGCATCTTCATCAGGTAGAGCGAACTGGTCATGAAACGTGCTGAATGGTTGGCACCTGGTCGTCGCATTCTGAATCCCCTGGGTACCTGCAAAGACAGACAGTTCATATATACTAGTGGTGTTTGATATTTAATTCATGAACAGATTATCTAACTAGTAAGGCTTTTATTGAACTCACATCACCCCCGTGGTAGAAGTAGATGAGCTCTGTCAGCTCACGGTAGTCCTCCCTCTCAAAGGTGTTGGCCACCAACTGGTCCCTGGCCCACTGCTTTGACTTCAGAGCGAGGGTGGTGACCAGGGTGTACGGTCCAGTTGGAGAACCAGCAAAGTCAGCAGGCCACTCCCACTGTGCCAGTCCATTAGGATCCGGGAACACTTGAGGTGGTACTGCAGCTGCAGCAGCTCTGGCTAGAGGGAGATACCACTCCTAGAAGCGCTTGAATATGGGCTCCACATGACCTATATACTTTTGGTCAAACACACTCCTACTGATTTGCACAATGTACATTAAAACTGGTTTACTAGTATACACAATATTGGTAGACCTGGTCTGTATAGTGTAACTGTAAGTGTATATACATACCCTTTGTGGCAGGTATGAAGCTTGACCACATATGTTTGATGTGTAGCTCTGTCATGTGGTGTCAACAAGCATGACCAACAGCTTGCTCCAAGCGGATGCAACAGCCTTGCTGGATGCCGCTGTTAGAGGCTGTGGTATCAAACACACCAGCAACAATGGACTCTCTGGGGAAATCATAGACTTGGAGAATGTCTAAGCATGAGTTGCAAAGCTGTTCTCCTGTTCCTCTCCTAACAATAGGGGCTCCTAAGAATGTTGGGGGGCAGTCACCTGGTCCACTTAAAACCACGGCATTGCAGTCATCATGCATACCTAATGCATAGTCAATG
Organism: Urechis unicinctus; assembly: GCA_034190875.2. Lineage (NCBI taxonomy): Eukaryota > Metazoa > Annelida > Polychaeta > Xenopneusta > Urechidae > Urechis > Urechis unicinctus. The sequence goes on from CM067350.1 coordinate 60,129,997, forward strand.
ATCTTGCCATCCCAGTGGACCACGGGGTACCTAGGCCTAACTTTCTTGGCTCGGATTTCTTTAGCCTTTTCTTGTTGGGCTGACTTACGATGGCGTTTAATGGTAGCTGAACTTGCGACAACTTCTTGCTGTGTGGAAGACATATGGTATCTGGTAGCCACTTGTGTTGTCAATTTCAATAATGTCTTACGATCCACCCCAGTGCAAGGTATTGTGTCTGTTTTGTTCTTCAGTTCCTGCTGGGTCTTTGCACTAGCCACATACTCTGTATCACTGACATCTTCACAGTTCTCCTCGTGGTCACTGCCAGTGGGAAGAAAATTACTACATACTACTACTATATACATGCATCTCTAATACTAAAACCACCTGTACCACACACTACACCTCCACCATGTATTTACTTACTGTAGATGAATAGTTTACACACTAAAACAGCTGGAAGTAAATGGTATATACAAAATATACAATTTATTTATGACTAGGCTATGCACTAGTTAATAGTAGTTATCCATATGATGTATCCACTTTGTATTTATGTTACCTTTCATTACTTGTGGATACACTGGCTGCTTGAGAAGTGTGCAAAAATGCATGTTTTGCATTAAAATTCCCATTTTGGAGTTGTATAAAAGAACAAAAATAGTGCATAACACTTATATTACCATGATAAATATGTTTAGTCTGTTATACTTCACTTACCTTTAAAATTTTTGAGGAAAATCAATATAATATGTGCAAAAATATATATTTTGGACCAAAAATCGTCATTTTTCCAGAAAACGCTAAACGGGAGGGTATAAAATTTATTTTAAAAATCTGAAAAAAAATCAGTGTCATTAGGCACAAAATAAAACCAGGGGAGCACGCGTTTTAAAAAAAAAGGTTTTTTTGAGCCAGCCTAATATATATATATATATATGCAATTTTTGTATTATCAAATAGTCATGGACGCCCCAAGCTGTTAGCCGATGACTACGACCACGTGCATTTTGTCATGCAGTTGGTGGCACTGACCATGTATATACCCAAGGAGAGGCAGATCGTAATTAAGTTTTTGTAGTTTCAAACCTGAAGTGCGAGCTTCATATTATAGCTCATTACGCGAGCTCGACTGACGGCAGTTAAGATACATCGGCGTCGTATTTCAAAAGACTCCTACATTTGTAAGACACTAACACCAGTATGGCATCTATGCTAAGTAATAAAAGCAGAAACGTGAGGGATTTCCCAGAAGGGGATATTGGTTGAGATGAAAAGTCTAGACCTGTAACATTACACCAGGGGTTTATACTACATATGTGCCGTAAATTGTGATGTACCGTTTTTATTTGACGTACGTTTTCAATTAGCAATTCATTGCCTTTAGGGAATGGATAGGCAATGTTTGTAAACCATTGGTGAAAATAATAGCGGGTCGTTAACTCGCAAATGCAACAACGTTCTTGAAATACATAGTGGTCTGCGTTTGGTTAATTGGGTTTGATATACACATTGCCTAGAGCAGCCAATTATCGTATTTTGGTCGTCAATGTGGACGGTTGGTATAGAAAATGAGTGAGGACAATACATACGTGACACATTAGCATTACTCACCCAGCACATAACGAATGACAATTGTTTCACCCAATTATCACCCAACACCATAGGATTATCCACTGATATACCCGTTACTAGTCACATATTGTTATTGTAAAAATCATTTCACCCCCTAACCTCCCACGGCTGTTGGCTTTGTTCAGTTAGAACGTATATGAGTTTAGTTACAACCTCTCAAAGCGAACTCAGGGTAGTCGATAAATACCTTACTCACACATACTTACCCAGGCGTTGTAATTGGTGTGTACGTGTGTTTGTTCCAAGTTGAAGATGGCCCACAGTCGTCCGCATCCATGATCATCGTGATATCACCTTGCTGTTTAAGTGATTCGTCGTACTTGTCATATTGAGGTCTTGAAATTGTAAAGGGACAGCTATATAACTCATCACAGAAACATTCAAACTTTCAGCTGGGTACATATTCAATTCGACTAGTAGCTAATAGCGGTGTCGTATATTGTAATTGGTCGTCTTTGTCCAGTTATACACGCTTCAGGTGTGCATAAGAGTTAAGTGAATATAATTGGCTATATCATCCTTGGAATGTTATAACACCGTCGCATTGACAGGCTCCATGTCATCACTGTGGCCCGATCTATGGTACCTGTCACTAATCTGTGGGTCTCATAGGTCATGTTGCAGTAACCCCTCACATGATATGAATTATAAATCCCAGCTGCCCAGATCTACGAGAGACCTACGTGTCACCTGTCACTTCCCCCCTATTCCTCATACATGCCCCATATTCTACAGTCACAAGGCCATCCTGCCTAGGCAACGCCCGCAGGCATCAACCCTCACTAACCTGGTTACTGCACGTTCCATGATAATTGGGATAGCGTGCCCAAGTCGTTGAGGAAAGCACGTATACGTTTTAAAATCAGTTCTATCCAGGCCTCCGAGCTCAACACATCACTTTCCAAGCTACATCTTAAATTCAAAAGTCAAGTAAAGCAACAAAGCTCACGATTCTTCTAAACCCTACGCCTGGAGTTCGACTCTTCCTTCATCATCACAAGTGCGTATTGTGTGCCTCTCAACACGACAGATCAAGATACAACACGCCCCTGCTTTGTTTAAGACTCTTCTCCTTGGAGTCGCCCATCACAAGTTTTTGAACGTATTGTGTGCATCTCAACACGACAACAGTCGAGCAATGGTAACAACACACCCCTGTAGAATTTGTTTAAGAGGTGTTCAAAACTGCTCCATTGGAGTTGCCCAACAATTACGTCATGGTTTTTGAACAGCCTTACAGCGGCGCTTTCCAACGAGCATCAACTACCGGCCTTTCAATTAAGTTTCAAAGAAACCTGCCTTGTTTTGATTAATTTGAGTGGCAGATCACCTCCTAAAAGGGCGGATGGAATGTGCATCGGAAATAGCACGAGGATGTCATCCAATGATTCTTCCACAGTTTGCAAATGAATGGTCGCTGTGATGGCTGTGGGTCATGATAAGCCTAACTTGCTTTCCATTGATTTGTTTTTAAAACATTCGTTGCAAAAGGGAAAATATATAATATATATAAACAAATATATATAT
>CM067350.1:60140640-60165640 GCA_034190875.2 Urechis unicinctus
AATATATGACATACACCCAAGGTGCCGTGCTTACCGGATAGTATCGTGATGTTAAACTAACGTCATCTCCTGAACCGTGTCGTTGTTTCTTGTCCAAAAAATTATTGATGCTATGTTTGATCTTATTGAGAGGCACGTTAGACTGTGTTTGTTGCCCTCGCCTTGCTGGTAAACGTGAGTGTTTTATTGACGTTTTAATGCAAAGATATTTTGGGGTCTGATGTGCACCAGCATTACTGTAATGCATAGGAAGCACTTGGCTCATGATTCATTTAACACTATGGTGGTTTTGAACTTTAAAACACCGTCACGTTATCTTTTCATCACATCCCACATTCTAAGCGTAAAGAATTTTGGCTTGACACTCAATCTGCTGGCGACAAAAGTGATACCTGCCCTTTCCAGCATACAGTTCTTCCTGGCCTCTACATCGGATAGCTACTTCAGCAGTCAGCCGCCATTATAACCCCATTAAATACGCGTCGACCACAGGAGCGTATATACTGTTCTACGTCGCATATTGCATGACAAAATGTGGTCATATATTATTAGCAAACGATATTTCTATCCACGCAGGGCCTTCTTGCAAAGACTATTTCTGTACTTCTTTGATATAACACCTATTGTTTTGAGCAGGAAACCTCAACCGGACCCCTTCGTAAATAGAATACAGCCGAGTCTTTTATTCGGCGCTTGCAAGACACCGAGCAGCGCAATGGTCAAATCGCAGCGTGAGGAAGCATGGATTCGGTGTGACTGATACACAACCAGCGAAGTTGAAGTTTATTTTCTTTTTTGGCAGCTGATGTTGCGACTCTTATACTGAGCCATTTAGATCTTAGCTCATGTCTAGTAATATCCGCTACGCTGTATAGGGTTGTTAACAAGCCATTAATACCTTGCCATTAGGAAACATCGGAGGGGACGTGATATACTATCAGCGGGTCCGGTCGTTCCAATGTGGTTTTGAGTGAGGTTATATGAAGTATATATATGAATAATAATTCGAGATTACAGGCCATCCTCTCATACACGCTGGCAGTACCTGGCTACCATAGTTAGACTATGAATGGACTGCTGTTCATTGCTATGAGATATTTGTTAATCGATTCCTTTCCTTTTATACGGTGTTACATTGATATCGTGGCAAAAAGCGGCGAGATTAAAAAAGGAGATATATACAAAACGGTCGAAATGGTCGAAGAAAAGAAGACAGTATATATGCACACACACACACACACACACACACACACACACACACACACACACACACACACACACAGATATATATATATATATATATATATATATATATATATAAATATATGTATATATGTATACACAAATATATATACATATATATATAAATATATATATATATACACACATATAAATATATACATATATATACACAAATATGTGTGTATATATACATATATATATATGTGTATGTGTGTGTATATATATATATATATATATGTATAGGAATATAAATATATATATAGAAGTTGTGTATATCTCCCTATATATATAGAGAGGATATATATATATAACTTCTATAGAGATAAATCCGGCTCTCTAGATATCTCTATATATATATATATATATATATATATATATAATATATATATATATATTAAAATTGTTCTGACCCTACTTTTCAAGATGGGTTGACCCATTCTAAAATTAGACGGCGGGTTGGCATGCGCGGTTGATACGGAAAGCTGCGGTGCGTTTATTACTTTATTGGCTAGTTGTGCTAAAATAAATCGCACTGCATGTTGATTCAGACAGCATTTACTTATGTACCCGTGAGCCTTAAATTACCTCCGCAAAGTAGGAATATGTTTTCCTCCGATGTCTTTCTCTTTGTTTGTCTGTTAGCAACATATGTCGAAAAAATACGAATTTATTTTCATGAAACTTTCAGGGATCACATACCACGTACAAATCCAAAAGATTTTCGAAAAGATCTACATGTGTCATTGAACATTATTTTAAGTTGGGGCAAGTAAATAACTGACACAACTTGCAATAATTATCAGAATGGATTACCTCCCATCAAAATAGATCCCTCGTGTTATTTCTGTGCAATGTATACAAATCTGTGATTTTGACCCAGTATATATGATATTTATTAACTCAATATATGTAACTTCCAATAAATGTTTCTAGATAGATATAACGCCAATTGTGGTATACTGAATGCAGTTTTGGGTAGTCTAGTGGGTGCTTAGTACCAGACAAAGTTATCTGTTGGGTTATCCCTCCCAAATGTTTTCTCCTGGTGGAAATCTTTGATTTCTTACCTAATGCAGCGATGCCTACATTCGCGCCAAATTACGGCTAGTGTCAACGAAGTCTCGGGATAGCTATCTCCCTGTAACGTCATGACGCTCGCCATATTATGATTAGTAAGGATAATTACTTTTTGCATCTTAAGAGCTTTATTTAAGGTAACAGCCGCCTGTGAGATATGATAAGTATTTTAGAAAAATAAAAATTTAATTTAACTCATACACACACATAGTTCCCATCCCAAATAATTGTTTTACTACGACTACCGCGGTACGCACTTTGCCATGGGAAAATCCCAACTTTACATGTGCTATTAGAATCGAAAAGCAGGTTTGTTAGAATAGGCTGAGGTTGCAAGGAAGTGAATATAAGTGAAATAATGGTTATAAAGATCACTTAGGGAAAATAGACTGTGTACATACGGCATTTCGTAAACTGACGCATTAAAGGCATTCGGCTGTCTAATTTTAAATGGGTCAACCAATCGAGGATTTCAATTTGGATCGTAACAGCTGCACATCAGGCATTTCATATATGATTCCATTATGTTATAAAAATGTTCTATACGTCAAATAATGTGCTCCAAATAAAGTGCACCTACTTCGCTAGGAGTTGAGAAGGGTATCATAAGGATGAAGACATTCTCCACTCTGATTTATTCCCGATCAAAATCTTGACCAAGTTAATGTTAATAATCAACAGTGCTGCAGAATCGTGGTCTGAATCAGGATCCTACGCGATTTGATGAGCCATATTTTTTTATGAGTGTTTCGGACAGCTTCACTTGTAATAGAGTAGAATAAATTCGATGTTTTTTTGTAATAAAGAATAATAAAGTCAATGTTACAATAGATAAAGTTTTTTTAAAGGTGGGTTGATATGAAATTTTCAGTATCATTAGAGTCATATACTTGTCAATGCTCTACATTGCAGGAATCGTGAAATGTCTATCGTTAAATAGTCAATCGGGATGTATTAACATAAGCCAACACAGATGACGAACATCACATCCTCATTTAAGGCACTAGCATCTATGTTGCATTGTGGGAGTTTCTTATCAGCTCACCTCTTGACGCAATGTGAAGCTCATGTGGCATTACGGTTCTGAGTAGGGTATGCATCATAGTTTAGACTTTAACGGCCCTGAGCAAGTTTATAAGGCCCCATCCACTGCGGTAGATAAACCAATATTTGGGTTGGAGAGAGTCATGAATAGGCTGTGTCTCTCACATTAAGCCCTCGTGGAACCAGCACTACTCAATATTCAGAAGGCAAAACTGCATTTTTGTCCTTCAGCAGCTCAATTTTTGGCTTACCATTACACGGAATGTTTATGGAGTAGAAATGAACCAATGAGGGAGACTAATTGCTACTGAGATAATAATATGCGGGGAAATGCATGCTAAGGAAGACTTCTATCCATCTAAAACCGAAGCTAAATCAGGTGTCTCGGTCTCCTTTGTTTTACATAAACGAGGAAGCATGTTCTTGGTGTGTCAGGGCAAATCATTAATGACGGAAAAATTGTAACTAATGGAGCTAAGCATGATGGCAATTTCAACTTCCAATAAACCGGCAGAAATCAATCACACAAAGGGTTTTTCGCGAACAAACAGAGGTGAGGCATTAATGACAAGGCGCGGAATAATGGCGTATTGGGTAGCCATGACTTGTGTAATACATATCGGTTAAGAAGTACAAGTTGGGAAGCAACAATGTTTAAATGAATCCGTGTCAGTGTCCGAACTCACGCGTGCTGCTACAAAACGGCCACATTAGTACACGAGCATTTATGCTCGCACGCAAGTGATGTACACAGAGTGTAACTGCAGTGCATAAATGGTGCCTGCCGTGACACGAATACAATCGTTGTCGACCATCGTGATATCACCAGGGTTAAATAACACCCCAGCCTCCATTGGGGCTGTACCCGTACTTGACGCAACTTTGGAGCAAATTATATAGCATGTATACTTTTGACATGTTACTATTAGATTTCCCACCTTATGTCTATGTTACCGACCGCCATTCAGTGGCAGAAGGGTGTGTTTAGAGCGCGTGTTCTGTATCCAGAGCTGCTCCATCAGTCCACAAGAGATAATCCTCTTCCCACTAATATCCATGCACCACTGTCGTCATAATGGTGGAGCCAACAGCTGACATTTGCGGGCAGCGTTTATGCAATTATCTGCTTATCTGTATATCAAACCGAGACTCCACTCCACCCCAGTCCTCCTAAGTATAACCATTGATGTTTCAACTTGCACCTTGGAGTATGATGCCGTTACTATCAACCCTTCTAATGGCAATACTGTCATAGGTCCAGGTGCTATATTTTCATACCAGACGCGTTTCGCACACCCAACGTGGATACCAGGCTGTGGTAGATTCCATTTTCCCCTAAATTATTATAACTGCAGCTTCGATCGCTCGCTAGTTTGGTCAGAATCCCTGTACCTGTATAGTTGCACTCACTCACCTTTCTGTAACTTGTACATTACCCTAAGTTCTCTGTCAACCACACGTTGCAATGACCTTCAAGTTTCCTCACCTTCATCTAACATTGTCATATCTTATCGCCTCTTCAAACACCCACTACCGTGAAATACATAAAATAATATTTCGTAACACAAATCACCTGTAATTCACTCCAATGCGTCTTTTTCGTATGTTTGCAATGCAAGTCAAGTCGCTGGCCTACTGTTATTCAATTATATTAATGTTACGAAAGGTTCCAATGAGGCTGGCACGCCTGGCATGATCTTATTAGCCCCATCCCTTCGCTCCAACTATAATAGGCCATTAGGCTGACAGCCTTTGCTTCAGAGAAACGCCTGCTTCTCATTTTCAACGTCACTATGCCGTGAGCTCCTGTACAAAAGATAAATATATGATATATACCCCCCTCGCCCTAATCAAGGTCCCCTAGCCCCTTGGCTGCGGGCCCTGCTTACATGTTAATGATATTCAATAGGCGCACCAAGGGTCTAGGCTACGATGAGTTCTTGAAATGGTCTAGCATCCCAGATTTGGGATGCTCCAATCAGAAGCCGTGTCTCACGGTCACTCTGGGGTACTTTTGGTCATTGTCTCTCATTGGTCAGTGTCACATTTTCCGAAGATTCGGCGCCATATTTGTTTTTGTACGCTCCGCTCCGTTTTCTACTTCTTTTCACATGAACTGAAGTATTTGCTGTTGCATAACCATTGAAATGACTCCAACGGAAACCCTCGATTACGCGCAGCAGTTGCTTGGCGTGGTATTGAAATACTTGTGCGCTCTGCTGCTTGATGGGTCGTGACTGTTTTGTGAGTGTGCCTGCGGGGGCGAGGGAACATTTTGCTATACGTTGTTAGTTACTGCTCTCGATGTAATGCTTGGAATGGGTTAGGGTTCGACAACAAGTGATTTGTCATGTCTGACAAGTGACTTGCCTAGTCAACTTGTCCAACCGGACGAGTGATTTTTATGAGCTGAGCACGCATTCACGCTGAGTGGCACCCTTAATCATACAGTCGGCGAGAGAAGCAGACACACAACTGGTCTCGTTAACTGACTGTATTACATTAACATACGATAATGCAGTTAAGCGATTAAAGCGCTTGATGCGGTGCCAATTTGAACTTGTGGTGCACACTAATTTCACAAGGCATTCAGTGTGTTCTCATTGGACGAAGACCACGACAATGTACATGGCGTCCCATAAAACCGAGGGTGCGGATAACAAGCCAGTTTCATGAGCCAGTCGTGCGTTGATTGGTCAAGCATGGGCTGTCACGAAGATCAACGAACGTGTCTAATGAATATTCGAACGCGCCAGTTTTAGACCTTGTCTTGTCGTAGATTCTAGGGCGAGAAGCGTAGCGGAACCCCTGGAGTCTGGGACACAGACTACCCTCGCCCTGCTATTTGTGCAATCTGGCCTGGTCACACTGTTGTTGCTGGTTCGTCAAGGAGCTATTACAGATTGTCAGGCTTAGATGCACTTCTGTGATTAATGTAGTTTACTAAATCTAATTGACACTATATGCTGCTAATGAAAAAAAAATGTGTCTCTACATAAGAAGTAATATGACGGCGATGGAAAAGAGGGTAAAATGAGTTTACAGTAAAACTTACGTTTTAGGTCAGCGACAGTAAGATTACGTTGTTTATAAATGTATATTGCTTTAAATAATGCCTTCTTTCTGATGCTTTGCAGTACTGATTGCAGTACTATATGCAATATAGATACAACTTCTAAAAAAAAGCATCTGCATTTGGCAAGAGGTCTGTACAAAGTGATGACGTAGATGCTCAGCGCAACTTGTTCACCATGGAGTAATATAATAAGAAAACATGATTACAAAACAACTATGTCAACTTTTCTAACAACGCATTTTATTTATTTGTATTCATTAATGAAAACAACAAATATGAACTGCCCTAGCAACCATAATTAAACCTGTCGCAAGGCCCAGGGATGTGACAAGTACCAATAAACCGCACCATTAAACTGCAACACGTACTCGCGAGTGCTCTAAGAAGCTCATTTCAGCTTTTACATTTCACAGTCATGCACCCATTGATGCAATAAATAACAGTAAACGGGGAAGCATAATTTATTCGAACCATTCAAGCACAAGGAATTGACACAAATTCAAACAATTAATCTAGTTTAATTCCCAGGTTACACGATTTCATTGAGATGAATTACGCCAGCAATTGCTGCAACAACACACCAAAGGTCCACGTCAATTACTACTTCTGCTTGTTTATGAAAATCCCATTTGCCTCTGTGATCCATATCGGATGAGAGCGTTAACAGTAGTCTGTGCTTCATCATTGTTTTATAGCCATTGATGAATAACTTCTGGTACATTTGGGACATTACCATATATAACATGACCACAATTAAGGCATCCTTGCGGGGATATTTGTTAGCAATCTACTCCAATGCGACAGATACATTATCACTATATAATAATGCAAATAATGGCATGCAGAAAACGTAGCAGAGCAAAGTTTGCTAGCAGAAGATTTTAGCAGGTTAAACATTTAGCGTAGCGTTAGAGGAAGACGCAGTCAATTCGCTCCCCCACAGCAAAAATGAAACCTGTTGTAGACCATCTGATCGGGTGCTACTCCTATATTATACAGTTTGAACATGAACATAATTTAATACATCAGCCATTTCTATGTGCAATAGATGTGGTTACAGAGAGCGGCCCCTTCCTATGCCACTATACATCATGAAGTGGAGTTAGACAAGGGGATGTTAAAGTCTAATACCCACTCAGTGCCACGAAGCAAATGATTGGAGGAAAGACAATAATAGCGAGTAAAATATTTTCTGACTATCATGTTAATGCCGTTGATGAAGCCGAGGATGTAAATGACGACGATAATGATGATGGAGATGGGGATGTTACGGATGACGACATGGATGACGACGCGGATGACGACAATGATAATGCTTAATACAACGACATCCAAGGTTATGCCACGAATGAAAATGATCACAAGGAAGATCACAATAATCATGACAAGGACCCTTACGATACTATTTAAGGCGACAGGAACCTTATTGTTGGTTTAGGTGAAACAACTTTATGATAAAGATTGCGTGGAGATTGACATTATTGAATCATTATTTCACCCCAATGTCGACAACAACATTAAAAGAATTTTGTATGAGGAAGTCTGATTGATTGGATGTTCGCAAATTAGTTGATATCCTGTGTTATTGAACCGTATTGCATAACCAATTAAATTCAATAGCATAGATAATGATTACCAATTAATTGCCTCGTTGACAATGCAATGCATTATCTATGGTGACGGCTTATCAAATACAGTTTAAGCCCCCGTAACGCAAGAGTGATGGGGTATCTGCCAAAAATATATCAGCGAATAAACACACACACACACACACACACAACACACACACACACACACACACACACACACACACACACACACACACACACACACACACACACACACACACACACACACACACACAACACACCGACACATACATTCACAGACAAAGACACACATACACACACATGCAAACACAAACACACGCACACAAAAATGCACCCACTCATATATGAATTTCTAAGTTCTCTGAAAGAGAGACACAAGTTTACACTGAAAGAGAGAGCACCCACTCATATATGAATTTCTAAGTACTCTGAAAGAGAGAGGAGAGTATAGAACCTAGCATGCCTACTCCACACTGCGGCTTAAAGAGGAAGGTGGCATTAAAATGTACTCGTCTCCATTCGCCAACGCTTTAATGGTCTCTTTCCCTTATTTATTTAGAAAGCACTACATTCACAACGCAGCCACCGAAAAAAAACTCCCTCTTCCCTGAATTTTTTCTAGATCATCTTCTCCCATGTTATGCCCATAAAACCACCTACTCATACATAATTAAAAGCACTTTCAAGCGTGTTCTCATGACAGGAAGTGTAGTTAGTGATATGTAACAGTGTCACCTGCATTGGAAACTTTGTTTTCATCTTCCTCTGAATGTATCTTGTTCAATTGAAGTGCAGAATTCTGTTGAGGCGGATATATGGTCACGACGTTATGACTGGTGCGAGGGGGTGGGGTGTCTTAGGGCAGGTTGTTATAGCGATACGTTAGTTTTTAGATATATATATATAGATATTATATATATATATATATATATATATATAGTATATATATATATATATATATGTATATAGAGGATATACATAGATGTATAGATATATAGAGATATATAGATATATATATAGATATATTTAGAGATAGGAAGGAGATATATATATATATCTATATATATCTCTATATATATATATGAAGAGAGAGATGTATATATATAGATATATGTATATAAATATAAATATATAGAGAGATATGTATAGAGATATATAGATATTCTATATATATATATATATATATATATCTCTCTCTCTAGGATATATTCTATATCTATATATATATCTATATCTATATCTCTATATATATCTATATCTATATATATATCTCTATACCTCTATATCTTATATATATATATGTATATTTCTATATATATATATCTATTTATATATAAATGCATATATATACACATATATGCATGTATATAGAAATTTGTATATATACATTTATTTTTATATTTATATATATATACACTATCGTGGAAACATTCGTTTGTCTTATAAGGTATTCGTAGTCCAGTGAAATCTTTTGCAATAAACTGCTCCGTTAAATCCCAACGAAAAAAATGCACTCATTGCGTATGCAGTATCGCAAAATGTTTTGTTGTCATTTGAAATAACAAACAGTCACTGTCGTATCATGATGTTGATCGATGACAACGACCAAGTGCACTTGTTAGTTGCACTGGTCCTACAAAATCAGTCATTTGGTTCAAATAACAAAATGCACTTGTTTTTGCACTGAAATAACAAACAGTCACTGTCGTATCATGATGTTGATCGATGACAACAACCAAGTGCACTTGTTAGTTGCACTGGTCCTCAAAGCGATACATTCAAATAATGGAAGCCTTTGTAGTTGCAAGCTTGACGTGTCAGGTACTTATTACAGCACCTAGTGCGAGCTCGCGCACAAACGGTTGTGACACACCTGCGTCGCATTTCAAAAGGCTCGCACATTTGTAAGACTATCAAATCAGTAAGGCATTTAATATAATAATTGAATTAAGATAATACGTAAGGGATTTTGCAATAGGGGAGGTTGGTTGAACATCTGCGATTGTTCCAATTAGCAATTACATTAAGCAGGGAAGAGATATGCGATGCTTATATAACCCATAATAAAATAATAAATAACTTGTCGCAAAAACGCACATATCACAACATTGTTTCACTACATAATGGTTTTGGTTTAGTTAATTGGATGTAAGCGCGAACCGTGAAGATATACAAGGTTCTTAGAGCTGCTAATTATCGCATTTGTGTCGTTAGTGTGTGTAGACGGTTGGTGTTGCAGTTGCATATAGCAGTGTCGTGTATTGCAATTGTCATCTTTGTCCAGTTATACTTGCATCAGGTGTGCAAAAGAGTTAGATGAATTAATTGGCTATACCTCTTTAAAATGTTATACACACCGTCGGATTGATAGGACCCATTGGCTATACCTCTTTAAAATGTTATCACATCGGATTGATAGGACCCAAGTCATCACTGTGTCTATAAAACCTGTCACTAAGCTGTGGGTCTCATAGGTCATGTTGCTCTCTATTTGATCAGGACGTTCCTTATCCCTACGATTCATGGCCCCTTATCATATAATTGTCATGCAGGGTCGTGCAGGTGAACCAAAGCTTGACACTCCTCTGTTTTAGTAAGAAGTGTTCAAATCCTGCAGCATTTTTTTTCCGCGGTTGTATTTCATCTGCATGGACAATGCGTATCAAGCAAATGCTAATGTATAGCCCATCTGCTGAATGGAAATCAGCATACGCGTAAGGTGCTATCAGATACAAAATATAGCCAGATGATAGGATGTAACTTGCTTCAATTTGAAATTTCCGCTCGCTTAGCCTGCTAAGCAGCTAATCAGAGAAATACACGCCACTGCACGAGTATTTACTACCGGCATTTCAATCTATTGTCATAGGAGCTTGGCTTGTTTTAATTAATTTCAGTAGCACGTCACCTTAGAAAAGGACAGATTGATTTTACACCGGAAAAAGCTCGAGGCTGACAGCCAGTGATACTTCCAAAATTTGCAAATAACATGTTACAGACATGCAAATGTCAGATAAGTAACTGAATCATGTTTGATGGATCGGCATTAAGCTTGGCTGATGAAACTGGACAATATGTGCAACTATTCTATTGTAAAATGACATTATTCTTCTGTTATTTTATTACCCCTTTGTTACTTTGCTGCTTCATTCCATTCATGTAACAAAATGTTCCTTTTACAAGAATGCCATTTCAATTGAAAGCTAATAATTGAGCCTCGGACTGGCAGCGGAGGCGCTGCCCAATACGAAACCCGATCTAGTGTAGGTAAAGCTTGAACCGGATCCCATCGAAAATAGAGCCCGTTATACAGCGCTTGCATGGCAACGGGCGGCGTTATGGACCACGCTCAGTGTGTGCATGCTAAAACTTGGTGTGACTATTTCAAAAAGTACGACTCCAATTAAGATTATGTAAGGAACACGAAGGAACTGAAAAAGACACTGACGTTGCCAACAATTAAAGATAAAACTAAAGTCTTCGATTTCACTCGATGATCCGGGACAAAACTTTGACGTTTTATTTGTTTATGCGTTAACAAACATTAATGCTTATTCATAATTCGTTAACGATTTATCGTTTATTGGGCATACGCAATAATACCAGCTTGTAAACGGATGGCAACAATTAAAGTAAACTTTGCTATTGATGACTAAGTCACTTTCAATGCACAGAACAAAACGCTGCAATACACGCGAGCTAATGGTTAACCGACCCCGTAGCTGTTCCCTCTTTATTATTCCACACCCTAATATAAAATATCAATACTCTGTCGCATACTGTTGCATACATATGAAGATAGCTACATCACTCCAGCTTGTGCAGCTTTCTGTTGATATGCCCAAACGTTACAACTCTGAGTGCAGCAGTCCTTTTAGCTATGGCGAATAGAATTCGAGAATATGACCGACAAAGATGTCTGATATCGAATCAGTGCCCATTTGTTTTAACATGGCAACTCAGTTGTAGGGTCATTATAGAGTCATTTAATAATGAGGTCACCTAATGATTTAATGGATTACTCTCTTCGATTTAACCCATTGTTGTAGACACTTATGGGATCTACTTTTTTCCAACTGCGTCAAGCTTGGTGATAATGAAAGTCGTAGGTTCATAAACGTTTTATAAAAGATGACGCTATGTCTACGCCGAGACAGGTCCTTGTAGAGAATAGTCGTAAATGTATATTTAATGTCGAGAACGTAAATCGTCATGCCTTTAATAAGGTCGATCAGTAGCATGACAAATTTACCACTTCAGTTCAGGACGAAATGTATCCTTACTTGGAATCTCTTCATCTATTAATCTAATGTGATCACCCACCAAACATGATGTGAATTTACTTGGCATCTATCAATCAGTAAACTATGGCAGCGATTTATGTTTTCAAGTGTTCTTTGATGAGGCTGCCACACGTTGCATGCATTCCCTGGACAAAGTGTTAGTCACGGACCTTACTCAGAAATGCAGATTCGTCACACGCCCTGCTCCAACCCTCCCTCACTTCCCTAGAGTAAGTTTTCTCCCTCTAAGAGCCCGCCATCTTATGCATTTAGCTCTACACACAGTTCTTATCACGCAGGTTTTAGCGCTAGAAAGCTTGTGGGGTGTTGTCATGCGCTCTGCCCGGATATTGCATCAGAGCGGGCCACTGAACATCATACGGGATGAGTAGCGAGTGTACTGGTCAAGTCACGCGAGATATGGCCCATTGGCGGTCACGTTAGAATATGCGAACCGTTGGTTGCGTGTCCACTTTTCCTAATGAATTTGTTATCCCCCAACGTTATCAACCAACGGTTGGCCAGGCGAAGTGTAGCGTGTGCAGGTTGACAGATGAAAATGCTGGTCAATCAAATCCTCGCCCACCATCCACCCGTGTCTCCATTATCGTGTTGCCATAGTTAATGACCTTCATGACCTTACTTGTGCTATATTTACAACTGCATGTATTTGATTGAATTCATACATGTGATTGCGAGGATGTGATAAGTACAGAAAAATATTTCTGGGGAGACAGAACATTTGTGTAACATGAATTCAAGAACAATGGTCATTTTTGTGTAAATGACACCTGATATTAGCCGACAAATAAGTTCAGCGTACACTTAAGTGTAACAGGAACCTAGTGAATAACTCACAATTGATAATAAATGGACAATTTAAGCATAATGGACAATCGATTGAAGGGACACTTGAGCATTACTGGCACATTAGTATAACCGATACTCAAATATAACGGACACTTGGAAATCATGGACACTCACGTCAAGCAGAGACGAGTGTCAGTTTTTATATTTACCTCCGTATTCTCTGATGGATACCTTACTGTCACTTATCTTTGACAGGAATGTACAACTATTGGCTACATCCTATTCGTGGTGTTTGATTCCTTGCCCACTGTTCTGCCTCATCAATATACCGCAACCTGTACAGGTGTGTTTTTATGGCGCAGCCTCATCGTTCAACCCTACCAGCTCCCCACAGCCATATCATATCAGTCTCACCCAACTCCACTTCACGATGGTTCTCGGTAGTATCATCATTGATGCTTCAACTTGAACCTTAGAGTGCGATGCAATGCTGTCATAACCAGCTGCTCCTGAATTCAGGTGCTACTCTTTCACACTGGTGCCCTTTCGCACAACCCACGTGGATACCAGGCTGTAGTAGATTCCACTTCACCCACATTATTATCATCAGAGCTTTTGATCGCTCTCTATTTGTGGACATAATTCCCGTACCCGTGTCACTCATCCTTCTGTGACCTGTAAATTACTCTTAGTCGTGAAATACGTAAGTGGTCGTTAATCGGAGCCATAAACTGCATTAGCGGGTTGACAGTGGCTGATTCGTGGCAATTGTGCATGTAAGACATGCTAGGACCCCATCTTGTCATAACACCATTCCAATATATATCTCAAACAGTAGTGCGAATGACAGGCTGCAGTGCATATATCTGGGACATAATAATCTTTTTAAAGAGGCCATGGGCACCAACATTGGCTGTGAAACAGGAACAGGTATCACAATAAATATTTGCCAGGATGGGTTGTTTCTAAAAGACACATAGAATAACCTTACGAGCAAGGCAGTCGGGTTAAGAACAAGCTGTCGAGAAACGCAAGACTTAAGGCGATGTTAGTCTGCATTCGTCAGCACTGCCTTTGTTATAGATTATTGAAGGTATGCATCAGAGGAAAATAATGTATGATCTTGTGCAATCACAAGACCTGAATACAGGAGTCCCACATACGCTATATGGCTATTGTACCGCCAACATTTGGATTGGCTGTCGATGTCATAGTCACTCCGCCTACGCTAATGACACCTTTCAGTCAATATAGTTGCTAAGCATAGTATAATGGCAAAGATTTTGATGCCTAAGCTCTTGATTGATCTCAACCAAGCCCGCAGAGGATGATGAAGCGCGGATGATGTGCCAAAAAAGCGTCAAAAGGCAGGCTTGGCCAACGTTGTAAGGCTCAGTGGAGACTATTGCCAATATCATCATTATGTCGAAATACACCTTCAACATAGACTGTAGTAAAAACAATAGTTGTTGTGGAAATACTGTAGCTTTTGCATCATGTTAGAATACCTCCAGAATCTCACAGTAATAACAGCAGTCTTTACATCGCTACTCGACATTTGATGAAAACCAGCGACTACATTTTATCACCAAATGCTCTCAGGGGAAAAACAACATGTCGTTTCCATGACAGCTGACGCCCTCATGCTTAACTGTTGGCCACACCAATTCTATAAACATCCCCGACACTAGTGCCGCGAGAGCACGCTGCAAATTGCAGTAAATTATGCCTGAGCAGGTGTTAATACGATCGGAAGATGGAAAAAGGTAATGGGAGACAGGGCCATATCCAAGATATGCACAACCGAGAAATGCCAACTGAGCGCAATAGTAAAATAGTTCGTATACATTATACATATTGAATTGGACGGCGTTTACTCTGGAATAACACCTGACATGTATATCGCGTGCTTAAGCTACCATGTAAGCGTCATTCGATCATGAACACACAAGTTTTAAAGCTAGAAAAAAGAGGCTCGGTTATTTTTCTTAGTTAGGCTCTTCACTGGCGTCTTACAAGGTGGTTAAAGTCAGCGCTATTTAACTTTCTTTGTTTTGGTTGATCCTTCAATAAGTCCTTCGATTAGTTTGTATCGCATAATATGCATATTGGTGTTTAATAAGTATGATGCACTCTATCAGTAATTCTCTAGAACTTAGTACATACATGTGCTCCATATAATCACTGGCGTAATGCTTGGTCTGAATGAGTGATTAACCACTGCGGTAACAGGCCAATAGTCGCGCCAGTAGAGGGCGATTCAAGCTGCACATCTGATGCCATGAGGTTCAGATCATTTTTAAATGATTGGACGCTCAGGGTCCCAACAGGTTGCCATCAAGAGACTGGATTAACACCTAGCATATTGATCAGGAATGATTGTTTAATTGCAGAATATACATGCGTACACATCTGCATTTAATATATTATACACTATGTCATGTACAGTATGTGCTGATTTAACCAGTGACTGTACTATTAATTAAGGCAACAGCAATACCTTGTGCTACTGGTGAGGGCATTCAGTTATTATTTGCTATAACATCCACAACGCATCCGCTCTAGCAAACGCCCTTGTGCTTCTGTAATGGAAATTGAGAATATAAAAATCCATGCGAAGAGAGCTAGAAGGGGAGTGGGAGGGGGCCGTACATAAGCATGATGACCGGTAAAAGCGGCTATTATGACGTGTACAATATTCTAAATGGTATAACTCTAACGTGTCATCAACAACATAGTCTTTAAGGTAAACGGTTATGCAGACATTCACATACAATGACCATATACCACGTTCATACAAGTCTCCTTCATCTGTAATCACTTCTTTATACACACATTATCCAGTGTATGTTACCTATGTTACCACGATTAGGTTGACAAAGGTCTAACTCTTTGCATCAATACAGGCGCAACTTGTATAAACAAAGCCATCTGCATCTGATACGGCGTCTGTAAATCTTGGTGACGCTGACGCGCAGCACAACTTGCTCACTGTAGAAATAATAATGACTAAACAAGATTGCAAACAGCAATGTCAACTTTTCCAACGACGCATCTTATCAATATGTATTCATTACGAAAACACGATATATGAACTGACTAGTATCAATACTTGGGCGGCACCCAGACCCAGAGAGCAGACAAACACTAATGAAGCAGGCCACTAAAGAGCCACATGCTCTTAGACTAAGTAGCTATTTAAGCTTTTACATTGCACAAACATGTTGATGTTGCAATAAATCACAATAAATGGGGGATGCATTAATTAATCGAGCATTCCAAGCGCAGTGAATTCACACACATTTATTCAATCATTTAAGCTAGTTAAATTCCCGGTTGTACAACTCATTGAGATGTATTGCATCGGCTGTGGCTGCCACAACACGCCAGTACCGCACCCCTTGTCATTAATTGCTTGTTTATGAAAAACCGAGTAGCCTCTATGATCCATGCCGGATATATGGGAGATTTAACGGTCGTCATTCTGTTCTTTATCTTTATTTTATAGCCTTTAATGATTAACTCCTGGGACCTATATGAGGCATTCCTATATAAATATATACAATGAAGGAAATAAATGCACCTTTGTGGGCGATTTTGGTGGGGATCTCTGCTAGCATACACTTTCCCTCGCAATCTACTCCAATGCGACTGGTTCATGTTCACTGGATATTTATTTCAAGTTATGGCGTCTAAAAAATGATGCAGAGCTAAATATCCTTACATAGTATTGTGTTGGTTTGATTTTGAGCTGTGCGGCTTTCGCAAGATGTAACGCAAGAGGGAAAGGCCGCCTTGTTGTGACACGCTCCCCTCTCGGCCCCAACAAAACATAGGGTAGCCCTCAATTTTCTTCTCCGAATATTATACAGTTTGAACAACTTGTTCCATCAAACATTTCCATGATCAACAGACTTAATTTGCAGAGAGCAAATCATCTGATGTGACCATAGACACATACCACGAAGTGTGCCGATACCTAAAAATCCAATTACCTAATGTTTGCCCCATTGAGAGCGATGAAGCCAAATGTTGTTCACATTTGCTGAATGTCCGAATTCTCCTGTCATACACCATGAGTGATAGTGACTAAAGTGATGTAGATGATATCAGTCCTCGAGGTCAGGTGCT
This sequence comes from Urechis unicinctus, assembly GCA_034190875.2. Classification (NCBI taxonomy): domain Eukaryota; kingdom Metazoa; phylum Annelida; class Polychaeta; order Xenopneusta; family Urechidae; genus Urechis; species Urechis unicinctus. Next base: position 60,157,914 of record CM067350.1, read on the forward strand.
ACCGAAGGTCATTGATGCATTGTTGATCACTTACATTTCATGATAGTAATGTAAAGATAAGAACAGTGTAGAGCACGAACAAATTGATGACTGCATTGATTCTGGTAAAGTTCGCGAATCGATATACCCAAAGGAATTATACCGAAAAAACTTGATATCTTACAGCAGTACATCCTGACGATAACCTTATTATTACCCGTTAAAAACTCGAATGCATGTTTAGTCGACAAGAACAGGTCTCTGAGAATGAATCTTGTGAAGCCGTTTGACTATTTTTGACGTTTTCCGCATATATGTTTTTGTTTGTTAATAGTTCATGGAGGATGATATGTATTGTAATATAAATGGCGGAAAAATTGTAGGTACATTTTGAACGTTTATATCACATATACTTGTATTCATCCGCTACAAGTTACCCACTGGTTGACGAATGGAACAAATTCTAAATGCTTGTCCGCATGACAGCTAGTTAGTCATTCAACGCCATTTGTGTTGGCAATATAAACTGATAGCAAGCACGACGTCGGATTGGTTGATCCTGGGTTTCATTGTTGCCCTCTTGGTTTCCCTTATTATAGTCTTTTGTCAAATTGAGATGTCCTGTTATCATCTTATGATATATTTTAGCCATCCTTTGCTATCCCACTGGCTCCGTACGCTCAACTTTTGATCATTTTGTGTGATTATGTTATGTTGACTTATTGTAAGATAGTGTTGTCCTATTGTCACATTGTGCTATCCTTTTTTCCTCTTGTATTATCCTAATTTCGACGTGCTGGTCACCCACGCAGTGTTTTTCTATTGTGGAGAGACTGTGTTGGATCACTGGATCATGCTGTAGATCAAATGACACTTCTATATTATTCGACCTAACTTCTCATGTTCAGATCGCCCCGAATGTTACTACAATTCTTCGAATTATGTAGGCTCTACGTTCAGGACACACTTCCGCCACGCCATTCAAAATGTACATTAACTTAGATATATGGCCAAGCGTCAACTTAATCCCCGCTGTTTGAAGATTTGTTGGATAATGTTCCTTACCACGAAATAGACTATGCAGATCACGCTTTCCCCAAATTAACTTATGCTTGGGATCAAGGCAGTGTCGTCGTGATTGAGAATGTTCTCAGTCGGCTGACGATGTCTTAATCTCTCTGATCCTCCACTCCGTTTATAACGGACAGGGATATGACGCTTGTATCTGGCGCAAAGACTGTGCCAAAATCTAGAACTATCTTACAGGTTAGTTGGCACATTTCAGCGCTGGCGTTAATTAACCGACGCATGCGGGGTTGTAAATAAATATGCTCTTAGTCTGGTATTCGATAATCTTAATTATTCTACAGACCTAGAATATATTCAGTAGAAAGCACTGTGCTAGAAGAAATGTAGTAACATCAGCATTTTCGTTATTGATTGTTAGCATAGACGTACAGTGTTTGATTTCATATCAGTGATTGTAAGGTGTTCGTTACAAAAATAACGATTTTCGTTGGGTTTGTGACGTTAAGCTTTAGGCGGCGCCATGCTTGATCTTTCATTCCTTTTCAGCAATATCATCTTGTTGGTACCATGTTACAGAACGCCACACGTAGATCTTACCCGGTCTTGAACTGACAAGTCGCTATCTTTAGGAAAGCAATTATTGCTGTCAGCTTACATTCACGATTGCGGTGCGTAAACAAACCCTCTGAATTATAGGTTTTAAAGTAGTCTTAGCTGCATTAAGTAGGAGAGTTTTGTGTTAGCGGAACTCGAGCCTGGCATGAAGCATGAACAGGTATCCCTAATTGGTATTGGATTGTTTCAATTTTCTATCATTTCACTGAAAAGCCTTGAATTTGATAATCGAAATCATACGTCTCATTGACGTACTGGAATAGCAAAAAAAACCGCTGTGCTGTGTTTGTATTACTAAGGTCAGTAATATAAATAATTTGCGTTGTAGCAGATAATATTTGGCGAACATATACCAATGACTACCTTTAAATCATCTTAGCTTTGTCTGGATTAGTCAACATTCACCACGTGTCAAGTAATAAAGGGTGTATTGATAATGATAAGAATATTTACGACCTCAGGCGAATCTGCATTTGAAAAGACCATAGTATGGAACAAAGGATCCCATACATTTAATTTTGCCTAGACGAGAGGGTTGCCGAGGCGTATGAATAATTTGCAAACGTAAATTGCTACCTAAGTTGCTACCTTATTATTGCCATGTTATTGCGGCGAGCGAATTAGTTAAAAGAATGATCACAAAGATTCCGTTTAAGGACATAACAGTTTGTCTCATCGACTGTCAAACCAGCACTTCAGGTACATTAATGGTAAACACCGCTTATAAAACAGCAAAACAAAGCGGGGCATCCTGAAAAACAGGGGCCCGGGCGTAAACATACAGATAGTAAATGCTCCCCTGGGACACAGTGAAATTGGACCCGGTGCACGTAGTGTGCTTCAATTGACTGTATGTCAGATGTGGCAATAAACACCTAGTATTCGGTTCAGGTGCCATAGTCATTTGTATGTATATCAAGCATCACAATGTGTATTTCTATACCCCCACAAAGCACGGCTTGAATTGCAAGATGGGACGCCAAATAGTTGACATCTGAGTGGAGAATAATAGCAAGCATGAGGTACGCTGCAAAATATTAGCCACGATTTCACTCGACGAAATTGAATTCTGATGATTGTATGCTATAAGTTTGCGCCCAGACATTGCGCCGTTGAATGGATGACGCGTGTAAATGTTTCATGTAGAAACTTCTCTGAAATACAACGGCATCGTTTACATTCAAACAATGACGACGGTGTTGAACCACGTATACAAAAGGCATATAATTGAATTATTTATTACGGCAATACATCAGAATCCATAGACTGCCTATGAATTGTTACAATGCAAATGCGTGCACTTATTCACTATGTTTGCTTCTTTACGCTTCCTTGTAGAGGACATATACATGAATTCAAGCGCCTGGGTTTCATGGGTTTTGCTTAACATCGTAGCTAGCCTCTGAAGATCGATCTGTGTGATCAACTCGCGCAAAACACGTAGTAACATCTGAAACTGAACAAAAGTACTGCAAACATTTGAATGCTGAATCAGAAACCAATCATGGCTCTATGTGTTATGAGGGCATAATGCAGGTTGTGGGTTCACCCATGCTTATTCTCGCTTAACAAATGTTTATATATTTCTGAAACGATGACATGGTTGTGGTTACTGATGTAAGTAATGAATTGAATTCAACATATATTGTGAACACTATTGGCACATAGACAAATGTTTGAGGCACATTAGGTGACTTTCAACAACCTAAGAGAAGGGGCATACTGATTGATATATATTCAGGAACTGCGTCCGGTATTGAATACACGTTAGCAATTTTGTCAAATATATGCTTTTCATTCAAAGAGTACCTTAGTTCGGCGATATTGTTCTTGTTTTATCTACCCTGGGTTCCCTTCGTGGCCATTGCGTTACATGAAGCATCAAATAATGAAAAAAACCGCTTGATTAATGTGTACCCTGATATAAATGTACATTATCCTGGACACGAGGCAGCAATTAACGATCAAATCACGGGGCATGTGAGGCCCACTCCAATCTGACAAAAGTGTAACCTGTAAAATTCACTCTATCTATTGAGTTAGTGCTCATGAGCCCAGTACAAAATGCTGACCGTTACGATGAGTGCGCATACAAATATTTGCTAATAATATGTAAACATCCTTGACTTTAATCAAGGTAAGAAACGGCAGCAATTCATCCGATTTCATCTTCTAGTCTAGGCTGTCAAGCAGTCTATCTGATACCCTCACATCCAATACAATACACCACATTGATGGTGATATTTAGTCCGAAGGCCTGCAAACTTTGTATGGCATTTTGTCTGTCGTTTTGTGCGCTCATATACAAGCGAGGCCTTCCATAAATAGCATGAGTGTTTTTCCAATGCTTTGCCATGGTGATAGAGTGGCTCTTTTATTCGAGAAAAACTCGAACATAGTTGGTCCCTAAACAGCATCTTGCCTTCAGTTATGGGTTATTGATGTAATGCATTAGTTTAATGCATATGAACAAGCGACTACATATTGTTACCAATGCAATCAAGCGAAGAAGGGCATACTCTTTTCAACATTGCTGACTGTCGGTTAAAAATACAATCTAGCCCAGTTCTATAAATACCCCTGACACTGCTTGCCGCGATAACACGCCAATAAGGGCCTTTAATGACTCATAAGCAGATGTTAATACAGGTGGAAGATTGCAGTAGATTGTAATACAAGGATCATACCGGCGATCGCTGCAAAAGCATGCAGTGACTGTCATACTTGGATGTAAATCAGACAAAGGTGTACGTCATGCTGAGGTGTCCATTTAAATAAAGTGTCCCGTCTACTCACGTGTCTACTACACTGACGGCACACCTCTTAGCTTAAGTGTCCCGTCTACTCACGTGTCTACTACACTGACGGCACACCACTTAGCTTAAGTGTCCCGTCTACTCACGTGTCTACTACACTGACGGCGCACCTCTTAGCTTAAGTGTCCCGTCTACTCACGTGTCTACTACACTGACGGCACACCTCTTAGCTTAAGTATTCGCGTCTCATATACTTAGTATCCGCTGTACTCGGGTGTCCGCGCACCTGTACTTACCATTGCCATGGACTCTCATGTATGAGATAATTAACTACAGCAGTAAGGTTATTTTTGATCCGTTGCTAAGACAACAGAGGATGACAGAGGCGTGAGGGCAAAAGAGGTAGAGTTGAGTGAAGCATCGACCAACAAGTCATCTGCCACCCTACACACGCCACTCTCCTACTCACACAGTTGTCTCGCTAGGATTTATCACATTGCAACCTGTTGAGGCTGCTTGTATCAATTATATGTAACAGGGCTGTAGCAGTGAGTGATTCTGGGACGCAAAAACTGCACTTAGCAATTAGGCTTTAAACATGAGGACTCGTTGGATGTTTTATTCAAGTCACGCATTGCAGCAGTTTCTTTTTTGGTAGTTAGTACCAGTGCTATTTTGGTTTCTTTGTCCCATCAATTTATTAATTGGAGTCGTATGATAATTAATGCACCGTTTCCCTAGGTTGGATGTGTGTCAGTTATTCGCCAGACGTTGCTGTGTCCGTCTCTTCTCGCTGATGTAAAACTATTTCGTGGATATGAGTAATTGGATAAGAGCAGGCAAATATCACCGTAATGGCTGCTAGCAAATGTCAGATATTCACAATTGATTGCGAGCTGTGTGTTTTGAGATGATGTTTACAGAAACCTGCTTCAAAGGGACGGATGACGCTGCTGGTTACAATGCACGCGCCTAGACAATCCACTCTATACTTATGGCGTGGAAAATCCAAAACTAGCACGTCAATTGTATTATGTCCGCTTTATCAGCGTCAGGTCTATGAGCCGCTTAGTTGGAGACCGGCGTGCTATATTATAATAGTCATAGCACGAATTAGTCATGGTCTGCATTAATTTATGTATTTTAGTGGGTGCATTACTTATGGATGCGTAGATGTCCAAGGCCTCAGCCGCTACACGTCATTACAATGCATTGAGGTCCAAAACAAATGCACAAGAAAATATTGGGATGAAGCTGCATATTTTGTCAAAATGCAAATGTATTTACAGCTGTTAAGCGTATTTGGTATCGCGAGCACTAAGTAATGTATTGTATATATAGAAGTTATTTGTGACTTCAGATTTTGTTTGTTGTCTTTTGACGGACTTTCTGTGAAGGCCAGTTCTGATAGCTATGACGGTCCTGAGATCTGTCTGTATCAAAAAGTCTGAAATCACACACAAACACTACATAACAATGCCCTCATATCACAAAAAGCACTTCGCACTAATTAGGACAAATGAGGCAGTAGGTCTCTGGAATCAGTCAGTTGTTAGTGGGTTGTATTGTACCAGGAAGGATAAACGTTGCTGTTATATGATCATGATAACAAAGATATCGCTTATGACCTCCTCTGCAAAGGCCTTTTTTCCGACTCTGGTTTCCAGCGGCCAAATTGTCGTTGATAAGGTTAAACCTTTACCACCAAACATTAATCACCTACCTGTCACAGCAGAAGTGAGCGGCTGTTTATTAAAGCCATCAACTGTACTAGCGGGTTAACATTGGCTGATTCGTGGCCATTGCGCATATAAGAAATGCAAGAAACGACCCCTTGTTATAAGACCTTTTCAATATCTCTCTTACGCAGTAGTGTGAACGACAGACTGCAGTAAAGAGGCCATGGACAGCAATGTTGACTGAAAAACAGGATGGGTTGGTTTTTAAGAGCAGGTTATGGACAAGCTCCAACTATGCTGATAACGCTGCTCTTTTCTCAACGAAACATGTGACAATTAGCGATGTCGATCACAAAACTTCAGCACTGCCTTGTGTTATAAGATGTTAAAGGTATGCATCGGAGGAAACATAACCTCTGATGTAATGAAAACACCAGACCTGATATCAGGTCGTTCCACATCACCTACCTGTCACAGCAGAAGTGAGCGGCTGTTTATTGAAGCCATCAACTATACTAGCGGCCAAGTTAACATTGGCTGATTCGTGGCCATTGCGCATATAAGAAATGGCTGCTGTTATCATAAGACCATTTCAAATCTCTCTCTGCAGTACACCAATGTCACATTTGGGGTAATTTCGACATGTGCAGGCTGGGAATGATGAAATGGCGACGAGTTGGCAGCCTTCTCTTGCCGAGGACGATGAAGTGCGTATGATGTGCCACAAATAATTATAAATGCTAAGCTAACGTTTTTATGTCCAAATACAGTTTAAACATTGACTAATAGACTGTAGTCTACAAAATATTTGTTGTTGAAATACACGTTAAACCGTCCCACTGTAGGTATTTCAACAAGTCAGAAAGCCACGGAATCTCACACTACAAATCATTCATAACGTTCCTAACATTTATTAATTTCAACAAAAGCCGGCATTTGAAAAACACCAGCGGCTACATTTTGTCACTAGATACTCTCAGGGGAAGAACAGCATATCGTTTTCATGACAGCTTATATCCTCACGCCAAACTGCTGAAAACGCCAATTCTCTTAACTGCCTTGTCATCGGTGCCGCGTAAACACGTGTTAAAACAATGGGAACATGGGAAAAAGATCATTGGAGATCGGGCCATATCCGAGATCGCCAACTGAGCATAGTAGTAAAATAGTATTTATTTACAATGCTATACATCTAACAATGAACAAGAAAATGGTTTATGTAAATCAGCTTTTAAGCAATCAGAGAAGAGTGGATTCATTTCAGAGACGTGACATGACATCAGTTTTATATAGAAACTTCTTTAGAAGGCCCGTGACTACTGATAGTTCTGCCATCATCTCTCTCCTATCGTACGTCTTATTTAGAAAGTCATTACTTCTTCGTAGATAGTATACATTGTCAACCGGATTATAACATGCCAGCAAGGTCACCGTCAAATATATTGCGTAGGATTGCGTTTACTCCTGGAATTAGAACTGGCTAATAATATAGGGCGTGCTTTAGCTATAATGATAGCGTCATCCGTTCCTAAAGCTTGCACATACCACGCTAAGTGATAGCGATAGAAGAACAAGGCCTTGTTATGCTCTTCACCTGAGTCTTATAAGGTGGTTGAAGTCAGCGTTATTTAAGTTTCTTCGCTCAATTTATTTGTTTCGCAATAATTGC
>CM067350.1:60170640-60200640 GCA_034190875.2 Urechis unicinctus
AGGCTGGTACCCATGGCCTCCGTGTTTTACACAGTCATGTGCCACAAGTCGTAATGCACCGTATTTGCAGATGCAGGCTTCATATATATCACTGTACGTTTTCAATTAGCAACCCTTTGCCTTAAGTAGGGAAGAGATCCGCAATGCTTGTTAAACCCATGGACAAAATAATAGCGTGTCGCAAACACTGGTTAAATATGGGTCTTGCTTTTGGTTAATTGGGACTTGTGATATACACATTGCCTAGAGCTGATAATTATCGTATTTCTGTCGATAGAGGTTGTGGACGTTTGGTTTGGGAAAGAGTGAAGAAACATATAAAGTAACAACATAAGAATAGTTCCCCACCACATACTCAGCAAATAATAAATAACAATTTCTGCACCCAGCACCCACAAGATCATCTGCTGTGCCGCATTCACTCTATCACTGGCTCTTTTGGCGTTCCATAGTTTGAGTTGTTTACGTTTAAAGTCTGTTGATGTCTTGGAACGAAGCAAGACTGATTAAAGTGATTTGTGTTCTCATCCATTGTTTGTTGGTCTAATCTACACGTTGCATGGTGGCAGCGTTGTCAACGAACATAAATTTGTTGTTTGAACTGTGTTATTTGACACTGATTTCGTTGAATTCATCACTGGACCAAGAGAACTTTGCCTCAGACCCGTATTATCGCCCATATCTTGCCCTACCCCTGTATGTTGTTCAAATTGAACTGTAGACTCTAATCGACAATTTTCATCAACAAACGAGATGAGCGTGACGGGGAAAGCTTCGCAACTTTTCTGGCTGCCATTCGTTCTATAGTAAAGAATTGTAACTATAGTTCATACTGTGTGATTTCCATTCTATGAGATCGAATCTGTGTTGAGATCAGGGATCCTGCTACTCAATAGCTGCTCCTGGAAGAAGAAACATTTGCAAAAAAATGCATAGCCACATGCAAAGCGTCTGAAACGGCTAGCGCAGTATTGTGCTCTACATTCTGAAACTGTGAACGCTGTTACTAGAAAAGCGAGGGATCAACTCATATCAGCAAGAAATCAACCCAGATCAGCAAGATCTCAGTCAGAAGCAAGCAACGTGGCCCCTACAAGTGCATGCCTGTTATGTGGTTTCACACATTCCATGAATAACTGGAAGTGTCCTGTGTGGGGCAAAACTTGCGATCTGTGTCAAAAGCGAAATCATTTTGCTGCAAAGTGTACCACAAAATACACACAAAAGCATCAGCTAGCACATCTAGCTGATGTTATACCTTCTACTGATGAGGAGTAGGTCAACAGTGTAAGCCCGTACAAAGCCGCCGATCGGAAAGATGTGAAGTGTAGAATGTAAGTTGAGGATCAAATAGTAGTTGACTTCATTGCAGACATTCATTGGTCGATATCGGTATCGTCAGAAATATTCCAGAAAAAACTGCTGGAAAGTCTAGAAGGTTTGCCAGTGGAAACACTGGAAAATGGTGCATCTGAGCATGGCTTGGGATCCGCGCTCATCTAGTCTGGACATCCTGTTGCCTATGCGATTCGTTCGTTGTCCTATGCCGAAACAAGATTGACCCAAATTGAAGAAGTGCTGTTGGTTGTGCTCTTTGGAAGTTTGAGCACTACAAATATGGTGGTCATGTGAATATTGTGACTGATTACCAGCCATTTGTGTCGATTATGTAGAAATTGCTTTCCAAAGCGCCCAATCGTCAATACACATTCTCTATCAGATATCAACCTGGAAAATCAATACCGCTTGCTGACACACTTTATCGAGCTCCTCTGCCTGATAAGCCCAAAACTGAACATTGCATGTGGCTTTCTTGCCGATCAAGAACCTTTGCTTGAAAATGATACGAGACGAGACTATAAAAGACGTTGTCATGGCAGAATGGATGACCGTTATTGCGTCATGGCGGCCAAGCAACAAAGCTTCAGTGTCTTCTTCTATCAGCTCTTTCTACGACTACCGAGATGAATTGACAGTGCCAGATGGATTGATACTTCGTGGGGAGCGTGTTGTCATACCAAGCTCGGTGCGGCCTTAGATGAAACGGAAGGTTTATGTTGAACACCTTGGAATAAACCCGTGCCTTTGACATGCCAGAGAAGTGATATTCTGGCCTAGAATGTCTTGTGAAATACAGTACATTGAAAAGTGTGACATTTGTTTGTTGGTCTAATCTACACGTTACATACACCAATTTCTATATCAGAGTTTATTTGTCATAGCAAGGCCTGTTTAATGGGGAAATGATATGACTCATCATAGAGTCTGATAGAATTACATTGTCCTATTATCTATAGCATTCATTCGCTGTTTCACCTGGGTACATATTGAATATCGACTAGTTGCATATACCCGAGTCGTGTATTGTAAATGGTCATCTTCGTCAAGTTATACTCGCTTCAGGTGTGCATTAAAGTTAAATGAATGTTATTGGCTATATCTCCTTATGATATTATCTTAACGTCGCGACAGGCTCCACGTCGTCATTGCGGCCGATCTATTGGACCTGTCATAAATATGTGTCTCTCATAGGTCTTGTGGCAATTTTATCAGGACGTTCATGATCCCTTTGTTCCATGACCCCTTATCATATAACTGTCATGCAAGGTCATGCAACTGAATCAAAGCTAGTCACGCCTCTGCTTTGGTTAAGAATTATTCAAATCTGCTCCATCGGAGTTTCCCAAGCATTACGTCATGGCTTTTGAACAGTCTATCTGCGGCATTTTTCCTGTTGTACTTAATCTGCATGGACAATGCTTGTCGTGCAAATGCTAATTTATATCCAATCTGCTTGGAATCAGCAAACGCTTAAGATGATATCAGATGCAATATAATAGGAAGTAAGAGGCTTCGATTTGATATTTCCGCTCGCTAAGCCTTCTCAGCAGCTAATCAGAGCAATGCACGCCAGCACGCGAGTATCTACTACCGGCCTCTTAATTTATGTACATTGGAACCTACCTTGCTTTAATTAATTTTAGTACGAGATGGTTTGTTAATCGGAAATAGCGCGAGACAGACATCCAATGATACAATTTGCAAATGAATTGGTTGCTCCGAGTGATGGTAAGCCTTACTTGCTTCTCATAAATTTGCTTTTCAATCATTCATCGTAGATATCACGGTAAGCAGTGGAAAAAGGTGCTGTATTTGTACTCTTTTTCCCCTGTTGTCTGTAGATGCTTAAGTTGTGCCTCATATAAAGTTAGCGTGATCTTCACTCTCAGTCGAACTTGAACTAGATTGGTATTCAGAGAGGATTATCGCCTGAGGTTTCGACATCCCACTGTGCCAATAGAACCAATATTCTTAGTGCTTATATATTGCTGCAAGGAAAATGAAAAGATGACTACACGTGTATGGCATGTTAACTGAGACTTAACCAGTTTATGGGAACCATGGGGATATATGGAGAAACACCTCGAACAGCCTCATGTGTACTTCATCAGGGGCCCTTCTAAACAGTATCCCAATAGTGTATCTGGTGTAGCCTTGAGTAGGCATGGATGGTTATATGCTTGATAAGCATTCTGGCGAATTAGCAACGTATTACAGATATGCCAATGTCAGATAAGCAATTGGATCATGTTTTTGTGGATCGGCATGGAGACTAATGCTGTCAATTATCGTTGTTGTAGCGTCCGTGAATGTGGGGTCGTGTTGTGCACGCTGGATTTGCGTAACGTACAAAAGGGTCTGTATTAATATGCGCACTAATTTAATTGTAAATGACATAATTCAACTGTATTTGTGTTATCCCTTTCATACTTTGTTGCACAATTCATGCAACAAATTGTTCCTGTAATAGCAATGCCATTTCAATTGAGAGCTAACAACTGAGCCTCGGACTAGCATTGGCACCAACGACGAAATTGATTTAGCACAGGCAAAGCTCTCCGCATTCTTTCAAAGAAGTCGGCACAAATTAAATGCAAATCAAAGGGTGATGAATGGCTACAAAGTGAAGTGAGGATTTGCACGTTGAAGTGTTCGTCATGCTGCGCTTCATGGCAGTCGAATTTAACCGTATCGTGTTGCTATAAAGGATCACTTAAAGGCTCGAGCCCGCTCAATTTATTGAGTACAAATATTTTCTGATTAACACACACTATTCATACTATACACACCATGCACACACACACACACACACACACACACACACACACACACACACACACACACACACACACACACACACACACACACATATATATATATATATATATATATATAAATTTATATATATGTAAAACAATTGGTATATGAATATATCTATAAATAAAAATATATATATATATACATATACATGCGTACATATATATATATATATATATATATATATATATACATTTGTACATCCATTTGTATATAAATGTAAAGACATATATGCATGTACATGTATATATATAAGCATATATATATACATACTTATATATATATGTTTATAATTATATATATTTATTTTTATATATAAATATACATGTATAAACATATACATACATGTGTTCACCCATCTGTAGATGAATATCCATATATATATACAAATATATATATATATATAAATATATATATATATATATATATATATACATATATACATAAATATATATATTCCTATACATATATATATATATATTTATATATATTTACAGATATGTACATATATATATATAAAAATATATATTTGTATATACATATATATATACATATACACATATACATATGTATATACATTTGTATTTAATATCTATATATATATATATAATATATATACATATATACATATACATATATATATATATATATTTGTATATATTTATGTTATATATATGTTTATAGATATAAATATATATTCATATATATATACATACATGCTTACATGTGTACACACATTTGTACATGAATATTTATATATAAAGATATATATGTATATGCAAATATATATATATAAATATACATAAATATATAAATAAATATATATATATATATATATATATATATATATATATATATATATCCTGTACATATCCCTGTACATATATATTATTTATAAATGTATTTACAGATATGTACATGTGTATATATATAAATATATATTTGTATATATGTATATTGATGCATATAAACATATATATATATATATATATATATATATATATATATATATATATATATATATATATATATATATATATTTATGGATATTTATTTTATTTATATATATATATATACACACACTTACATATGTATGTTCATTTGTGTATGAATATCTATATATATAAAGATATATATGCATATGCATATATCTAAATATATATATATATATGTATATATTTATGTATAGATATATTTATATATATTAATATATATACATATTTATATACATATACAAACATATGTATACATGTTTGTATATGAATATCTATATACATAAAGATATATTTATTATATATATATATATATTATATATATATACATATATACATATGCATATATATTTCAATATATTTGTATCCATATGTGTAATTATATATATAAATATATTTTCATCTATATATATGTTTGTAGCAGTGTTGCTTTATGATATTGTACATAAGTGATAGCTGTTTTGCGAACCGGTATTGTCATCTATTATCGTCTCTCTCACTTCAATTGTTCCTGGCGAATGAAGTAAATCAAGAAAATATCTAATAGGCTTCAACGTATTATCACGTCATGTGAATTAATGAGCCTGACGCACTCAACAGGATAAATGCCTTATGGCATTATTACGAATGTTTATTTCCGCCCGTTCTGTCACGATCATTGAAGTTGCTGTATTGATTTACATTTAGGCCGAATTGCATTGCATTGGAAGTCTGAAACGGATCCCGTCGAGAATAGCGCCCGTTATATAGCGTTTGCATGGCAACGGGCAGTGTAATGACTAAGGTCATCTTGTGCAGGCTTAGACTTGGCGTGACTCTTTAAAAAACATAAAAGTGAAGTTTTACTCTTTATGGTATATAAAGCAGCTGATGCTGTGATTGGAGTATTTTGGAAAGCAATAAGTTTTATATCCAAGAGTTTCAGTAGCTCTTCGCGCGCTCGTGTGCGTGTACAAGTTCTTCGATGCCCAAATTTAGTCTTGCTCGTTCAAGCACTGGCAATGGGGTGTAAAAACAGCACATGTATTATCTATATAACTTCACCTGTTCTCTTGGTGTTATATAACACACGATTATGGTATTTTGGACAGAGATGGGTTTTTATCATTGAATATAATTAGTCATAAAATTGGGTGAATGACACCCCCAAAATTCTTTGACATCCATTCAGTGAGGCTTTTACAAGCACAGTTTCTTGTTTGGATCATTACGATCATCCTAGGGAACGTTTACACTCGTGTCATTAGCGACATCGTGATCATTACTGTTCTCGTCGAACACTTCGCAATGCAGAGCATCCCCATCTTCATCATCATAATAGTCTACAATGTTATTGTCTGCATCAGCAGCATTAACGATCATTTAGTTATAGACCATATTCAAGGCTTATGGATCTTAAGCTTCATTGTATGGCACTTACATGAAAGGTGCTTAGCCAGAATTTAACTGCGTCCATTGCTTGTTTATTGAGAGAGGATCATGCATAAGCATCAAATAATCAAGCCTAAGATGAAAAAGATGATGTAAAAAATTAACACAAGATGAAAATGAAACTAATAGGGAACAGCGCAAGATGACAAGCAAACCATACAAGATACCAATACTGTAATACGAAATGGCAACGAGGTAACACGAACTGTACTTGTAAGCATATTTAATCGCGAGAGAGAAAGAGTCAGAATAAGTTATTTACGGTAATTTGGGCAAACATTTTGCATTTCTGCCATCGGTCAACCAATGCGGCATATGTGGAAGATGAACACGAGTATAGGAGATATAACATTGGATTCCTTACAGCAATTCACCATCTCTAGTCATCTTAAAGGCATCCCACAAGCACTTTTAATAATTAACAACCTAAATGCAAAAAATTAGCAATAATTGCACAGCTTCACCAGCTCAATCAAGTTTCACAGCCATGCTCTGTTTGTCGAATTATTTATCCGAGCTCTCCTTTGGAATAAAACAGGCGACTGTCAAGTGCAATTGGTCATGTGTGATGTTATGTTTATGCACACAAAATACCAAACGCTCACTGTTGTAGTCAATGGTGTCTAAAGGGTCTGACATACTGCTATCTCGACATACATTTTCCATTCAATTTAATCTCACGTTGTCCTTTTCTTTATGTTCACACACTTCTACAGTGTCTTTCAGCCGTTGTTGTTTGAATGCCACGCCCTGTGATTTCATTGTGGTAGAAGAACTAATGAATCCAATTGTATTATTTGTTTTGGATCAAGGCAATGATTATGACCTGACTTAAAATAACATCGATATTCACGGGTACACCACGCTTAAAGGTATCAGTGGGAATTATCAGAAGGCAGTTAATAAATCTCACAGGTTTAACAGTTGCAAAAATGGTGGCCTAAATATATGTAGTCATCAGTTTTCTCACGCTCTACAATGTTCTGATGTCGACATCACTATTAACATATGGTCATCAGGCAACCTTGAAAACGGAAATCATATAAAAGAGCTGAGGCACTCGTAGAATTTGTGTATGGTAGGAATTTCACATCACAATTAATTCGAATGTTTACGTCCCCTGGGCCCATGGAAACGTTACGTTGGAATGCGTCCACTTAGAGGGATTTATGGAGGTATCAGGCAAATTAACATGGAAATGACTACTGTATAATATTCCACAAACGGCAAAGTGCAGAAACAACTGGCCGCAAGGCCCAATCAACAACAGCACATTATGTTTTATTCGGGTTGCAAGTGCAGGGAGTCATTATTATGCGTATTTCCCCTCTACACTTTGCGATATCCGCACTACTGAATACTAAACCACACAAACACTGCATTCGTGAAATAGCTCAATTTCTTCCACTTACCATTGCATGAAATCATTACGGAATACATATCAACCATCCAGACTGGATCAGATATGCTGCTAACAAACCATAAATTTGTAGCGAAACGTATAGTAAAGAACCTCTCTAACAATACCCTACGTCAACAAAGGTGCCCCGATTACCTTCATTACATATTTACAAGAATGCCTCCTCTTGGTTCACCAAAACATCTAAGGCAATAAAGTAAAGTTAGAAGCCAACTGACTGATGCGGCACAGCATGAAGACAGTTTAAGCACCCACAGGTCCGGTATAGGTCAAGTAAAACTGATGTTTTTGTTTATCAAAATAAAATAAGTACGACAATGTTGACAATGCATTGACTGATAGAATATAATGGTAGCTATTCCCTGTTAAACCTCGGTTGAGTTTTACTTGCTTGGAATTGAATCAGCTTCATTGATTGAATGATTCCGTTTGAGTGCCTCGTCCTTGGGTGCCTGCATAATGGATGCTGCCCGAATGGCTGTGCTTTATTGTATCATCATGTGTTTGTTCTATAATGTTAAGGCTCACATGCGCTTATTCGACTTATAGCATGAGTTGCAGTTTAGCACCATGGGCCTTGTGTCTGGTTTAGGGCTTAATAATGGCTATCCCTTTTTGGTATTTCTATAATTAGCTACAAATGAATATAACATTGATATGTGTTGTAGTTTTGTACACACCTGTCCCTGTTTCACGACACTCACCCAACCTTCCTCGACGTGTCTTTCCACCCTGTACGTGCCTCACACGATTTACAATGACCTTCCGGTTTCCTCACCTAACTTCGCACTCTGCCTCTTTATCATTAAATAATTATGTAATATGTAAAATATGGTTCCCGGCAATAATATATTTTTCTTCACTAATATGCTAAGTAGCAGTAAGTTGTCTTTGTGTAATGTTTTGCCATGCAAGTGCATTGGTGGCCCTCACCAATGCAATTGTGTTATGCACGGTTCCCAACAAGTCTCTCAATTAGCCTGGTACTCATTAACCTGATCGCTCTCTCCAACCATTACGCCTCAATGTGCTTCAGAGAATGCAAGGTTCTAACTTTCTATGAACCCGTGAAAGACCTCACTGAATGGCCGAAAATTATATGGCATACACCCAATGTGCCTTGCATACCGGATCGTATCGTGATGTTATAGTGATGCCATCTTCTTAACCGTCTCGTTGCTACATAACATTTCTTGTCCAACATTTATTAATGCTATGTTAGATCTTATTGAGAGTCATCATGGTGGTTGCCCGCGCCTTGCTGTTAAACATGGGTGTTTAAGTGTCGTTAATATGAAGGATGTTTCGGGTCACTTATTCATCATCACCGCGCTAATTCGTTGGCAAATTATCTTATTTAGAATTCCCACCATTCCGACTGTTGTAAACTTTAAAAAAGTACATAATTGGTATGTAAAGGCAGCTCCTATAGGCGTTCTACCCTGAACCGACATCACCTTATACAGAACACCACACAGATAAATACATGCGGATTAGTTCTCTGCACCCATTAGTTGTGTTGAAGAGCCTTTGTTGACATATGCTTTCATCCATGCAACATCGAGCGGGCATAAGTATAGGTAATGAAATGTAAACACATGATTTGTATGAAGTTTTAGCAATATAAGGGCATTGTTTGTCCTGAAGTGACCGAAATGCTTGCAATCAAAGGAAATAAGCTGATTTCCCAACCATGTCTGCACCATCATTATTCTTATGCATAGGAAGCACTTGGCTCATGAATCATTAATAATATGCTCGTCTAAGATTCAGCTTGTTTCAGGCTAAGCTATTGCCCAGGCTGTTTCTGCAAGACATCAAGCAGCGCAATGACCAAAGCGCAGCGTGAGGAAGCATGGATTCGTGTGATTCTTACAGAACCCGCGAAGTCAAATTTTATTTCATTTATGGCAGCTGATGTTGCGACTCTTATACCGAGATATTTAGATCTCAGCTCATGTCTAATATCCGCTAAGCTATATAGGTTTGTTAACCAGCCATAAATACCGTGTCATTATGAAACATTGGAGGGCACAGTAGCCCATAAGGCAAATGTATAACACGTTAATATCCACATGTATATACCTAGATGTAAGATTAAATTTGTATCAGTATATATATATATGTATCAGTATATATATGTATATATATGTATACATGCATATATATATATGAATATATATATATATATATATATATATATATATATATATATATATATATATATATCTTTATATATATACATATATACACACACACATATATATATATATTTGCATTTATTTATATAATCATATATATATCATGATAATTTGATACATATGTATGTGAATATGAATGCATTAATATTCATGCATATAAGCTTATATATTTTCGTACATATAAATATATATATACATATAAATATACATATATACATATAAATATATGTATTCATCAATATATATATATATATATATATATATATATATATATATATATATATATATATATACATATGTCTATATATATGCATTCATATATATACACATGTATATCCATATGTATACCGATTAATATATATAGTTGTGTATATACATATGTATTGATATATATATATATATATGTTTAGGTACATTCATGATATTAGTTGCCTCCTGTGAATATGGCTGAATGGAATATTTTTGTATTTTATTTTTGTTAAGTTTTCCGTTGAAAGGCGTCACCATGCTAGATAGTAATACGTCTTACTCGAAGGTAGTCAGCAGAATGGTGTTTCAATCAACACATGACGCTTTCTTTTGGGCTGTCGAGTGTGACTTATTGATCGGCCACATATGTATAGCATTCATCATATCGTTTGTTTAATTGTTAGTGGTGACTGTTCTATTCGACAGCAGGTTCTTAATGAGTAGGGTATACATTATAGTTACGACTTTTACGGCCCCTGAACAAGTTTATAAGGCCCCATCAGCTGGAGTAACCCAATATCTGGGTTGTAGAGAGTCACAAAAAGGCGATGTCTCGCACATTAAGCCCTCGTGGAACCAGCACTACTCAATATTTAGAAGGCAAAACTGCATTCTTCTCTTTCAGTAGTTCCATTTTTGACGTATCATTACCTGGAATAAATAATGAGTAGAAATGAACCAATGACGTAGACTAGTTGCTAATAAGATACTAATATGCTGGGAAATGCATGCTAATGAAGATTTCCAGCTACCAAAAACCTACTCCGATGAGGGTGCCTCGGCCTCCTTTTAGCATGTTCTTGTTGCCTCAGAGCAAATCATCAATTGCTGTAAAACTCTTGCTAATGAAGCACAGTATGATAGCAATTTCAACTTTCATTAACCCTGATGAAATCCACAGGACAGAGAGTTTTTCGTGAACAAACAGAGAAAAGGCATTAATGACAAGGCGAGGAATACTGGCGTGTTGAGTAGCGTTGGTTGGTGTAATACATATCGGTTAAGCAATATTGATTGAATGAATCGGTGTCAGTGTCCCGTACTTGGATCGAACTCACGCATGCTGCTACAAAAAGGTCTCATTAAAACAAGACCATATATGCTCGGACGCAAGTGGAGTCTAAACTAAAGCGAATAAATCGGTAACTACCTTGCTACGAATACAATCCTTGTCAGCCATTGCGTCATCACCATCGTTAAACAACACACCAGCCTCCACTGGGGATGTGCTCGTATCTGACACCACTGTGGAGCAAATTATATAAAATGTATATCACTGCCGCGTTTCTATTAGATTTCCCACCTTATGTTTATGTTACCGAGCGCCATTCAACGGCAGTGGGGTGCATTTTATCGCGCGTGTGCTATTGCCAGAGCGGCTCCATCAGTCCACAGAAGGCAATTCTCTTCTAACTAGCATCCATGCACCACTGTCGTCATTATGGTGGAACCATCAGCTGATATTTGTTTGCTGCGTTTATGCTATTATCTGGTTGTCTTTATCCGGTTACGACTCCAATTAAGATAATGTAATGACTCAGGTACGAAGGTATTGAAAAAGACGCTGACGTTAACAACTATTAAAGATAAAATTAAAGCCTTCGACTTCACTCGTTGATCCCGGCGAAAACATTTTATTTGTTTATTTATTACCAAACGACAGCGCTTATTCATAATTCGTTAACGATTTGTTGTTTATTGGGCATACGCAATAATACCAGCTTGGAAACGGATGGTAACAATTAAAGTAAACCTTGCTATTGATGACTAAGTCGCCTTCAATGCGCAGAACAAAACGCTGCGATACACGTGAGGTAATGGTTATTTGACCCCGTAGCTGTTCCCTCTTTATTATTCCACACCCTAATTCAAAATATCAATACTCAGTCGCATACTTTTGCATAAATATGTTGATATGCCCAAGCGTTACAACTCAGAGTGTAGCGGTCCTTTTAGCTAAAGTGAATAGAAGTCGAGAATATGACAGACAAAGATGTCTGATATCGATTCAGTCCCCATTTTGTCACCATGACAACGCCGTTATAGGATCATTATCAGATCATCTAACAATGAGGTCACCCAACGATCTAATGGATGGATTACTTACTTTGGTTTAACCTATTGTTGTTTGCCAACTGCATCAAGCATGGTGATAATGAAAGTCGTAAGTTGATAAATGTTTTATAAAAGATGACGCCATGTCCACGCTGAGACAGGCCCTTGTAGAGAATAGTCATAAATGGAACATGATATCGTCATGTCTGCAAAAAGGTAAATCCTTTTAACAACACGACCAGTTCATTTTTGGACGATATGTATCCTTACTTTGAATCTGTTAATCTTCTAATGTGTTCACCCACCATTAATTGGCATCCAGCAAGCGTTAACCTAAGGCAGCGATGTGTGTCTTCAAGTGTGTTCTTTGATGAGGCTTCCACGCGTTGCACGCATTCCCTGGACTCAGTATTAGCGAAGGACCTTCCTGAGAAATGCGGATTCGTCACAAGCCATCACTCAATTCCCTAGAGTGAGCTTTCTCACACTAAATTACCCCTCTAAAAGCCCGCCATCTAATGCATTTAACTCTACACACAGTTCTGATCACGCAGGTTTTAGCGCTAGAAAGCGTGTGGGGTGTTGTCATGCGCTCTGCCCGGATATTGCATCAGAGCGGCCACTGAACATCATACGGGATGAGTAGCGAGTGTACTGGTCGAGTCACGCGAGATATGGCCCATTGGCGGTCACGTTAGAATATGCGAAACCGTTGGTTGCGTGTCCACTTTTCCTAATGAATTTGTTATCCCCCAACGTTATCAACCAACGGTTGGCCAGGCGAAGTGTAGCGTGTGCAGATGAAAATGCTGGTCAATCAAATCCTCGCCCACCATCCACCCGTGTCTCCATTATCGTGTTGCCATAGTTAATGACCTTCATGACCTTACTTGTGCTATATTTACAACTGTATGTATTTGATTGAATTCATACATGTGATCGCGAGGATGTGATAAGTGCATAAAAATATTTCTTGGGGGACATTCGAGAAAGACGAACACTTGAGGTCAACGGTCACATAAGACATAAGTGCGTCATGAATTAAAGAACAAGGGTCACTTTTGTGTAAATTGTTCAACCATACCAGCTTCCCCCAACCATATCGTACCCACCTCACCTCACTCCACTTTGCCCCGGTCCTCCTAAGTATGATCACTGATGTTTCAACTTGCACCTTGGAGTATGATGCCGTTACTATCAACCCTTCTAATGGCAAAACTGTAATAACCAGCTGCTCCTGGGTATCGGTGCTACTCTTTCACACTTGTCCCGCTTCACACAATCCACGTAGATACCAGGCTGCAAGGTTTCCTCACCTTTATCCACCATCGCCATATTCACGCTTTATGCCTCTTCAAACGCTCATGATCGTGAAATACGTAGATGGTCGTTGATCAAGCCATCAACTGCAATAGCAGTTTGATAGTGGCTGATTCACGGCGGTTGTGCAAGTAAGACATAACACCATTCCAATATATATCTCAAGCAGTAGCGCGAATGTCAGGCTGCAGTGAATATATCTGGGACATGATTATCTGTTTCAGGCCATGGGCACCAATATTGGCTGTGAAACAGGAGCAGGTGTCAAAGTAAATATTTGCCAGGATGGGTTCTTTCCAAAGACACAGAGAATAACCTTACGAGCAAGGCAGTCGGGTTATGAACAAGCTGTGCTTTACAGATTACGCTGCTCGGTTATAGGTACTTTGCTGAAATTAATTCATAGTGTGATCAATAAACTCAAACCGGTCCAATAATTGTCGCATCTGATCAGTTAAGGCCAAAATTTGATAGAATGCCATG
The DNA here is from genome assembly GCA_034190875.2 of Urechis unicinctus. Taxonomy (NCBI): domain Eukaryota; kingdom Metazoa; phylum Annelida; class Polychaeta; order Xenopneusta; family Urechidae; genus Urechis; species Urechis unicinctus. The sequence goes on from CM067350.1 coordinate 60,184,950, forward strand.
TTAAATTTGCGCGTTCGACAAAACGCTTCGGCAGCCATTATCTACGTCAGTAGAGTAAGCCCATTCTCAGAGACGCAGGGAGTTCCCCGTTGTTTACATTGTGATTTCTTTGAGTTCGTCTCTGTTTTTTTTAAATTTTTGATCGTTTTCATCCGTCTTGTGACCGACTCAACACGATGGTTAATCGTTGTTGTGATGGGGGCTGCTCGCGTACCAGTCTGGACGGCGTGAGCTTGTTCAAGTTTCCTGGTAAGGACGATTTGAAGAAACAATGGCTTGTCCAGGTACTACCATAGCAAGAGACAAATGGCCGTTGCAAGGCAAGTACTCATTTGTGTGCCCGGTTCATTTCACCGAAGAATGTTTTGAGCCGGCACCGAAACTTAGAGAAGATTTTTGGTTGGATACCACGGTGTAAGTGGATTATGAAGCGAGATGCTGTGCCAACTCGTTTTGCGAAGGCCTCTGCTGTCAAGCAAGCAAGAAAGGATGGTGAGGCAAGTGAACCCCTCCCGCCTCATTTTTGGGCATCACATTTTATTCATTATTTAGTAAATGGCCGAGTTATATGCCTTAGCAAGTTTTACGAGATGCTTATGTCAAATTTTTCTACAAAATTCTGCAATGATAGAGCTTTCAAATTATATACATAATTTGGTTCTAACAGGCAGTCATGTATCTGTTAAGCTAGAGAAGTTGGTCAACAACCATCTACAGGATGTTCGCAAACTGTCAGGCGACTTGCAAATATCTTCGGTTGAGGCATTCCCTAGTTTGGTCAACCACTTCGCCCACAAGAAGCTGGTTTTCTTCTATGAGCGTATGGTTGTCAGGCAAGTACCATTCTTATGATAATAATGCGTTGCGTTTTACAGTGCTCCTTCATGGTGGTGTATTTATATTCTGAATTTAATTTGCGAGTCATTAAATTTGTTTACATGTGCTGATATGCCAAATATATGTAGGACACGTATAATTGGTTCATTGTATTACAGATTTAGACTGGCTGCCCTCCATTTAAAATGAAAATGGAGGAAGAGAACAGGCGACAACAGAAGCTGGGGATTCAGTCTTCAAGCTAAGATATCGCAAGTTTAAGCAGGGGCATGTTGTCACCTAAGTAGCAACAAAGGCAACATTTGGATAATATTTTTACTGATAAATAAAATGTTAACAACAACAAATTACCACGGGGATATATTATTATAAGCGACATTCAAGCTATGACTTCATTCCTGATATGTTTCAGAGTATGTCGAGTGCCTGATGGCAGAGTTCTTGCTGGTTTGCTATGAGCAGACCCTGCCTAAGACAGAAGCACCACCTCCAATGTGTGCAGATGCAGTGAGACCAGATCGAAGACAGGCGTTGAGGCACACCAGAGTAGGCTCCACATGTATCAAGACAAGTCCTAAGTGAGCTTAAATTAAAGGAATCCTTTATAGTCTGGTGCTGGGAATTGATCTCGTATAGATGTAACATTGCAGGCTAGTAAAAGAATCTTTTGTCCCAGATGTTCCCAGCACCAGCGAACAAACTGTCTATATGCAGTATACCTGTACCGCCTGTAAAATAACTATGTGACATTGTTAATTTATCCATGCTCAAATATTTTTTGTCATGCCAGTTGTAATAAGTATAATGCAATTGTAAATAATGACTGCTAGCCTTCGTTCAGATTTATGTGTACATCATTATCTGACATGTGCCCGTGTTGTTGTCTGCAGGAGAAATATGCCACTTGCAAGGCCCAAGGGTTCAAACAGATTGGTCTGAAACCAGGTTCCTGGGTTATGCTACCAGTTGGAATGGGGCTCACAATACACAGATTCTTCCACCTCTGCTATTGGTTGGCAGTAGCCACACAAATACCTGTAACATGAAGTAGTGATGGGAATATTAATGTATGTAATAATGGATGACATATTGTATGGCAAATATGATGTAACACTGATGTAACACTGACCATGATGATAATATAATACCATAATCTTCACTTCCTTAAGTCCAGTTATACATTCATTTATGGGCTAACTGAAAATCCTACAAGAAAACAGCTGTCGTACTTGCTCTACTATATACGTTCTAGCTCAGAATCAATCTACATCAACTTTTAAAAATATTGTAATCAGCCTTTGACAAGGCCTGCTTCATATCAAAGTGCATCTCTATTTATTAACAGTAGCTAGTCAGAAATTAGTTGTAGTTTGTTTACAATTCGTGTGTAGGAGCATTTACACTAACATGGTACAACTTTGTAAACGTAAACCCCTGCATCCACTTGATCTGACAAAACCTTCGTGATATCTCATATCTTCTGTCTGATATGGAATTATTTGCTCTGTTGTATACAGGTAGGAACAGAGGTCACATATTTTGTTGGTGAAATGTATGAATTTACTTTACTTATGCCAACACATATACAATGAACTGATGCACAAGTACGATCAGACATAGCTTACCAAGCATTGTTCTGTAGCCGCCCTATGTCATGGGCAGGATGACCCGCGTGAGACCCAGGCGCAGCAGTGACATCGCCTTTGTCTTTTTTCTCTTCATCGGTGACGTCTGAATCGCTCATTTCTGGTTCGAATCTGTAAGGCAAAATTTGCTCTGCCGAAGAAACGATGGTCTGCAAATGAGTTGTGCCATCCCATGTCTCTTAGTCGCTCTCCTGAAGTGATGAAATAGCGAGATTACCAGCAGCCCCTTTGCGCTAAAAGTAGCGCAGATCGCGCCTCGCAACCAAAACTCTCGCTACTAGTGTACTGCCGGATGTAAATGAGCTGTGTTATTCTTACACCTCCGTCCTACAGAGTGCTACGGACAAACACGCGCCATTGAAGACGCGCGTGATGACAGATAAACCACACGCGCCATGGTTCACCAAGGCAATTATGGATGAGCGACGGTCACTACGCGGACTAGAGAGAAAGTGGCAGGCATCCAGTCTTGAGATGGATAGACAGATTTTCAAGTGCGCACGCTACGCGTATGTCAACCTTCTGGCTTATGCAAAGTATCAATACCATCATGATCGTATTGACGCCGCGGATCAACGTTCACTCTTCAAAATCATTGACGAAATCTCTGGTACCAAGAAGTCTGCTGCCCAGATACTAGCGGACTGTGATGACGACTCGGTTTGTCTTACTGATAGGTTCGCCTCGTTCTTCAGCCAAAAGATTCTGGACATTTCGTGAGAGAATTGGCAGGGACCAAATCTTACAAGAGACCACGGATGCACCGTCCTGTCAGCTAATGAACTTTGCACCGGTATCAGTCGAGGACACTATCAAAGTGGTACAAGCGATGCCGAATAAGTCCTGCTCTTTGGATCCGATTCCAACTGAGCTAGTGAAGGATTGTATGGATTCTGTAGCCTCGGTTCTGGCGGGAATTATAAATGGCTCTTTTGCCTCTGGTATAATCCCTGCAATGTGTAAGAAGGCAATGGTCCGTCCTCTGATCAAGAAACTTAGCTTGGACAGGAATGAGTTAAAGACCCGTTTCCAATTGCAGTTTTCTGGACAAACTGTTGGAGAAATGCGCAATTCGTGCAATTGAACGAGTACTTGACTACCAATTCACTGTACGGCAAATTCCAATCTGCTTATCGGGAGGGACATGGCACCGAGACTGCACTCCTTAGAGTGGACAACGATGTCAGGATTGCTCTCGATGACCAGAGGGATGTATCCTCATTATGATTAATCTTTCAGTTGCTTTTGATACCATTGATCACGATATACACTATATACTGATGAGCAGTCTACGTACGCGGTTTGGCATTTCTGGGTCGGTGTTTGAGTGGATGGATTCTTTCCTTCGTGGGGGTACTCAAAAGGGGACTATCGGATTAATGATGTCAGAAGAGCCGCAGTCATTAGAATTCGGTGTCCCTCAGGGGTCCGTACTTGGACCAGTTCTGTTTTCCCTATATATGTCACTGCTTGAAGATATTATTTCGGCCCATGGCCTCGATGCTGTTATATTCACCGACGACACCCAACTGTACGTCACTTGCCGATCCCGGACTGACTATTCTGGCGTTGCTTCCATTGAGGCCTGTCTGGACCAGATCCGTCTATGGATGGGTTCCAATATGCTTACTCTCAATGAGAGTAAGACGGAACTTTTGTGGTTCATCTCTAAGCACAAAAAGGTCAGTGACCGGGCACTGGTGACTGACGTACGGGTGGATGACGTCACTATTTCCCCATCACAGTCTGCTCGTAACCTAGGAGTGGTGATAGACAATTTCGGCTCAATGACCGAACACATCTGTAGAGTGTGTATCGCTACGTCGTACGCTCTGTAGAGAATCGGCCAAATTAGGCATCTTTTGGACCAAGCTACAACGGATAAATTAGTACATGCATGCATTAGATCCCGACTCGATTATTGTAATAGTTTGTTATTCGGCATTCTCAATCATCAAATCAGAAAATAACAATTGATTCAAAATTCAGCTGATCGACTGGTCACCAGGATGTCCACTAAGTCTCGTCAAGAGATGACACCAGTTCTCATGGAACTACATTGGCTCCCAGTTGAGCAGCGCATTATTTGTAAAATCCTTTGTATGGTCTTCAAAGTGATTCACCACAGTACGGCGCCGCGCTACCTCACTGATTCTATCAGTAGCGAAGCCGACTAGTCGACTTTGCGGATCTTACGCAGTACGCTTTAGGAGGCGAGGAAGTATAGTCGTGGTTACGACGGTTCCCAATGCTATGTCGGCCCTAAACTATGGAGCGAGTTACCGGAACATATCCGGGATATCAGCGAGTTTCAGAGCTTCAAAAGATCTCTTAAGACGCACATCTTCAGGAGATATTTTAATACTATGTGATATTTTGTTTATTCAATCAATTTTGTCCGAAATGTACACTTTTATCTTTATGCATCATATATATTATTATATCTTTTTATTCATTTTCTTGATGTACAGCCTGTTGAGATGCCGATGGAATGGGCTTAAAATAAACAATCGTTATCATTATTATCATTATCATTATAAAACAATGCCGGAGCTGACGTCACGCGGAGGCGATTTATTATCAATGAGCTCGTCTTTTCGATACGCCGGTTCATCTTTAAAGTCTAATTGCGATCCGAAAAGGTGCACTTTGACGACTGATACATAGACAGAATAGGTACTTTTGGGTTATATTTCCGTAATCTTGCGACAAAAATGCGACAGGCACTTTAAGGCAATGTTGGTCTCTATTCTTCAGCACTGCCTTTTGTTATGAATTATAGAAGCTATGCATCGGAGAAAAATAATCTATGATCTTGAGCAATCACCTGACCTGAATACAGGAGGCCCAAATACGCTATATGGCTTTTTCACCGCCAACATTTGGATTGGCTGTCGATGTCATAGTCTCTCCGCCTACGTTAATGGCAACTTTATGTCAATATAGTTGCTAAGCATAATAGAATGGCAAAGACTTTGACGCCTAAGCTCTTGTTCGATCTCAACTAAGCTCGCAGTGGATGATGAAGTGCGAATAATGTTCCGAAAATACTCCAAAATGCAGGCTTGGTCAACGTTGTAAGGCCCAGTAAAGACTATTGCTAATACTATCATTATGTCGGAAAACAGCTTCAACATAGACTTACTGACTGTAGTGAACAAAGTAGTTGTTGCAATACATATATAACCGACATGTCACAATAGCTAGTGCATCATGTCAGACTAACCCCAGAATCTCACAGTATTAACAGAAGCAATCTTAACATCGCTACTACTCATCAGCTTCAACAAAAGCCGACACTTGATGAAAACCAGCGACCACATTTAATCACCAAATGCTCTCAGGGGAAGAACAACATGTCGTTTCCAAGACAGCTGACGCCTTGCTACGCCAATTCTATAAACACCCCTGACACTGGTGCCGCGAGAACACACTGCAGATTGCACTTAATTATGCCTGAACAGGTGTTAATACGATTGGAAGATGAAACAAGGTAATGGGAGACAGGGCCATATCCGAGATTTGCACAAACGAGAAGTGCTTACTGAGCGCAATAGTAAAATAGTTCGTATTTGCAATGCTATACATGCAACGGCGAAGAAGAAATGGGTTATGTAAATGAACATTTAAGCCTTAAAGACGTTCCCAATCATAGAAGAGTGTATGCATTTTTGGAGACGTAACATGCCATGCATACAAAGATACATTTTTAGAACGCTAGGGAGGCTAATCTGCGACTAATGGTCTGCCATCAATTCTCCCTTAGATTGCTTACATTGAAGAGAGTCATCATTTTGCCGTAAACAATACAAATTGTCAACTGGGTTATAATAATCCAGCCAACTACTTTAATCACAGGACATTACAGCACACAGATCGTTAGCATTATACATATTGAGTTGGATTTCGTGCTTTAGCAATCATGTAAACGTAATTCGATCATATAGCTCTCACACACTACACTATGTTTTAAAGCTAGAAACAAGAAGCCCAGTTATTTTTCTAAGTTAAGCTCTTCACCTGTGTCTTATATGGTGGTTAAAGTCAGCGCTATTTAAGTTTCTTTATTCTGGTTGAGCATTCATTAAGTCATTCGATTATTTTGTATCGCATAATATGCATAATGTGTCCCATATGTATTATGCACTCTATCAGTAATTCTCCAGAACTTGCTACACATATGTGCTTGATATAATCACTGGCGTAATGCTTAGTCTCAATGAGTGATGCGCCACAGCGGTAACATACCAATAGTCGCGCCAGTAGAGGGTGATTCAAGCTGCACGGGGTACAACTCATTTGTAGATGATTGAATGCCCATAACCCAAACTGGTTGCCATCAAGAGACTGCATTAACACCTAGCATATTCGACAGGTGAGGGCATTCAATTTTTGTTCACTATAACATTCACAACACAGCAAACACCCATATGCCTGTGGAATGGAAAATGAGTATATGAAATTCCATGGTAAGAGAGCTAGAAAGGGTGGGGCGTACATAAGCATGATGAACAGTAAAAGCGGAAACTACGACGTGTGTGATTAGTTGTGCCACGTATACTCGTGAGTATTATTTTCGGTTACTACGACGCGTGTACTCGTGTGTATTATTTGAAGACAAAATGGTACAGCTCTTACGTGTCATCGGCGCCATATTCTTAATGGTAAACGATTATCCAGACATTCACATACAATAACCAAAACCACGTTTATACAAGTCTCCTTCATCTGTAATTATGTCTTTATACAAGCAGTACTGTTTATAAGTTACCACGATTAGACTGACATAAGTCGTTCAGCAATATAGGCACAACTTGTATAAACAAAGGCATTTGCATTTGATGCGATATCTGTAAATCTTGGTGACGTTTACGCAGCAGCAAAACTTGCTCGCAACTCCAAGCAAGAATGCAAACAGCAATGTCCACTTTTCCAACAACGCACACATCTTTTTAATATGTATTCCTTGATGAAAACATTTATGAACTTTACTTGTATCCGTACTATATGCGGTACGCATGGCCCAAAGGGGCGACAAACACAAATGAAACGGGTCATTAAAGAGCCACATGCTCTTAGCCTAAGAACCTCATTTAAGCTTTCTACATTGCACAAACATGGACCTGATGTTGCAATAAATCACAGCAAATGGGGGATGCATAAATTAGTGGAGTATTACAAGCGCAGGGAACTCTAACAAATTCATTAAATCATTTAAGCTTCATTGAGATGTATTAGATCGACAGTGGCTGCCACAACACGCCAGTACTCCACGCCTTGTCATTAATTAGTACCTTTGCTTGTTTATGAAAAACCCATTAGCCTCTTTGATCCTGACCGATTTATATGGGATTTAAACGGTCGTCATTCTGTTCTTTATCTTTGTTTTATAGCCTTTTGTGGTTAACTTCTAGGAACCATATTTGGCATTCCTACATGTATATACAATACAGGAAATGAATGCACCTTTGTGGGCGATTTTGGTGGGGATCTCTGCTAGCATACACTTTCCCTCGAATCTACCCCAATGCAACTGGTTCATTTTCATTGGATATTTATTTCAAGAAATGGCGTGCATAAATTAAAGCAGAGCTCAATATGCTTACATAGTATTTTGTCGGTCTGATATTGAGCTGTGCTTATTTCGCAAAATATAAAGTAGGGGGGAAACGACGTCTTGTTGAGACACGCTCCCCCTCAGTCCCCACAAATCATAGGATTGCCGACAATTTTCTTCGTCGAATATTACACAGTTTTGACACCTTATTCTATCAAACATTTCCATGTTCAATAGACTTAGCTTGCAGAGAGCAACTCATCTGATGTCACCATAGATGCTGTCCTACTTCAACGTGGCATTTCCACGAAGTATACCGAGGCCTAAAAGTCTAATTATCTAATGTTTGCCCCATTCAGAGCGATGAAGCCAAAAGTTCTTTTTATTTGCTGGCTGCCGGAAAACTCCTGAAATGCACCATAAATGACAGTGCCTGAAGTGATGTAGATCATATCAGCCCAGTCAGGTACTACCAAAGGTCATTGATACATCCTGTTACTAACTTACATTTCATGATAGTTATGTAAAGATAATGACAAGTTGGTGACTGAATTGATTCTGGCAAAGTTTGCGAAATCATACCGACAAAACTTTATATTTTTCTGCACTACAACCTGATGATAACCAAATTGTTACCCGACGACATCTCGAATACATGTTTTGTTGACCAGAACACGTCTTTGAGATGCGGAATCTTGTGGAGCCGATGGACTATTTTTGACGTTTTCCGCATATATGTTTTTTTCTTTGCCATCTTGCATTTTACTAATTTTCAACGTGCTAGTCACCCACGCATTGTTATCCTATTGTGAAGAGACTGTGCTCTTCACTGCATCATGCTATAGATCAAATGACGCATACACTTCTCTATTATTTGACTTAACTACCCATTTCACATGTTCAGATCATCCAAAATATTACTACAATTCATCGAATTACGTAGGCTCTACGTTCAGGACAAGCTTCCGCCCCACCATTCAATATGTACATTAACTTAGATAAACAGCCACGCTTTGACTTTAACCCCGCTGTCTGAAGATTTGTTGGATAATGTTCCTTATCATAAAATAGACTATGCAGATCACGCTTTCCCCAAATTAACTTATGCTTGGGATCAAGGCAGTGTTATCGTGATTGAGAATGTTCTCAGTCAGATGACAATGTCTTAATCTCTCTGATCCACCGCTCTGCTTATAACGGACAGGGAAATGACGCATTTTATCAGGAGCAAAGACTGTGCCAAAATCTAGAACAATCTTCCAGATTTGGTTTAAAATGCACATATTTGTATTTCCAATGGTTGATGGAGCTACCCTTTCGAAGTCACGATATGTATCTGTAATAAGACACACATCATGGTACCTGTACAAAAACGTGTGACAGACCCCAGAGGCACACAATTCTCTTTGACATTAATGCATGACCCACTCACTTGCATTAAATAAACGAGTAATGCTTTTGACAACGTTGATGTCATGAACAACATCTTCGCGGCATGTTTCGCAGATTTTGCGCAATTTCTGATGTATTCACACTCCGCACGCTATATTATATTCAAGTCTTGGTTGTTTAAGTGTTGTGATATACTGGCATAGAAAAAAACCGCTGTGCAATCAAGCAAACGAAATGTTTGATCATGTTCAGTAATATAGATAATTTGTTATGTAATATGTCATATTTGACAAACATTGATGGCACAGCAACATATATCAAAGACTGCCATTAAATCAATTTTAACCTTGTATAGATTACTCAACATACACCACGTGTCCAGTATTGAAGGCAGTATTGATAATGATTAGAATATTTACGACCTCAAAGCTCGACTGAGAATGTCTCTGCTCAGCAAACTCAATGTGCATTACCACCGTAGGGGAACTTAGTTCCGATTCGGTCAATGCGCAAACTTTCTTGATATTATGAGTATGTGTGTGTACATGTTAAAGCAGATAGCCACGCGATAGCGCAGTATTTCTGCACGGAAATCGCATCATAGCAAATGGAAACGGATGAACTATCCTCTTCTTATTGACGAAACACAACGAGCATAATGTCGATTGAAATCAGGTATGAATTTCGCTTATCCCAGGCAAATCCGATCGGAACAAATGTTCTCATACATTTATTTTTGTCTAGATGAGAGGCGTTCGAACAATTTGCATTTTTGAGGCTATCCATGTGAAAACATAAATTGCTACCTTAGTTGCTACCTGATAAACGCCATATTATTGCAGCGAGCGATCCCATTTAACAACACAACATTTTGTCTTATCAAATGTCAGACCAGCACTTCAGGAACATGGTAAACACCACTCATATAACAGCAAAACAGAGCAGGGCATCCTGAGAAACAGGGGCCCGGGCGTTAATAAACAGATAGTAAATGCTTCCCTGGGACCCAGTGATATTGAACCCGAAGCACTTAGTGTGCCTCAATTAACTGCATGTGAAATATGGTAACAAACACTTATTGCGATTGTCATTTGTATGTATATTTAGCATCGCAATGTGCTTTGTTTATACCCCCACAAAGCAAGGCTCGTATTGCAAGATGGGACGCAAAATAATTGCCATCTGATTGGAGAATAATAGCAAGCATGTTGTACGCTGCAAAACATTAGCAACGATTTCACTCGACGAAATTGAATTCTGATGATTGCATGCTATAACGTCGCGCCCATGCATTGCGCTGTAGAGTGGATGACGCGTGTAAATGTTCCGTGTAGAAGCTTCTATGAAATACAACGGCATCGTTTACATTCAAACAATGACGACGGTGTTGAACCACGTATACACATGGCATATAATTGAATAATTTATAACGGCAATACATCAGAATCCCTAGACTGCTATGAATTATTTTAATGCAAATGCATGCACTTCGCTGAGCTTAATTCGTTAGTAACTCAAAACATGCTCTATTATCAAATGGTATTAAAATGTACTTCGTCACTTTGTTTGTTTCCTTGTGCTTCCTATTTGTTAACATATACTTAAGTTCAAGCGCTTGGATTTCAGGGGTCTTGCTTAACATCGTTACTAGCCTCTGAAGATCGATCAGACAGATCAAAACACTGAGTAATACCTAAAACTGAACAAAAGTACTGCAAACATTTGAATGCTGAATCAGAGATCGATCACGGCTCTATGTGTTATGGGGGCATAATGCAGGTTGTGGGTTCACCCATGCTTATTGTCGCTTAAGAAATGTTTATATATTTCTGAAACGATGACATGATTGTGGTTACTTATGTCAGTAACGAATTGAATTGAACACATACTGTGAACACTACAGGGACACGGACAAATGGTTGAGGCACATTAGGTGACTTTCAACAAGCTAAGAGAAAGGACATATTGATTGATATCATCAAGAACTGCGTCCGGTATAGAATACAAGTCAGTAATTTTGTCAAATATATGCTTTTCATTCAATGAGTTCCTTGGTTTGGCGATATGATTCTTACTATATCTCAGAAAATCTACCCTGTGTTTCCTTCATGGCATACTCTAATCAGACACAAGTGTAACCTGTAAAGTGCATACTCTTTTCAACATTGGTGACTCTCAGTTTAAAATACTATCTACCCCAGTGCTATAAATACCCCTGACACTGCTTGCCGCGATAACTCGCCAATAAGTGCTTTTAATGACTCCTAAGCAGGAATATTGCAGTTGACTATAACACAAGGATCATTCCGGCGATCGCTGCAAAAGCAGTGGCTGTCATACTCGGGTGTACATCAAACATAGGTGAACGTCATGCTGAAGTGTCCATTTAGATGAAGTGTCCTTTCTACTCACGTGTCCACTACACTGACGGCACGCCCCAGAGTTAAACAAAAAAGTCCACTCCGCTTAAGTGCTTGCGTCTGATATACTTAAGTATCCGTTATATTCATGTGTCCGCGCAACTGTACTTACCATGGACTCTTATGTATGAGATAATTAACTACAGCAGTAAGTTATGTAAGATCCTTGGCTAAAACAACATGATGACTGAGGCGTGAGGGCAAGGGAGTTAGAGTTGAGTGAAGCATCGACCAAGAAGTCATCTGTTACCCTTCACACGCCACTCTCCAACTTTGCCTTTGATGATCATTTTCTCGACCGGCTCGACCAACTAATGGGGAAACCTAACAGGCCACTTTCGAAAATACGTCTGTCACCTACGGACAAGAACACACAATATGTCCGTCGAGTCACAATAACTCATAGCTCTCCTACTCACACAGTTGTCTCACTTGGATTTATCATACTGCAAGCTGTTGAGGCTGCTTGTATCAATTTTATGAAACAGGGCGGTAGCAGTGAGTAATCCTGGGACACAACAACTACGCTTAGTAATTAAGCTTTAAACACGAGGAATTTGTGTTAACGCATTGTAACAGTGTCGTTTTTAGTAGTTAGTACCAGTGCTATGTTGGTTTCTTTGTTCCGGTGAAACCTTCCATCAATTATTGGAGTCGTATGATAATCAATGCCTCTTTCCCTAGGATGTGTTGCGTCAGTTATTCGCCAGACGTGGCTATGTCCGCCTCTGCTCTTCGATGTTAAGCTATTTCTTGGAGATGAGTTATTGGATAAGAGAAGGCAAATATCACCGTAATTGCTGCTAGCAAATGTCAGATATTCACAATTGATTGCGAGCTGTGGGTTTTGAGATGATGTTTACAGAAACCTGCTTCAATGGGACGGATGAAACTGCTGGTTACAACGCATGCGCCTCGACAATCCACCCTACTGCTAAAATTCGACAGTGTGGAGGAAGCAATTCGTACTCGTGGGTAATTTGGTCACTATGCAATGTGTGATTAATATAAGTAATAAATGGTTAGGTTGCCGTGTTTTAATGTTTTAACACTTACTAGTAACTTTAATATAAATGAACAAAATATTCAGATAACGAAATATTGAAAACAAAAACGTATGGCAATCATGGCATAAATGTAATACACATGTACTGAACACTTGCCAAATGGTACAATGGCGCATCACAGATTTTGGCATATTACATTGCAGTATGGAACCCTAGTGTAATCGTGGGTGGGAGTCTTTCCATCTCAACCAAGCAATTTCTCACGTTCGGTCTTTCACTGTTGAACGTAAATGTCTAGCCGGTGTTGTAATTTTACGAATGTAATAGCCTTTCAACATTTAAGGTTACGTACGACTCGATAGTTAGTGCTAGTCTCTGTAAGCCAGCAATGACCGGCGTTTCTTTAACCTCACGTTACCAGGGATACGTGCACGAAGTTAGGCATGATCAGGCTACTTTAGTGAATGACAAAATGCACTTAGTCTATATAATGCTCGATTTCATATCGCTATTTATGATGCACTAAACACTACTCTCATGACTCAACAACACTCGCATTGCCTGGATCTTTTACCGCATGTAGGTACCTTTTTTGTCAACTCTTGTTAAATTACAGCTGTATAATTGTGCATGCAAAGGCCGGGTTTTGTTTTGCGAAGGATTACATGTTATTGAGTAAGCTTTGTTGGTTGATGGCGCATTACACACACGGAACACACACCTTTGGACATATAAGCACAAAACGGCCAATTCGATGGCCAAATTTCCATCTCCAATCGTTGGTGTGAATGTCGCTTGCCTATACAAATACAGGCGCTCATTGCGCTGCATAAATATACGTTGCTCAATTAATGGATATCACTTTGCAGGTGAGAGTAACTAAAAGCCACTTTATAGTTCTTATGCAAATGATATGATGTCGAGAGCAATATATTTGCCATCCGCGGCCACCCAAGTATGAACCCCCATATTCAACATGCGCAATAAATGTTCTGTGTGTACACACAGCTGGAGGAGTTGTGCGATACGCGATGCAGAATGGTGGACCGCAAAGTGTCGCGACATATACTTAGTACACGTCAAATACTTGGCCCCCTGTGTGAATAATGCAGAGATGGAATTATTCAACGCGCCATCATTATTCTAGTGGGCATTCTAAACGATATGAGGAAGTCCTTCCCCGAACATCAATATTGCTTTTATCTCTTGCAATATGTGACCGCCGTCTGATTAGTTGTTGCTCATTAGATGGAATATGGCTCCGCCTAGTCTCTTCATGATGTGGTCAAGGCGTGTTTTTATGCGGTTTAATGATGGCTAATAATAATTAGTCCATGTTGAGGTCAGTAATAACAGAATAAGGTACAAGGACTACCGTTCTATTGTTAACTGGTCTCCAGCAGGTTGTTCCCCAAACCAAACGTGTTGTTGCTTAAGATGTTTTCATATATTGCTAAAATGGTAACCTTATCGCGGGCACAACATGATCGACTGATGCAAGCTACTTTGAGCAAACACAGGTGCTCTTGATTGATATGTTTAAGTATGGAATATAAATCAGCAGTTTATTCAAATAAATAGTACATGTATTGGGTCAAAAGATACACGGGCGAGGAGATATTTGCCTTTTTATTGCTCGGAAAATACATTTGTCTCGTTGGTGTTTCCTATGGAAGCAGTGTATTATGTCAGACAGTGAATCATAACGACCGCATGAGGTATGAGTTTTCTGGTATGACTGCATTGTCCCAGGCATGGTGGAACAATTTCAGGATTTTGATAAAGATGACATAGCGGGAAAGGTGAGACTTACTCCGGAATGATAGATGGCTCTTTTCGTCACGTAATCTGTCTTTAGACTGGCACAAGATGTTGACCGCCACAAAGCGTACATATGCATTTAAAAGCTATTGTAACCTGAAATTTCAGTAACACCTCATCCAGCATCATCGTCTTAGAACGACGATTCTGAGGTATATACAAACCGTCGCGTTTGAACTCACAAACAAACACTACATTTTAATGCCTTCATACCACAAAAAGCACTTCACACTAATTAGGACAAAGAGGCAGTAGGTCGCTGGTATCTGTCAGTTGTTAAGGGGTTATATCGTACCAGGAAGGATAAACGTTGCTGTTATATGATCATGATAACAAAGATATCGCCTATGAAGTCCTTTTCAAGGCTCTTTGTTTCCAGCGGCATATTGTCGTTGATAAGTTCAACCTTTACCACCAAACATTATCACCTACCTGTCACAGCAGAAGTGAGCGGCTGTTTACTGAATGCCATTATCTATACTAGCGGGTTAACATTGGCTGAATAATGATCAATGCGCATATAAGATATGCAAGAATCGTCTCCTTGTCTTAAAACCATTCCAATGTATCTCTTAAGCAGTAGTGTGAATGACAGACTGCAGTTGATACAACTGGGGCATATTCATCATTTAAAGAAGCCATGGGCACCTACGTTGGCTGCGAAACAGGATGGATTGGTTCTGTATGGCAGGCTATGGACAAGCTGTAACAATGCGAATAACGATGCTCTTTTCTCCAAGAAATATATGACAATCAGCGATGCGATCACTGAACTTCAGCACTGCTTTGTGTTATAAGATGTTAAAGGTATGCATCGGAGGAAACATAACCTCTGATGTAATGAAATCTCCAGACCTGATATCAAGAGGCCCACAGACGTCATATGGCAAATGGATTGGCTGCTGATGTCATAATGTCACATTTTGGTAAACGTGTGCATGCTAGACACACATTTTGACTAATCACTGTAATAACTCGCAGCTAACAACAGCATGTGGTATTTCATGAGAG
>CM067350.1:60205640-60333140 GCA_034190875.2 Urechis unicinctus
CACCGTTATGGTTAGGAGGTATGGTATTTGTGAGGTTCTAGATGGCTTTAGCTATAGTGACACGTCAGTAAACTTGGGAAACAAAAAGATAAGCTTCAGTCTAACAGTCTCTATTGAACTCTCCGCTAGACCTTCATACGTCATATCAGCTGTTAGGGGGTTAATAGCATACCATGCGCACATCAGCCTCAGCGAACTTGGTGTAGACTCGCTCAGGAGTGTCAACTGACTGGCTCCAGAAGTGCCGTTGATGTTGTAAAAGTGCCATTGAACCGGCAATTCAATCGTGCACGTCTTAATAGCCTGGAGACATCCGTGGGGCGTCAGGGCTGAGGATTTTGATGAAGACTTTGATGTAACTATTGTCAAAACTGTGTGAACTCAATTCTACGAGATCGAATCAGTGTTGGGATCAAGGGTCCTGCTTCTCAATAGCTGCTCTTGCGAGAAGAAAAACTAACATTTAAAAAATGCATAGTCATATTCAAAGGGTCCGAAACGGCTAGCGTGCAGTATCGTGCTCTACATCCTGAAACTGTGAACGCTATAACTAAAAAAACTAAGGCTCAAACCAGATCAGCAAGAGATCAACCCAGATCAATCAGAAGAATTCAGCAAGCAACGTGGCATCTAAAAGAGAAGGCCTGTTTTGTGGTATCACACATCCCATGAATAAATGGAAGTGTCCTGCATAAGGCAAATCTGCGTCATGAGCGAAATCATTTTGCTGCAAAGTGTACCACAAAACAAACACAAAAGCATCAGCTAACACGTCTTCTGGTGAGGAGAGGGTCAACAGTGAATTCCCGTACAAAGCATCCAATCGGAAAGATGTGAAGTTAAGAATGTTGTTGAGGATACACAACTATCTGCAATAGGTACATGCAGAATTTCTTTCCGAAATCATACAAACCGCAAGAAGTACTAGGTCGAGTTCACTGTCATGAAAGAATATCTAGCCCCATTAATTGGTTTGAGGCCTGCTGAACAGATGAGTCTTCTTACTGTGAATGAACTGAACAGTATGCTGATATCTTCAGTGTCAAGTTGGGATCATTATCAGGCAAAGTTCATCGCAAGACGGACAAGACTGTACGCCCAGTTATGATGCCCGCAAGACGAGTGCCTTTTTCCCGGCGTTACGGGCTCAAATCTTAACTAGACCAATTGACTGCGGCAGATGTTATTGCGTCTGTTGAAGAGCCAACCTGTCATTACAGTAAGACAATTTAATGCCCTCCGTGTGTTTGTCGACACTAAGAAAACTCAAGAAGGCCTTCCAAAGATAGCATTTCATTTTACCCTCACTTCAGGACACCCTGCATGAACTGGTCGGAATCTCATTCTCAAGAACGTTCCCTTATCCAGTCTGGGCATCATGTTGCCCATGCCAGTCTTTTGTTGTCCGATGCCGAAATAAGATGGGCCCAAATTGAAAAAGAGATGTTGGCTGTTCTCGTTGGACTCGAGAAGTTCGAGCACTATACGTATGGTGGTCATGTGAATATTGTGACTGAGTACCAGCCACTTGTGTCGATTGTGTTGAAACCGCTATCCAAATCGCCTAAGCGTCTGTACTACTTCAAAAATCAATACCGCTTGCCGACCAACTTTCTCGAACTTGTCTGCCTGATAAGCCAAAAACTTATGCATGTGAACTATGTGGCTTTCATGCCGATCAAGAAAATGATACGAGAAGAAACTATGAAAGCCAGTGCCAAGGCAGAATTGATGTCAGGTATTGCGTCAGGGCGGCCAAGCAACAAAGCTTCTGTGTCTTCTTCTGTCACCTCTTTCTATGACTACCGAGATGAATTGACAGTGCCAAATGGATTGATACTTCGTGGAGAGCGTGTTGTCATACCAAGCTCGGCGCGGCCGGTGATGAAACGGAAGGTTCATGTCGAACACCTTGGAATAAACCCGTTATTGACATGCCAGATAAGTGATATTCTGGCCTAGGATGTCTTGAGAAACACAGTACATTGAATCGTGTGAGATTTGTTTGTTGGTCTAATCAACACGTTACAGACACAACTTTTTTTATTTCAGTTTATTTGTCATACTTGTCAGAGCAAGTCCTTGGAATTTGAATGGGAGAAAGATATACCTCAACATAGTGACTCGTCCAGCTATACTCGCTCCAGGTGTGCATTAAAGTTAAATGAATGTAATTGGCTATATCTCCTTAAAATATTATCACACCGTCGCGACAGGCTCCACGTCATCACTGCGGCCGATCTATAGGACCTGCCATAAGTCTGTGTGTCTCATAGGTCTTGTGGCACTCTGTTTGATCAGGACGTTTATAATCCATGACCCCTTATCATATATTTGTCATGCAAGGTCATGCAACTGAATCAAAGCTGGTCACGCCTCTGATTTGGTAAAGAGTTGTTCAAATCTGCTCCATCGGAGCTTCCCAACCATAACGTCATGGCTTTTGAACAGTCAATCTGCGGCAATTTCCCTGTTGTACTTAATCTGCATGGACAATGCTTGTCGAGAAAATGCTAATTTATATTGCATCTGCTGAATTGAAATCAGCATACGCGTTAGATTATATTAGATACAAGATATTGATAGATAATGGGAAGTAAGGAGCTTTAATTTGATATTTTTCGCTCGCTAAGCCTTCTCAGCAGCTAATCAGTGCAATGCACGCCAGCACGCAAGTTTTTACTACCGGCATCTCAATTTACGTACATAGAAACCTACCTTGCTTTAATTAATTTGAGTAGCAGGAACAGATAGATGATTTGTTCATCGGAAATAGCGCAAGACTGACATTCAATGATACAGTTTGCAAATGAATTGGTTGCTGATCATGGCTCCGATAGATACTTGCTTTTCATAAATACGCTTTTAAATCATTCTTTGTAGATGTCACGGCAAGCAGTGGAAATGGAAAATAGGTGCTGTATCTGTACTCTCTTCCTCCGGTTGTCTGTAGTTGCTAATGTTGTGCCTCATTTAAAGTGAGCGTGGTTTTAACTGTCAGTCGAACTTGTGAAAAGATAACCCCTGAAGAGTGAACAGCGGTTATACTACACGTAGATGGCATGTTATTTGAGACTTCTCAAGCTTATGGGAACCTTTGGGATATATGGAGACACATCTGAAACAGCCTCATGTGCTCTTCTTCAGGGGG
Source organism: Urechis unicinctus (assembly GCA_034190875.2). Taxonomy (NCBI): domain Eukaryota; kingdom Metazoa; phylum Annelida; class Polychaeta; order Xenopneusta; family Urechidae; genus Urechis; species Urechis unicinctus. Next base: position 60,208,792 of record CM067350.1, read on the forward strand.
CTTTACAAACGGCGCTCATTACTTAAGTATTCCAATGGTGTATTAGGTAAGGAAGATAATTTGCTTGTTAAGCCTTCGGACGAATTATCAACGTATTACATCATGCCTACGTCAGTTATGTAATTGGGTCATGTTTTTTTCAGATCGGCATTGAGCTTGGCTAATGTAACTGTGCACAGACTCATGCTGTCAATTATCGTTGTTTTAACCATCGTGGGGGTTGGCTGGTGTTGTGAACACTGAAGGTGCGAAACGTACAAAAGGGCCACTTTGTATTAACATATGCAGCATGTAAATGACACCATTCTTCCTTATTTTTATTATCCATATCTTACTCTGTTGCACTATCTATGCAACAAATTGTTCCTGTAACAGCAATGTCATTTTAAATGAGAGCAAACAACTGAGACTCGTACCAGCAGCGGCGCCACTGCCCTATACGAATTTGATTTAGCGCAGGTAAGGGTGGCTAAACAAATTTAAATGCAAATCAAAGTGAGGATTTGCACGATGATATATTTTCGTCAGGCTGCGCTTCATGTCAGTCGAATTTAACCGTGCGGTCTTGCAATAAAGGATCGCTGCAAGACTGGTGCCCGCAGTGCATGTGAATATGTTCTAACACACACACACACACACACACACACACACACACACACACACACACACACACACACACACACACACACACACACACACACACACACACACACACACACACACACACACACACACACATGCACACACACACACATGCACACACACACTAACAAACACACACACGCAAACACACACGCAAAAACACACGCACACATTAACACGCACACAAACAAACACACACACACACAAAATATATATATATATATATATATATATATATAAATATATATGTATATATATAAATATATAAACATATACATATATATATGTGTGTGTATATACACACATATATCTATATACATATGCATAATTATATTCATATAAGTATATATATGTACATATATATATAAATATATATACATATATATTTATATATACATAGGTATATGATTATCTATCTATATAAAGATATGCATAAATATACATAATATATACATATATATTATATATGTATATATATATATAATATATATATATATATATATATATATATATAGAGTAATATATATACACATATAAAAATGATAAATACACAAATATATACATATACATATATACACATATATATATATTTATATATACTTATGTATAATTATATTCATATAAGTATATATATATACATAGGTATATAAATATGCATATACATACATATATATATATATATATATATATATATATATATATATATATATATATATATATATATATATATATATACATTTGCAATCGAATATCTATCTATATGTATATATATACATTTGGGTATATATATATATATGTATATATATATATATATATATATATATATATACATACATTTACATATATATATTTATATATAAATATGTATATACCAAAATATTGCATATGAATCAATGCGCCTGACGCACTCCACATGTTAAATTCTTTAGTGCATTACTTATTTTACAGTCCGATTGCTTGTTACCGCCCGTCCTGCCATGATCTTTGTTTTGATTATAACGATGCATAGCATCCCGATCTTCATAATAGTTTGCAATGTCATCGTCAACATCAGCAAAATTATCGAACAAAAAATAGCACAAGTTGAAACAGGAACAGCGCAATATGATAAGCAAACCATACAGAATATCGACACTGTAGCACGAGGTGACAACGAGGTAACACGAATTGTACTTGTAAGCATATTTTTTCGCGAGAGAGAAAGAGTCAGAATAAGTCAGTTACGGTAATATGGGTACTCATGTTGCATTTCTGTCATCGGTCAACCAATGCGGCAGAAGTAGAATATGAACACGAGAAGAGGAGATATAACATTCGATGCCTTACAGCAATTCGTCATCTCTAGCTATTCATAAAGACTCGAACCCTCGAGCACCTTTAATAATTATCAATCGAAATGGATAAAAATGAGCAATCGTTGCCCAGCTTCACCAGCTCACAGTTTCACAGCTATGCTCTGTTTGTCGAATAATCTATCCGAGCTCTCCTATGGAATAAAATAGACTACTGTCAAGTTCAATTGATCTTGAGTGATTTATGATCTTCCCAAAAAATACCAGAACGCTCACTGTTGTAAACAATGGTGTCTAACGGGTCAGACATACAGCTATCTTGACAAACATGTTTCATTCAATTAAATCTCATGTTGACCTTTTCTTTATGCTCACATACTTCTGTAGTGTCTTTCAGTCGTTGTTGTTTGAATGAATACCACTCCGGTAATTTTATTGTGGTAGAAGAATAATGCGTTGAAGGCAATGATTATGCCCTGACTTACAATAACATTCACGGGAACATCACGCTTAAAGGGAACGGTGGGAGTTATCCAAATGCAGTTCATACATCACAGGTTTCACAGTTGCGAAAATGGTGGCCTTAATATATGTAGTCACGAGTTTTCTCAAGCTCTACATTGTTCTGACGTCGACATTACTATTAGCATCCGGTAGTATGATAATGGCACTTGTAGTAATTGTGTATGGTAGGAATTTCACATCATAATTAATTACGCTGTTTACGTTCCTTGGGCCCGTTAGACTTTGCGGTAAGTTCACACTGGACTATTTACAGGAATTTATGGAGGTATCAGACGAATTAATCGTTCTATTGAGCACGGGAATGACTCATATTCTGTAAATTATTCCACAAACGACAAAGTGCAAAAAACGCTGGCCGCAAGGCCCAATCATCAACAGCACATTATGTTTTATTTGGGTTGCGAGTGCAGGAAATCATTAATATTCGTTTTTCCCCTCTACACTTTTCGATATCCGCACTACTGAATACTAAACCACCCGAAAACTGCATTCGTTTTCGTGAAGTAGCTCCGTTTCTTCCACTTACCACTGCATGAATAAATATGGACTAATCAGGCTGGATGCGCTGTTAATACACCATCAATTTGTAGAGAAGTTTATAGTAAGAAAGCTGTCCACCAACACCCTACGTCCACTGATGTGCCCCGATTACCTTCATAGCATATTTACAGAAATGCCTCCAGTTGGTTCATCAAAAATATCAGTAAAGTTATTAGCTTACTGACTGATGCAGCACAGCATGACGCCCGTTTAAGCACCCAAAGGTCCGGTTAAGGTCAAGATAAACAAAATAAGTGAGACTTTGTTGACAATGCATTGACTGATAGTATATGATGGTAGCAATTCCCAGTGTTGATATGATTGCATGTGAGTGCCTCGTGCATGGCTGCCTTGCATGATGGATGCTGTCCGACTGACTGTGCTTTATTGCATCACCATGTGTGTATTTCTGTAATGTTAAAACTCACATGAGTCTAAGTGCACGAGTTGCAGTATAGCACCATGGACCTTGTCTCTGGTTTAGGGATTAATTATTGCAATCCCTGTTTGGTATTTGTATGATTAACTACAAATCAATAACATTGATATGCATTGTAGTTTTGTACACACCTGTCCCTGTTTCACTGCACTCACACACCCCTCCTCGACCTGTCGTTTTGCCCTGTCCGTTGCCTCACACCCTTTACATCGACCTTCCGGTTACCTCATCTTTCATGTCCCATGGTGATAAGTTTGCACTTTGCCTCTTTATCATGCATATGTTAAAGATTGTTCCCATCCATAATATGTTTCCCTTTACTTATATGCTTAGCGGCAGTAAGCAGTCTGTGTGTAGTGTTTTGCCATGCAAGTGCACTTGGTGGCCCACAACAATGCAATTATGTTATCCACGGTTCCCAATAAGTCTCTCGATTAGCCTGGTACTCATTAACCCGATTGCTCTCCCCAATTATTGATGCTATCTTGGATCTGATTGAGAGTCACTTTAGAGTGTGTTAGTTGCCCGCGCCTTGCTGTTAAGCGTGGGTGTTTTAGTGACGTTTTCATGAAGGATGTTTTGGGACTAATGTGCATCAGCATTACTGTAATGCATAGGAAGCACTTGGCTCATGATTCTTTAATAATTTGCCCGTCAAAGATTCTGCACGTTTTAGGCTAGGCTATTGGCCACGCTGTTTAATGCTATGTTGGCTTTGAACTTCAAAACGATATAATTACGTATTTCCTTGGTCGCGCAGAATAACGCATTATTAACATCAGTGACCACCACAGTCACGTTATCATCTCACAATATTATAAACACAGTCTAAGCGTAAAGATTTTGGTTGAACACACGATATGCTGGCGACAAAGGTGATTTCTGCCCTCATCCCGCATACTGTTATTCCTTACCTCAACATCGAACACATACCTCAGACGTCTACCGCCATTCTACCCCATTAAATACGCGTTGACCACAAGAGCGTATATGCTGTATGGTCCCATATTACAAACGATAAAAACAATATTTCTATCCACACAGGGGCTTCTTGCAAAGTCTATCTCTGTACTTCTTTGATATAACACCTATTTAGTTTTGCGCCTTAAACCTCAACCTGACCTCGTCGAAAATACCGAGCCATTTCGATCTCAGCTTGATGATCTTGGTAAAGGTAATCTAAAAAAGCATTAATGTATTATCTAGGTATGAGCATGACACATTAGTTGATTTATTGAATTTGGGCGTGGAGTAAGTAACCACCTGTGAACCATTAGCCCGCGTGTATAGCAGTATTTTTTATATTCGCAGTATATCATTACAGTAATAACCCTTACACAATGAGGAACACATATATCTATATGTTTCCCATCAGGAATTATATAGATGATTCCATAATGTTATAAATCTGTTCTAGATTAGGCGATAATATAATGTGCAGCTTCTTCTCTAGGCGAGTTTAGGTATTCATAAGGATGATGACATTTTCATCACCAATTTATTCCCGATGAAAATCTCATTGATTCCAACAACAGGTAAATTTTGAAAAAAAAGCGAGATCTGCATCGTCTAATTCATGGCAAGATCAAACACTGAACAAAGCCCTTGTTGTTTAAGTCCCGGCATATCCAAGTTAATGGCAATAATCCATAGCGCAGCATAATCGGGATCTTACGTGTGTTTCGGACAGCTGCAGTTAGCAGTAAAGTCGAATAAAATCGAGGTTTGATGTTATGTGTTCTGTTAGCATAATCCTTGAAAAACAGGTTCAATTTCTGTACAATAGCAAATGAAGCGTGGCATAAGAAAAACATGAGATTGTTGTGTTTTCAGAAAAAAATCATTCTGTGTTACCATGTACATATTTTGATCGTACAATTGTTTTGCGCAGTATATTGATCTATTCTATGGTCCTATAAAAGCAGCGAGCTGAATGCTATTGGTTGATATGAGATGTAGATATGATATGTACAGAAATATTTAATTCATCAACTTGTCAATGCTCGTAATGGTAGGAATCTTGATATCACTATCATCGAATAATTAATCGGGATGTGTTAATCATTTTTGCCATCAGCCAAAACTGAATTGGAACATCACATATAACATTAAAGGCACTGTGTTAGATGGTGGGAGTTTCATATCAGCTTACACCGTGACGCATTGTGAAGCTCATGCGGCATCACGGCTCTGATTGGGGTATTCAAGTTTATAAGGCCCCATCATCTGCGTTAGACAAAATAATATGTGGGTTGCAGAGAATCTCTCACATTAGGCCCTTGAAGAACCAGCAGTACTCAATATTAAGGAGGCAAAACCGCATTCTTCCCCTTCAACAATTCCATTTTTTTGCGTATCATTACAAGGCCCAAATATGGAGAAGAAAGAAATGATGTAGACTAGTTGCTAATGAGATATTACTATGCGGGGAAATGCATGCTAAGGATGATTTCTATCCACTTAAAACCTACTCCAATCAAAAAAGGCTGTAAACCTCTTATTAATGAAGCACAGCATGATGGCAATTTCAGCTTTCATTAATCTGGCAGAAAACAACAGGACAGAGAGTTTTTCTTAAACAAACAGAGAAAAGTCATGAATGGCAATGCGCGGAATAATGGCGCTTTGAGTAGCCATGGCTAGTGCACTACATATCGGTTAAGATGTACAAGGTGGGAAGCAATATTGTTTGAATGAATCGGTGTCAGTGTTCCGTACTTGGATTGAACTCACGCGTGCTGCTACAAAAAGGTCACATTAAAACACGACCATATATGCTCGGAAGCAAGTGAAGTCTAACTAAAGCGCATAAATGGGTGATACCTTCATACGAATGCAATCGTTTGCGGCCATTATACACCTTAGCCTCCACTGGGGCTATGCTCGTATCTGACACCACTTTGGAGCAAATTATATAACATGTATACCTGTGCCGGGTTTCTATTAGATTTCCATACCTTATGTTTATGATACCGAGGGCCAGAGGGATGTGTCTTATTGCGTGTGTGCTGTAGCCAGAGCGGCTCCATTAGTCCACAAGAGACAATCCTCGTCCCACAAATATCCATGCACCACTGTCGACATTATGGTGGAGCCAACAGCTGACATTTGCGGGCAGCGTTTATGTTATAATCAGCTGGTCTTTATCCGGTTACGACTCCAATTAAGATAATGTACGTCCCGTTTATTAGGCATACATATAACACCAGGTTGGAAACGGATGGCAACAATTAAAGTAGACTTTGCAATTGATGACTTAGTCGCTTTCAATGCATAGAACAAGATGCTGCCATGCACATGAGCTAATGGTTAACCGACCCCGTGGCTGTTCCTTCTGCATTACTCTACATCTTAACTCAAAACACCAACACTTAGTTACAGACCTATTGCATACAGATGAGGATAGCTACATCACTGCAGCTTGTGTAGCTAGTTGTTGATATGCCCAAACACTACAACGCCGAGTGTAGCAGTCCTTTTAGCTATGGTGAATAGAATCAGTGACAATATTTGTAACATGGCAAAGCCGTTATTGGATCATTATCAAGTCATTTGATAATGAGGTAACCAAACGATTTAATGGATTACTCGCTTCGATTTAACCTATTGTTGTAGGCACTTTTGGGGTCTACTTTTTGTCTACAGCATCAAGCTTGGTGATAGTAAAAGTCGTAAGTTGATAAACGTTTTATAAAAGATGACGCCATGTCCACGCCGAAACAGGTCCTTGTAAAGAATAGTCGTTTGGATATTTTTTTTCGAGAACATGATATCGTCATGGCTGCAATAATGTAAAAAACCCATTAGCAGTAGCATGACAACAACACGGCCACTTCATTTATGGACGACATGTATCCTTACTTTGAATCTGTTCATCTTTTTATCTAATGTGATCACCCACCATACATGATGTGAGCTTAAATTGGCCTTAGCAAGCAGTAACCCAAATCGGCAATGTGTGTTTTCAAGTGTGTTTTGTGATGAGGCTGCCACACGATGCATGCAGTCCCTGGACGCAGTGTTAGCTAAGGATTTTACTCAGAAATGCGGATTCGTAACATGCCTCGCTCCAGCCATCCCTCACTTCCCTACAGTGAGTTTTCTCCCACTAAATTACCCCTCTAAAAGCCCGCCGTCTAATGCATTTAGCTCAACACACAGTTCTGATCACGCAGGTTTTAGCGCTGAAGGACTTGTAGGGTGTTGTCATGCGCTGTACCCGGGATATCGCATTAGACTGGGGGCACTGAACATCATACAGGATGAGTGACGGGTTTACAGGCCTGGCCGGTTTCAAGTCACGCGAGATATGGCAAATTGGCGGTCACGTAACCAATATTCCGACTGTAAATGTCCAATATGCGAACCGTTGGTTGCATGTCCACTTTTCCCAATGTATTTGTTATCCCCTGAGCGGGATGTATAAGTGCCCCTTTCAACTAACGGTTAGCCAGACGAAAGGTGGCGTGTGCAGGGTGACATATGAAAATGCTGGTCCATCAAAACCTTGACTTTACTCACCCTCCTACCCGTGACTTCATTATCCTGTTGCATAGCGGATGACCGTAATTTCCCTGCTTTTGCTATATTTACAGACGCAAGTATTTAATTCAATTCGTACATTTGATCTCGTGGATCTCGTGGTAAATATTCTTGTGGAACATTCGAGTATGACGAACACTTGAGGATAACGACCAGTACAGTGCGTGTCATGACGCAGCCTCATCATTCGACCCTACCACATCCCCACAACCATCCAACAACCATTGCATCCTGTCCTCGTAAGTATAATTCTTAATGTATCATCAACATAGACTTGTAGACTGTAGCAAACAAAGTAGTTGTTGTTGAAATACATAAATAACCGACATGTCACTATAGCTAGTGCATCATGTCAGACAACACCTACATTCCCACAGTAATAACAGAAGCAATCTTAACATTGCTACTACTCATCAGCTTCAACAAAAGCCGACACTTGATGAAAACCAGCGATTATGTTCTATCACCAAATGCTCCCAGGGGAAGAAGAGCATGTTGCTTCCAAGACAGCTAGCACCCTCACGCCTCACTGTTGGCCACACCAATTCTATAAACACCCCAGACACTGATGCCACGAGAACACGCTTCAAACTGCACTAAATTATGCCTGAGCAGGTGTGAATACGATCCGAAGATGGAAAAAGGTAATTGGAGATATGAACAAACGAGAAGTGCCAACTGAGCGCAATAGTAAAAGAGTTCGAATTTGCAATCCTATACATGTAACGGCGAAGAAAAAAATGGTTGCTGTTAGTGAACCTTTAAGCCTTACAAACGTTCCCAATCAGAGAAGAGTGTATTCATGTTTGGAGACGTAACATGACATGCATATAAAGAGACATTTTTAGAACGCTAGTGAGGCTAATCTGCGGCTAATGGTCTGCCATCATCTCTCCCTTAGATTACTTATATTTTAGAGAGTCATCATTTCAACGTAAACAATACAAATTGTCAACCAGGTTATAACATTCCAGCCAACTACTTTGATCACGGGAGTACATAGCAGCACACAGATGGTCAGCATTATACATATTGCATTGGATGGCCTTTACTCTGGAATTACACCTGACATGTGTATCGCATGCTTTAGCTATCATGTGTTGCTACGACGTGTATAATTGGCTGTGCCGCGAGTACTCGTGTGTATTATTTTGAAGACATAATGGTACAACTCTAACGTGTCATCAGCATTATATTCTTAAAGGCAAACGATTATGTGGGCATTCACATACAATGACCATTTACTAAGCCTCCTCCATCTGTAATTATGTCTTTATATTTCAGTGACTGTAAACAATATGCAGATTATATCGCTCATATTGCTCTGAGACGCAGTCCAATCCGCCAAATATACATGTTCCGGCGTTTCTGTCCAAACTGGGATGCATTATGATTGTTATTGTACTGGTAGGAGATTGGGCGGTCGAAACGCACCCTAATGGCAGCATCAAATACCTAACTTATTAGTGGTGCATCAGCTTCGCAACAGCAATTAAGAACAACTCTCAACGGCTGACCAGGTTGGCAATGGGCCATGGATCAAGCAATGACAAAGCCTGCTTCCTGTTTTATACAATCTGCCATCTATGTAGAAGATCGCGATAAGCGTTTTTGTTAAAATGTTCCACACACGCAGTACTGATTGTATGTTACGACGAGGTCTATAAACAAAGCCATCTGCATCTGATACGACATCTGTAAATCTTGGTGACGCTGACGCTCAGCACAACTTACCAACTGTGAGATAATATAATGACAAAACAAGATTGCAAACAGCAATGTCAACTTTTCCAACGAATTAATATGTATTCAGTGATGGAAACTACATATATGAACTAAGCACTAATGAAGCGGGCCATTAAAGAGCCACATGCTCTTAGTCTAAGAAGCTCATTGAAGCTTTTACATTACACAAACATGGACCTGATGATGCAATATAGCAAAGTCAATGGGGGATGCATGAATTAATCGAGCAACTAAAGCACCGGGAACTCACATCAGTTCATTCGATCAATTAAGCTAGTTAAATTACCCGGTTGAAGATCTTCATTGAGATGTATTACATCAGCAGTGGCTGCCACAACACGCCAGTACTCCACGCCTTGTCATTAATTTGTACTTTTGCTTGTTTATGAAAAACCCATTGCCGCATCTATGGGAGATTTAACGTTCTTTATCTTTGTTTTATAGCTTTTGATGATCTTCATTGAGATGTATTACATCAGCAGTATATAGAGAGATATATACATACACGCCAGTACTCCACGCCTTGTCATTAATTATAATTACTTTTAAATAATAATAATAATATAGTTTATTTCAGGCAAAGGACAAGCTTTCGCCACACCATTCAAGATATACATTAACTTATATATATGGCCATGCTTTAGCATAAAGCCCGCTGTCTGAAGATTTGCTGAATACTGTTCTTTACCACGAAATAGACTATGCATATTACGTTTTTCCCACAATAACGTATGTTTGCGATCCGATCAAGGTAGTGTCATCGGTATTGAAGATGTCTTAATCTCTATGATCCTCTGCTCCGTTTATAACAGACAGGGATATAATGCATGTTGTTGGCACAAAGACTGAGCCAAAATCTAGAACTATCTTACATCTATGTTGATAATGTGTGTAAGATTGTATAGTTGAAATAAAATTGACGTGTCATGGTCTGTCACTTACTAACACCTTATATCTGAGGATGTATTGGTGTAATGTTTGGGGATAAAATAGACATATTTGCATTTCAAAAGGTTGATGGAGTTCAAATCATTGCTATATCATGGTAACTACAAGGCAATTTAGTAATTTGATTTTGGGCACCTTTTAGTCTTCGCTGTCCAGGTGTTATAATTGATTATAAGCATTTGCTGTATCGGAAACTCTATACAAAACATACTGACACCAATGATTTTGAACAGCAACATACCAAGACAGGTTTTGTTCAACAAAAGGGCTTTAATACATACACTTTGCTGTCATATATCCATAGAAATGTAAAGAAAGTAATTTCAACTGCATGCTGAATACTTTTGGTCCTTATATTGGTCAATGAACTGTATTAACTTTGAACTATTTCTATTGATGGCAAATATAAATATCTTGCATTCAGTGATATGAAATACATTAGGGATTTTTTAGCTTTGATACTCTTTGTTCAAAATTGGAAAATATGGTACATACAAGGCAATATAATTTGATTTTGGGCACCTTTTAGTCTTCGCTGTCCAGGTGTTATAATTGATTATAAGCATTTGCTGTATCGGAAACTCTATACAAAACATACTGACACCAATGATTTTGAACAGCAACCAAGACTTGTAATTACTCTCACTGTATACCTTGTGATACCATCATTATTATCATAGAAATAGCATTCAGTGATATTAACAGTTTAGGATGAAAAGGAAAGTAGAACATGAACAATCAATGAAATGAATTCAGGCTATATAATTTCCAGTATCACTTACGTATACTCACAAACGCTAACAGCGAACCAACAATCATGAGGCTATGTTTCCAGTATCTTACATATATAAAAATTAATACTTTGAGATATAATCGTGTTCGCTGTTTATCTTGATAAACTGCAACTCAATCAAATGCGCCTGACAATGCTACCCTTGATCAGCGTTCGCTTGCGATGAGCACTAGCGCGCCTACCAGGCATACAGCAATCTGTAGCAAATTGTTACGACCATTGTATGCTACTATGAAGAGTCTCGGCAGTTGCGTAATTATAGGAATATTTTGGGCTTACGGCACCTTAAGGGAAATGTGCTTGGTTGTTGGAGAGGCGTGGGGGGAAGCGTTGAGATTGGTGTGCACTGGATGATTTTATAGTAGAGCGTGAGAGGGAGATAACAAGTTAAAATAATTGGTTTTCTTTATCCCCTATTGGCAATAACGGCTGTTGACGGTGATTGAGTAGTTTCATGGTAATTGCTCGCTTAAGGCATTGTATACATCTTCTACTTGATTTATGCACACTGCATTCCATCATCTATTGGTTGGTGATACACGTAGCCCATTCCATCAGTGAATTATGCTTTGTCACTAGTTGATGTTCTGTGTATTTCAAAACAGTTATTTACATCAGTGATGGCAACCAACAGTTCTACACACAAAGTGTGCAATTCTCTGCATTGGATAACTTGAATTAAGCACTTGCAGTACACCGAAAGCTTTAAAAGCGTCCCCCGTGTTTCATATTTTCTGTTATATAGCAAGTGCACATTTCATACCTACAGAGTACAAAACTGAATTTCAAAATGGCTTTTCTTTGTCTGTTAATAACTGGATGTAAGTTCATTGTGGTAATGAATAATTTGATTATTCATGGCCGACATCGACGTGACGAAATCAGATTTAATCCCATGCGCAGCCATTCCGTTGAGATTAATGATAAATACAGGTTTATGCAGAGGGGTGCTTAGGGAAACTTGGTCCAGTTTTAGAATATATCTTGCATTAGTCAGCCGAGAGATGCATAATTATTAAGCCTCGTCCTTCCGAAATGTGCATAGAAAAGACCCATTATATGATATTTTGTTCTATCTGCAATTATGTATTTCATTTGCGGAACAATAATTGTATTCTCGACCATTCCAACAATATCATTGTCAGATAATGTTCATTATTCAGAGAAATGCAGTGGTTATCATTTTCGCATAAATGTTAATTGTTCTCAGTCCTTATATTAGGTAGTTAACGATCTTAATGTTCATAGGCGTGTGGCAATTGTACAAACAGAGCAGTAATTGACCGCGTTCTTGGTGCGTAACCACGGCGATAAACTATGAACAAACCGCAGATAGTTACTATAGACGAGTGTGTCGCGCCATATAAATTTTCATTCACATCACGCAGCTGTTCAATGCTACATTTCACACTATCTATTAGGCTTTCGCATAGTAGGGAACGACTCGTGGTCCTTAAATTATGACACATCAGCGCTGGCGTTAATAAACCGACGCATGCGGGGTTGTTAACAAATATGCACATAGTGTGGGTTTCGATAATCTTAATTATTCTCCACATTCTGTACAAAGTACTGTGTTTGATGCAGTTACCTCGGCATTTTCATTATTTATTGTTAGCCTAGGCGTACAGTGTTTGATTTCATATCAGTAATTGGAAGATGTTCATTACAAAAATAAGGATTTTCGTGATCGTTAGGTGGGTTTGTAAAGTTAAGCTTTATGCGGCGCCATGCTTGATTGTTCATTTCTTTTCAGCAAATCTTAACGGCCACCGACTCTTACATATAGACTTAAGATGCACGATTACGTCGCGTTTTACTAACTTCAGAAGTGTAAAACGAACGCGGTAACTTAAGCATGTACAATATCACCGGGAAAAAAATTGTTTCCTTCGTATTTCTATTTTGTTTATATTGTATCATCAATAAAGGCAAATCTTTTTGTAACGCTGTGTTGGAACCATGTTATTGACTGCCTTGCGTAGATCTTATCGGGCCTTGATCCGAGAAGGTCGTTATCTTTAGGAAATCAATTACTGTCGTCAGCTTACATTCACGATTGCGGTCTGAATTATAGGTTGAAGGTGTTAGGCAATGGTAGCTTTTGGGTGGCTCGTCACGTTGAACAAGGTCTTAGCTGTATTAACTAGGAGAGTTTTGTGTTACCGGAACTCAGGTCTGGCTCCGCTAGATTTTCACCAAATTAATAGTCTGTATTTTGCGTTTTCGTGTTAATCAAATGCAAACATAAATTGCTAACTAAGTTGCTACCTGATTGATTCCATGTAATTGCGCAGAGCGAATTAGATCACATTTGACGACACAACATTTTGTCTTATCGAATGTCAAACCAGCACTTCAGGTACATTAATGGTAAACACCGAATATAATACAGCAAAACAAATCGGAGCATCCTGAGGAGCAGGTGCCCGGGCGTAAATGAACAAATAGTAAATGCTCCCCTGGGACTCGGTGAAATTGGACCCGTTGTACGTAGTGTGCCTCAAGTAACTGTATATCAAATGTGGTACCAAATCCTAGTACACGGTTCGGGTGCGATGGTCATTTCTATGTTTATTAAGCATCTCAATGTGCTTTGTTTATGGCCCACAAAGCACGGCTTGTATTGCAAGATGGGACACCAAATAGCTGCCGTCGGAGATGACATGGTTGTTGTAACTGATGTAAGTAACGAACTGAATAGACAAATGGTTGAGGCATATTGGGTGACTTTCAACAAGCTAACAGAATGGGTATGCTGATTGACATATTTAGGAATACCATCCGCTATGGAATACACGTCAGACATTTCGCCAAATATATGCTTTTCTTTCAATGAGTACCTTAGTTCGGCAATAGTTTTTGGTTATATCTACCCGGTGTTTCCTTCATGGCCACTGTACTACATAAAGATCGAATCATAGAAAACGCTTGATTAATGTGTACACTGATATGAATGTACATTGTCCTGGGCATGAGATACAAATTAACGATCAAATCACGAGGCATGTGAGGCCTACTCAAATCTGACACAAGTGTAACCTGTAAAATTCATTCTATCTATTTGATCGAATGCTCATGAGCCCGGTACAGATGCTGACCGTTACGATGAGTGTGCATACAAATATTTGCCATCAATATGTGAACATCCTTGACTTTTATCTCGGTAAAAAACGGCGGAGTTCTCAAATAGAGGGTTCGTAATGCCCTTTTTATTGTTAGAGCCGTTGCGCGGCTTGCATGCGCTTAAGTGACTGTCATACACGTGTGTACATCAAACATAGGTGTATATCATACTGAGGTGTCCATTTAAATGAAGTGTCAATTCTACTCACGTGTCCACTTCGCTTAAGTGATCACGTCTGATATAGTTAAGTATCCGTTATACTCAGGTGTCCGCTCAACTGTACTTCCCATTTCCATGAACTCTCATGTATGAAATAATTAACTGTAACAGTAAGCTATGTTACATCGGTTGTTACGACAACGGGATGACTGAGGCGTGAGGGCATGGGAGGTAGAGTTGAGTGAAGCATCGACCAACAAGTCGTCTGTCACCCTTCACATGCTACTTTCCGCCTCCCTTTGATGATCATTAATCTTAATTGGAGTCGCATGATAATTACTGCACGGTTCCACTGGTAGGGTGTGTTGCGTCAGTTATTCGCCAGACCTCGCTGTGTCCGTCTCTGCTCGCCGATGTTAAACTCGTGCAGGTAAGTAATTGAGTAAGAACTGACAAATATCACCGTAATTGCTGCTAGCAAATGTCAGATATTCACGATTGATTGTGAGCTGTGTTTTTGGAGACGATGGATTGATGCGTCTGCTGGTTACAACGCGTGCGCCTCGACAAGCCACTTTGCTGTTAAAATGCTACCTCTGATACATATGGCGTGGAAAATCCAAAACAGGAGCTAAGCATCAATGGTATAGCATCCGCACTATGGCAGCGTCAGGTCCGTGCGCCCCTCCACGAGAGACCGGTGTACAATATTATAATGGCGGTAGCACGAATATGTCTATGGCACGGCCTACACCAATTTCTGTATTTTGGTGACTGCAACACGTGAGGATGCGTAGGCCCCATCCATTACCCGTTATTACAATGCATTAGGTCCAGAACAATGTATATTATAAGTGTATATTATGTCATGATTAGTATTAGTAGAATAAACTTGTGACATAAGATTCTGCTTGTTGTCTTTTGATTGTCGTCTGTGATGACCAGTTCTGATATAATCCCCATTTCCCGTTGGTTGACATTGACGCTGGCCAGATCCCCCTCATCATGAAGCACTTGCTCAGTGTTGTGGAAATGACACAGAGCTTCGGCAATTCGCATTCACACGCATTCCACTTATTACACGTAATGAAATATATTTAGTGAAGTAATGCAGTGAAGAGTGGATTTGATCAAGACATATTGCAGCATCGCACATTGGTCTTTTATATGCTATGATTCCTATAAGAAAACTATACATATTAAACACGAACATGCATATTTCCATACTTGACCTCCGCCTCTAACAATTAATATTTAGAGCTAATTTGGTGGTATATCATTAACACAAGACATGGATTCAAAGTTGTATTATGTGCTACCAATCCGTACAGTTAGGCATAACTACCAATCAGATTCACCAGGCAACTTATGGAAGCCTCTGTAACAAAGAATAAATAACCACTGAAAGACAAAAACATTCTAGGAGAAAGGAATCCGTACTGCTTAGAAGTGTGTTCACCATGCAGCGTGTGATTGACATAAAGAACCAATGTGTAAGGTGTAGATGACAAATTGTCTGAACACTTAATTGACATCAAGTATATATAATTGAAGTATTTATATATATATATATATATATATATATATACATATATATATATATATATATATATATATATATATATATATATATATATTATATAATTATATATTATATATATAGTATATATATATATATATATATATATATATTTATATATATATATATATATATATATATATATATATATATACATATATATATAATGAATATATACATATTTATATATATATATATATACATATATACATGATATATATATATATATATAATATATATATATGTATATATATATATCTGAATATATAATACATATATATATATATATATATATATATATATATATAGATATATATATATATATATATATATA
This sequence comes from Urechis unicinctus, assembly GCA_034190875.2. NCBI lineage: Eukaryota > Metazoa > Annelida > Polychaeta > Xenopneusta > Urechidae > Urechis > Urechis unicinctus. The sequence goes on from CM067350.1 coordinate 60,225,458, forward strand.
TATATATTTTATATATGTATGTATATGTATATATATATATATAACATAACTATATATAAATTTGCATATATATATATATACATCATATGTATTTAATATATAGATATATATATTAATATTCATATTATATATATGTATATATATATATTTATATATATATGGGATATATATATATTTATATCATATATATATATATATATATATATATATATATATAAATATATATATATGTATATACATATATATATATATATATATGTATATATATATATATTTATATATATATATATATATAAGATAACATATATATATATGCATATATACATATGTCATTTATATATATATATATATATATATATATGCATATAAATATATAATTATATATACGCATATATATATATATATATATTTTTACATTATATATATATATATATATATATACATATAAATATATATATATATGTTCATATATAGATTTATATATATATGTATATATATATATATATATATATCTATATATATATATGCATATATATATAAATATATATATACATTAATATTATATATATATAAAATATATATATAAATATATATATATATATTCATATATATATATATATATATATATATATATATATATATATATATATATATATATATATATATATATATAAATATTAATATATATATGCATATTTATATATGCATATATATAGTTTAACATATATAATATATATATGTGTATATATTGACATATACATATATATACATTATATATATATATATGTATATATATATATATATATATATATATATATATATATATATATATATATATATATATATATATATATATATATATATATATATATCTACCTCTAATTCATATATCATATGACATACCATTTAACGCATGCTGTATCATACGAACTGTTAACTGACTCAGAGAATTATACACGAGAGGACATGTACTTCATCGTTGGTTATTGGTAATATTCATGTTCACTCTCTCTGACCAAATCGCACACTTCACTGACTGAATTATACACGAGAGGACCTCATATGTAATATTTGCACTCTCTCACATCCAGTATGTAAACCTCATATGTTTGCATCACATCCAGTATATGGATCTGATGGTTTTTATTGGAGCTTAAATCCTATGGCAAGCGTACCCGTTGCATGAATTTTACTGTGCACTTTCCGACAGCTTCGAAGGGGCACTGGATATTGGGGCATATGACGTAGCACTATCGAACCCTAGTGTTACCTTTGGGGGAATCTTTTCCATCTCATCGAAGGAATTTTTCACGTTTTATCTTTTACTGATGATCATAAATGTCTGGACGGTGTTGTTGTCTTACGAATGCAATAGCCTTTTTAAAATACGATGCCTTTACAACCATGTCAATCAACTGCACCAAGTGTCGTAATACAGTTGTGAGAAGCTGGCATGCAAACTCATGCCAGTCTCTATAGTTACCCGTCTATCAAAGTCAACATTAGCAAGCGTGTCTTTAACCGCACTTTAACAGGGATACGTGCTCGGAGGTACGCATAAAGACCAATAGATTGCCAAAATCACTATTTCTGATGAACAAAACGATTCTCATATGGCTAAGCAACACTTGTTTCTTTCTTTTACCGGATGTTGTTATGTTTTTGAATAACAAATTTGTAATTACGCTCTCATAGGGCGGGTTTTGTTTCGACGACAATTACATGTAACGGAGCACGTTGTGCTGGTTGATGGCGCATTACACGCACCTTGAGACATGCAATCCGATTGCCAAATCTGCATCACCAATCGGCGGTGAGAATGTCGGTAGCCTGTAAATATACAGTTAGTTATATCACTAATGGCGTTGCGTAAATGTACGTCGCTCTAAAAATGGACATCACTGTCGTGTACCTTACAGGTACGAGTAACTGAAAGCCTCTCTTGATTGATGGTTCCTGAGCTAGCGGCATGATGTCAAGCGTAATATAGGTGCCTTCCTCGGCCATTATAGTATGACTTGTTTTTACCCCCATATTTAACATGCGCAATAAATTACCTGAGTGTAAAGAACGGGGAAAGTTGTACGATCTGTTGTGACAGCCAAAATTATTATACAACGTACGCTATGAGCAAAACGAATGAAAAAAATTGCATGACCATGGAAAGCCAAACACTTGTAAGACTTGGGCTAGCGGCAGGCAGAGAAGGGGGCGAACAAGCCCGAACGTTACTGGTGATAGACATAGACTTTGAACAGGAGAGCCAGAATTGTGAAAAACTTTAATCAAAGCCACGACCCCTACACAATTCATGTCTTTTAACTAACCTATCTGTATTTCCGAGCAGCGGAAACGGGTTTTTGTGGTGCCCCATTTAGATGGTGCCTCATTTCCGCTACAAAGCATACATTGAATGCATTGTACAGCCAAGTCGCTTGTACAATCAAAGCCATGGTAAAACTTATAAATATTCGCATGGTCGTACTACTAACCGTTCAGCGAACGCCGCCATCTTGTACGTGATAAATGCACGGAGTTGCCACAAAGCCACATAGATCACATTAGATTTTCATGGTATTTGTCAATGAGCCTGTATGTGATGGATTGATGTTAATTTGGCGCCACTGAAGAATAGGTGTAGACTCATTAGCATGCCGTGTGCGTGACTGCGCAGACTGATGCGCCTTAAGTCCATGTTTTTTCAGTCTTGAGATTTAGTTTTGTAAGACGAATGACAGGAAGAATATGGTACAGTCTAATTAATGTTACCGTACAAATACTTTCGCTTTGCTGTGGTAAATTGGGTAATTACTGCGAACATGCTCATATCATCGTACCATGGTATCAAACTGTCCTTAGCCACTACGGCTTTTCTAACCATTGGTCGGGTATGCTGTGAACATTCCCTAGATTGGATATGAACTACCACAAAGAAATTCTGCGTGTTCGGTTTTACAAAGTGTAGTCCCTGAATAAGACTTTACACTGCTGCTCCGCACCAGAGAGATAGTGGGTAATGGCTAACGACACCGCGGTTGGTTGGTCTCTCTGGATTTCTTAATTATTATTGTCCTCAGTTCTCGAGGTCTTTATATACCATTTCATTTGGCGTGCGACCAAATGGGGCGACGCCTCATTATTTCATCATGGATTCACTAAGCTATATGCTATTTATGTAAAGCGAATCACCTTAAACTTGAATGGCCTTTCAATTGGCCACGACATTAACATATATACATACGATTAACACTACGCAGGAAATAACATAGTAAGTGACTAAAACTTAAATGGCCTTCCATTTGGCTAAGAACATTAGCATACATGCCTAACATTGACTACAGAGGGAGGTGGTATACCGGATTACAAAGGTTTGTACATTCATTAGACTGACCCTCAACAACTATTTCTAAACTTCTAAGGATTCGGCAACATCAAAGAACATCTAATTGCATTTGGTGCAAACGATAACACTGTTCAAAGATGATGATGAATAATTCCTTGTCATGAGGGATTTCATGGGCCGTTGTATGATGGCCGACCATGAGCGCTTTCCCTACACATAAGTGTATTCATCTCTATTAAATACACGTCAAACGCTCTGCCCCCTTTGTAGATGGTGACGGCTTAATTATTTTAGGGAGAATTCTTAACTGTACGAGGAAGTTCTGGCCGAACATTTACATGCGCAGCTTTCTTATTATTCATTATCGATGAACAATCTTCGGTAAGCGGGTTTTGGAAAATCTTTATCTGACACAATTGATACGAAGGACCATGAACTCTCAGGTGCTTGAGGGAGGTTTATATTTTAGTTTTTATTTTAGTTGTATGAACTTTCATGAGCAAACATTTTAGGGTGTTGGTAATTCTTAAGCTGACACAATCAATACAATGAAGTCCATAAACTCTCAGTGGCTTGTGGAAGTTATGTTCTGTATTGTTGGTAGCATGAACTTTCATGAAGAGCCATGGACATTGCAGTTCAGGGTGTTGGTAATTATTCAGCTGACAATCATCACAAAGAAAACCGTAAGCTCATCAGATGTTTTTTAAATTGCATTAACTTTCACAAGGGAACATTTTGGGGGCAAGAATAGAATAGAATAGAATTTATTTACTTGCAGCGACGGCAACTTATCGATACTGATGGCAAACAAACACATAAACAACAAAACCAGAGCTGCAAGTAGGGACAATGTAGCCAGGTCTTTTCGTTGTCCCTCAGTAGGCCCTGCCCAAAACAGTCTTACGATAACGATGCTAGTGACACTCCAGTGCATTCAAGTGAGAATCATTGTTGACCAACCACAACTACTGAACGGGGGCGGGGGATGGGGCGTATGGCGCGTTTTTGGAGAAGTTCCGTTTTTTTTAGTACAGAGTCCCATGCATTACCCCAGGCCAGGTTGACGTATGTTATGTATGGGTGTACCATAGTGAAGTAAAGAGTGCGCAAGGCTGATTGGGGGAGCATGTATTTGACTTGTTTAATAGCGAATAGAGCGCGAGAGAGTTTAGTGTTGATGTACATGGCATGGGATTTTCATGATAGGTGCTCGTCAATAAATATATCAACACTTGTAAGCTTCTTCGGGTTGTCCTGCACCTACTTTTGTAACGCATGGACCATTAATTTTCAGAACATGCTCATTTATGTTTATGTTTTCAGATTTATAAGTTGGTCTAAATACAATATATTGGGGTTTTTTGGGTATTGAGAAATAACTTATTGGCACAAAACCATGAAATTTTCCAAGTGCATCATTAGCCGTACAAAAGAGCGTATTTAGATCACAAGAAGAAGTCAGCAGTGTAGTATCGTCCGCAGACGAGAGAGGATCTGCTGGGCATGATATAGATAAGTCATTGACGTATAATATGAAAAGCAGCGGCCTGAGTATTGACCCTTGAGGGACTCGGCACTTTATTGGTTGTATTATGAATTTATGCTCATCGACTTCTGTGTATTGCAATCAATTGGTTAAATAGCTTTTTAACCATGTAAGCGCTATCCCCCTTATCCCAAGTCAAGACATTTTTTCCATGAGTATACCGTGGTTTATTATATCAAAAGCTTTAGAAAGATCACAAAATACTGCGAGTGTATACTCTTTTGGCGAACTATTGGATGAAGTATCTTATATTTTAAGTAACTGTAAAATGGGATGATCTGTACAGCAGTGTTTTCTAAAGCCATAATTGATGATGATATAGTATGCTATGAGTATTTAATAAATTAATTATTCTATGGTACATCAAATTTTCAAGAAGTTTAGAGAAAGCCGGCAATAAGCTTATAGGGTGGTGGTTTTCCATTTGACATGAGGATTGGGATTACTTTTGCAGTTTTTAATTCATCAGGAACTATACCCGTCGTCAGGGATTGGTTGAAGATATAAGTCAATGGAAGCACTTGTTGTATAGATTCTTTTACAATCTTTGTAGTGATGTCGTCATGCCCTGAACTTTGTTTTGGCTTTAAGTTGTTGGCCACTGCAATCAGTTCATCTGGTTAAACGGGTTCAATGAATACACTTTGCGCGGGGCTATTAATGAAATAATCTGAAAAGTGTTTATTAGTATCCGGTAAGTTATCATGCAAATTGCAACTTATGTTTACAAAGAAGTCGATCGGCGATCGTTGATTTATCTGTTATGTTATGTTTATCGATGACTATCGATCTTGGAAACTGGGGTTTGTTTGTTGCGTTTCCCATTGCCTGTTTTAGTACGGCCCACGTTTCTTTTATATTAGATTTATGTTCATTAATCAATTTAACATAGTAGTCTCTCTTTTGCTGCCGTTTTATTCGGTTATACGTGTCATTGTATTGTTTATATTTGTAAGTGTTATGAATATCTGGTTTGATTTTCATCAATTTGTAAAGCTTGTTTTTACGTCGGGATGATTTGATTAAGCCAGAGGCTTGATCGTAAGCTGATTTGTATTCTTGCAGGAAATGATCAAATGCTTGTGATGGACATTGGTGCTGAAAAACTCTGGAAAAATCAATACTTACCAGGGAATTCTTGCAATGTGAAATGTTCCAAAGTGGTCAGCTAAGTCGGTGATGATTATGAGTTTGGTCTGTATATCAAACCAAGTATTGCTTTTGTTTTGAATACAGTTTCATATTCTACAAAGAGCGTTTCGATGACATGAGGAATACAAACTGAAAAATCTTCCCGTATTCGGAAAGTAATGTGATCCTTTATAAATAAACCTACTCCTCCTCTACAATCATCGGTACGATTGCGGGATATGAGGCTATGGTATCCATGAAGCATCAATCTATTATCTTCCTTGCAGTTATACAATTCCGTTACACCTAAAAATTCGAATGCAAATGTTGTAACATGGAGATCATATATTAATTCTTTAAACTTCTCCCAATTGGCAGATAATCCTCGACAGTTATCATGAAAATATGCTAGGTTATTCAGATGATTATTGCTGAGTTCTTGAAAACATTTAGGTTCTTAGTATTTACACGTATTGTTTTGGTTATTGATTGGAGTCATAGAGATCATCAATGAGATCATAAGCATTGTAGATGGATGAGAAGTCTAGGTTAGCGTCATCCCCAATCTGGCAAGCAGAGATGTAAACCATCAGTATATATCATTCCTAACTCCCGGACCTTAAATATGCGGACAATATTTGGAATAGAAACATTTTTAGGTTCATGAACAAATACACATGGAGTAGTCACAAGTATAAGAGTAGTGCATGTAAAATAAAACTACGTATACAGGGGTAACATGGGAGTGCTTATAATGTTAGTGAAAAAAATACGAATGAAATAACTAATGATTGTACTCCCCGTGATGGGTGATAATGATCACATTTCTCTCGATCGTGCAGAGGGATTGTCCGACTCAGAACTTGATAGAGTCCGCATTTGAAACAATCCTTTCTATCGTGCTCCTGTGCAGTTTAATAAATATGGTCCCGTCATGGGCCCAAGTATCTTGGATTTTGTCCTTTTTCCTCAACAATCTGCACTTGTATGCCAACTCACTTCTTTGTCTGGTAAGTAAGGCTCCCACGTTTACAGGTTTTTGTAAACGTTTACACGAGACATAAAACACGGAAATATGCCGTTTATTAAACGTCGTAGTAACTAGTAAATAAGTACGGCCTGTATGCATGTATACAGTAGATTTCATTGATTCGTTGTACAAGTTGTACGGATGAATGAACGTCCGCTAGTATTCTAGTCTGCTTGTATTATTAGTCAGTATCCAAATTGAACTTTCTGTTTACCGGTATATCAAAAATCTTTGCACAAGTTAATCCAATAAAAAAATAACTTCCCGATCGTTCATTCATATTTACGCCGTATACACACATGTTGTGTAAGCTTAATGTTGTGACGTCATGATTTCTATTTTTATCAGGGGGTCGTTTGAAGGGGATTGATGTAGAACAATAGTAAAATCATGTATTTAGAAATTCGTGTTAACTATTCAACTTCAGGAAAAAAAGCGAATTATTGTAAATCAGCATGAAATAAGACGGAATTATTAGTGACTGTTTATATAAACAAGGATATTTTCCTTCAACTGATTTTAAACAAAAATCGTAAGTGTAATTCACTTAAAATAACGTAACTATATGTTAATCTTCAAACACTAAAATTATCAAAACAACTGTAGAACATTTGCAGAAAGTACAGCCAACATTTTAAATCACTCGAGTTCTGGCATCTTCGGAAGTTCTGAACGAACTTGTTTTGCCGCCACGTTTACGTCGAGCTGTTCCACTTTGACAGATACGACCTCTTGCTTGACGGTAACGGAATTTTGGGCCATCTTTTTGTTCTGTTTTGATGATTTGTGGATGAACACCAGCTTATCTACTGTGTCCGGGTCAAGTGATGACCGTAGTTTGTTAACGGTGCCGCCGGCTAGAGAAAATACCCTTTCAGACGGCACAGACGTCGCCGGAACGCACATAAGTTTTCTGGCAAGCATAGCCAATCTAGGGAACGTCTGGCCATTTTCCTTCCACCAGTTGAACGGATTTTGACTTGCAGGGATTGGTTTATCCTTTTTGTACATATCCAGTTCCTCGTTAGCGTTCGAAGGCGAGACGACCGTACAGTCCTCAAAGTAGCCGCCAAGAAGATAGGCCATGTCGTCCTGGTTCAGTTTGGCTCTTTTACTAGGCCCAGGTTCTGCGGATGCGCCTGTGCTTTCCGTCCAGTCCCCTATTGGTGTGCTAGTTACTGGTTCATCGATTTTATTCAGCTGTTCCAGAACGTAAGCATCGACAAGTTCACGTTGTTGATCGCTCAAAAACGGGATAGAACGATAGCGCGGGTCCAAGAATGTGCAGACCATTGGAACACTGAAGCATATGTCATCGTTATCCAGCTTATGTCGAGACACGATGACACCACGAACATCGGCCTTGAATCTGGCTACAGCCGGGACGTCGCTAGGGTTTGGGTTCAGATGGTGGTTGATCAAACTGAATAAGACTGGATACACACCGCTGACTGTCGGATATTCTTCCGAACACATGGAGCGCGTCGCCATGTAAAGAGGCTTGAGAACAGGAACCAGGCCTTCAATGATTTTCATTTGTTCGTCAGTTAGGTCAAGCGCGCGTGCATCGTTAATTTTAGTGATGCTTGGATCGTGCAATACTGCGTACACGGGCAGCCGTTGTTCAATGAGCCGCTCAAACATATCATACGTGGAATTCCAACGGGTTTCACCAATCACCAGACTGTTATCTTTAACATTCATCTGCTTTTGCTTTTCCATCAAGGCGTTTGAGACAACAACAGACTTTCTGAAATGTTTAACAAGTCTCTTACAGGACGCAATCGTGTGCTTAATTTGCTGTGAATTGTCAAGCCTTTGCGTATTGAAATGCTGTAAAGTGTGTCCAAAGCATCGGACATGTGGTCACTGCAAGTGTTGGACACAGACGACCATGTTCGCTGCATTGTCCTTAACAATAGCAGACACATTCTGGTCAGTGATACCAAATTCAGTGGTAATGGCTCTGATTTCCGCTGCCGTGGTTTCACCAGTGTGTCGCTCTGTTACAGCGCGAGTTGCCAGGACACAGTTGTGAAACCTCCACTCTGAAATTTTTAATTTGTGATAATATAGATAACAAATTAACAATTTAAGTGCAGAACAATGCAAAACGAGTAGGTTTGATAAATATGTATTTAGTTAATGTCACCTTATTACATAATTTTAATTGCGGATATTTAACGCAAACTTTTAATAGCAAAAAAACACGAAATTTAACAGTTTTCTAAGAGATTCAAAAACATGTACCTCCGTCAATAAAATGGCCGGTAACGGTTATGTAGCCTTCCGTAGCTAGGCTTGTCCAGTGGTCAGACGTCAGTGCAACGCCAATCTGTTTCTTCAGGGCTTCGACGAGACTACACTTTTCTGTTTCGTACACTTTTGTAACATAGTTAGTAACCGCACTTGAACTTGGGACGTCATAATTTGGATTAAGTTCATGACAGAACGCTTTGAAACCTTCCCCGTTAACTATCGATATTGGACGTAAGTCTTGAGCGCACATGTATGCTAATTTCTCGGTGCATTTGATCCATTTCTGACGTGAGAACTGAAAGTTTGGAATAGTCGTTTGTTTTTGTTCACTTTTCAGTGTATTACCATCAGAAGACTTGCTTACGGTTTTGTGGACGTTTTTCAAATGATTTGTCATTGTCCCTGTACTCCCTCCCGAATACGACAATTCCGTCCCACAGAAGTTGCATTTGACCTTCGTGCGACCATCTTTTTCAAATTTCGTGAAGTGTTGCCACACTTCAGACCGTTTGCCTGTATCCGCCATCGCTAATTACACACGACACGCACAGAGAATACTGGGAATAAATTCGCGCGCTTTTTAATCACGTGACCGTTTCGGTTAAACGGTCTGCGACTTTGTAAACGTTTACTGCCGAAAAACGACACGACGCCGTTTACACGTGTAAACGTGGGAGCCTTACTGGTAAGGTCTTCATTGATGTAATGTCCCGTATCTTTAAGCCGAAATCTCTTCGACATGACGTTTGCCTTTTTGTTGTAAGTCACAAATTTGATCAGAATATCTCGGTGTTTGCCAGTTTGCTTTTTCCCAACGCGGTGGTATTGATCTATGTCTCTGTCTATATCCATGTGGATCTCGAGCTTTTCTTTTATCAGATTGATGGGGTTAAAATCCGAATTTTCCTCCACTTCGGATATTGTGATTGAATTTCTTCGATCGTATTGCTCCAAGTGGACTAACCGATTGGTAAGTTTTTTCATTTACTTCTTGAAGTTCTTTAATTTGGGCGTCCTTCTCTTGCAGTTTAGATTCGAACAGCGCTCAAATTGAAGCGTCTTGGTCTTTAAATAAAGTTACCAGTACGTCAATATTATTGGCGTGGATTTGTCAATTTGCCTTACGGTCTAATCAAATGGATCACTGGTTTCCAACCCCGAGTCTGCTCCTGCAGGCTTGCTTTGCGCATCACTGGCTGTTCCCTTGCCGGCTTTTTGGTAACGTTTAACCATTGTCTTTTGGGAGTTAAATCAAGTGATTAGCGTATAGTTTTGCTTTTCAGTGCAACCTATGTATCTTTATAAATTTCTCCTCTTCGTCCTAGGTAGATTCACAAGGGAAAAAGCGAAGTTTAGTAGAGCCTTTCTTGTGTTACAAACTGCATAGAGATACGTTATGATGTTATATTTGCAAGTCACGTTATGTACCACATACAATAAAATATATATTGATGCATATACTAAAATAAATCAGGAGAAAGAGGGATAAATCTGTAATGAGATAATGAACTGGTTGTTAGAACAAGATCAGCTTAATGGGGTTGTTCTGGTGAAATGTTCAACCTGCATGGTTGAATATTTCTCAGTGAAAGTTTTTCTTACTGATAGATGCATGAATGAGATTTTCTGAATGCCACGCAAGCCATCATTTATGTAACACACGTCATAAATAACAGTCCAAGGAAGTTTTCAACTTTTATCATCTGGAAACTTGCCTTTATACAAATCATTTGGAATGTTGAGATGCAGCAAACATTTGCTGTAGGAAGTGAAATGACCTATATACCAGATAAAGACCCTAAACTCTCCAGACTCCATTAGTCCCAAATTCGTCACTCCTGAATTATTTCCATCTTAATATTTATCAGTGAAAATGGTATGTATTGCGCAGTAGTTACAGTTAGTAAGGAAGGGTAAGTTTTACACCTGTCAGAAGCTTGTAAATAGCCACAAAAGCAGTGGCGAGTTTAAGCATACATGGCGAGTTTAGCCCCTTTCGCTGTTGGCAAAGATACCTTGCCTCTGACATCATCCGTGCTGTTCTCTTCTTTTCGATCTCATCTCTCATATCTGTGCTGTAGAGGCAAATAGACGCTTTCGAAAGTTCCGATGCCAACCATACAAGTTGAATAGTTCCCTTTTCGGAAATGGTCTATACGAACACAATTATGGTAGGGTTAAGTATGAAATTGCCATGATCAGATAAAAAGAGCTCTTGGAGCTGTCAAAAAAGGATATCTTTCACAAGTCAAAAACAGTTGTGGAAAGGGCGCCTTAAAATCTGATGGTAGATCACGAATACTCAAGGTTGTCTGTGGGACCATTATAAATGAACATTACTGATTATTCATGAAGTAAATCTTGTTGTGCAACATGAATACGAATGGTTTTCTATGGTGAGGTTTACCATGAATATTCATTAATATTCAGTTGTAAAAGTGGCTATTAACGTTCATGGTAGATCACGAATACTAATGGTTGCCTATGGGACCATTAACAATAAAGATTACTGATAATTAACGAATTAAATCTTGTGGGACAACATGAATACGCATAATTGTTCATGGTGTGGTTTACTATGAATATTCATCAATATTCAGGTGTAAAAGTGGGCATTTAACGTTCATGATAGATCACGAATACTCAAGATTTTCCGTGTGACCATTATTGATGAACATTACTGATAATTCATGAATTGGGTATTGTGGAACAACATGAATAAGCATGATTATTCATATTGTGGTTTACCATGAATATTCATTAGTATTAAGTAGTAAAAGTGTCCATTTAACCTAAGATCTTGTTATAATAAGATACCCGACACGGCAGCTCGCCCGACAAATTCCGTGACACCGCGTAGGCAGCGCCCACTACTTTTGTGGAAGCTACTCGACGCGCAGCAGCCAACCAACTTCGTTATGACTTGCGAGTATTTCTGACTAGAAGTCAAACACAAATGGGCATTTCTGAGCTGCAATTAATTGTTTGAATTGACAAAGGCCTTTCCACTCAAGAAATGAATTTCTAGCATATATATTGCCCGGAAATTAAGTTGGGTGCAAAATGCAGAAACAAAATTTCTGTAGTCAATGATATACATGACCAGAAGAATTACCGAAGTGCAAAGGAAGGGCTCGTTGTCCCAAACAAATCACTAGTAGATGCATTATGCAAACTTAAGGAACATTGCCGCAAATTCATTGACACAGTATTATACAGTAAGCAAGTGAAAGCCAGAGTTGTAAGCATTCTAGCTAATGAGGTCTCATTAAAGAAAATCCAATGTGAATCATGCAGGTGTCATGTTTTGGTAAAATGTATTATGGTGAACATCAGGTTGCATCATTCCCTGAGAGAGGCTAACTGTAAGTTAAGGGACCATAAGGAGATAATAAATAGTAAGACATTGGCATTTTACCACACATGAACATTTGTGCTCTTATTGGTTTTAAGTGATGTTGTATGTGTAGATTTCCGAAAAATCAAATACTGATATTTGTTTACTACGTTCATTTAAAGCCCTCTATGGCAGATGTACAAGGACTATTCTGTCATAAATCCATACCAGTATATAGGACTACTGCACCTTAGATTGTAGTGGTGGGGGAGCTTGTCGAACAAAGGTGTCCCCGGATATACTGTTAGAATGGTTGGTGCATGGTTCTCCAATCAGATGTGTGTGTAAGATGGGGCCGAACTATGTCTATCTGATTTGGTGTGTTTAATGGCATAAGACAGAGAGGCATATTGTCAACCTATATGTTCAGTATTTATATCGTTGAATTGAGTTCTGGTTTTAACCAATTGTTGTGTTCAGTGTACTTTTAGTGTGCTTGTTGTTAATCTTCTAATGTATGCTGATGATCTCATTTCATTTGTGGTTCTTCTGAGTAAGCTATAAAGACTGAGAGTTTTAGTTGTAATGACCTTATATATATATATATATATATATATATATATATATATATATATATATATATATATATATATATATATATATATAATATAGAGAGAGAGTGTGAGAGAGACAGAGAGACAGAGAGAGACAGAGACAGAGACACATAGAGAGAGAGAAGAGAGAGCGAGCGAGAGAGTTAATGATGATTAAATTCATGATGCATCAATGTTATAGTATTTGCTATGTCCTGAAATATTTCATTATTATATTGTTATTCACAATAAGCAAGATTACATGTTACAGTACTACAAAATAAAATCTTACGTCTGCACCCCATCAACCGACAATGCAGCTTGTTGATTCGGTGGAGGTGCGGGTGACAAATCAAATATCATTCAATCGGGAAATCATGAGCATGAATTTAAATCAAATTCTTATATTCCGCCGAAAATATGTCCACACTAATGAGAAAACCAATATGATTCAGATTAATCTTTTAACATCAAATAAGGGTAGACTACACGTCCGACTGTGTCTTAAAAGGGGTAAATTCAGCCCTACAGGACGTCTGAGTAAGTATGTATTTTACCGTCCGATCGGGGCTAGGCCTGGGGTAGATACTGATATATGCGACTTCGTTCAAACGTTCATAAAAAAATATTGTAAGTAATAAATCGTCAAGCAAATTGATAAAAAGCTGTCAATAGTAAATGACTTTGTTTGTATGAATTGGCTCTATCAAAAAGTCGTTAAAGTTTAGAAATGCAGCGGTATTTTTGAGTACGTACCCTCGCCGATTGATCTTTTACCAATGAGCCATGCGCTTTTGTTTACATTTTAGCTTCCAAGAAACCAGGTGGCGCGCTGGTCGCGAGCTTCACAACAGAAAAGTCCGAGTCGGGTATCTTATTATAACGAGATCTTTGATTTAACGTTCATGGTAGTTCCCGAATATCCCTGAATATTCAGTACATTTATTCATGGAATGTCATGGATTTTTCGTGAAATACCATGAATATTTCATGATCAGGAAAGCCGGGTTGCCTTAATCTCTTGCAATATGTAAACGTCGTCTGTTTAATTCTTCTTCATATGCGATGCAATATGGAAGAGCGTAGTAGCTTCATGATTTATGTGCGTGTTTTATGAGGTTTAATGAGGGCTAATTAGGTGACAAGTCCATGTTGAGATCAGGAATAACAAAATAAGGTAAAAGGGTAGTCCCCTGGACTTCAGCAGGTAATTGGTCAAACAATGTATTGCTGAAAAGATAACATGATCTCGGGTAATGAGGCAGACGATGATGGCAGGCTGGGAACAATTTCGGGGATTCAAAGGTGTTCTTGATTGACATATTCAAGGGTTGCGTCCTCTATAGAATACATATCACCAGACTAGTGGATATAATGGTATTGGTTCAGCAGTGGAAAATCCATTTATCTCCTTTGCGCTTCCTGCTGGAGCAGTCTGTTACGTCAGGCAGTGAATAATAACAACCACATAGTCAATGTGTCTTCTGGTTTAACTATACATTGTCCCAAGAATTAGGCAACTATTAAAGGCTTTGAATCAAGATCAAATAACGGGATGAGGGAGGCTTACTCCGAAATAAGGGATCTGTAGCTCTATTTGTCGCGTGAATGGTCATTAGACTGGCTTAAGATACTGACTGCTAAAAGGCGTTCATTTACGAGTATATATATATATATATATATATATATATATATATATATATATATATATATATATATATATATATATATATATATATATATATATATATATATATATATATATATACATATACAAATTTTGAATCTATATGTACATCAGCAATTTAACGAGTAACGGGCGGCACACGCTCAAATATCTTTTCGGGCGGATATAAAAAAATGGCAATTTTACTGGGAAATCCGGGGTTGTAAGTCTTTGTCAACTCATTTTCTCAATATATATCCATTTAGGTGTTTAATTTTTTTTCTCAATATATACTCCATTCTGATAATGTTTAAAATTTGGAAATAATGAATTGAGATACCGGTATTTTTTCTTGATCTGTGATTAGCCCTACAAGACGTCAGTGGGAACTTTCTCAGAAAACGACGCAATGAAAAAGATGAGATCGATTTAAAACTACAAACACCATTACCCAAGTGAGAAGTTATAGAATGCAATGATGCTTTACGGACAATTTTATCCTTTTTCGGCGGGGGATTTCATCCATGGTAATTATTTATAGTCCGATCAATTTGGGAAGCGGTAAAAAGTTCGAAAACACAGCAACATGTTTGTTTTCAAGTTCAAGACCACGTACATCGCGCATGCTCAGAATGACGACAAACGTTAAGCCCGGGGGGGGGCACTTAAGTTTATAGAGGTATTATACATGTTTATGTTTTTTCGGCCTCTCGTCTTGTACGACGGTTTATACAATCGCATAATACCTTGTACGACGGGGTATACCCCCATTCCCCAACTTGTACAACCGCGGGCTCAACCTGAAGGTATATTTCGGGATTGTGATAATTCCAGCTTCCATACCGCGTGGAATTTCCGGTACATGAGTCGAGTGTAAACTTCCCCCCCAGGATGCTACAGCAATGCAATTGAGGCGGCAACTCGTTCACGGGTCGACCCAATATTTTTCCAAAATGGCGATCATGGTAATATTGTTTTTAGTAAATGTTGTTGATGGCATTTCTTGAAGAATAGCGTCGAGTTGGTATAAGTATTTTGGACCGTGAAGATTGCTTGTTGTACAGGCTCCTGACTTTTGTATTTTTTTTCGTAATGGAACACCCAAAACCGTGATAATTCCAGCTTTCCATACCGCGTGGAATTTCATGTTACCGTTATGACATGATCTGTGATGTGTAAAGTTAGAATATATATCGTATCAACAGACTGTTTTTAACAAGGCATTCGGTTATCAGTTTTACATGTCGTAAAAATCCAATTGCCCCCACCACGAACTGAACCGCGGGTTGAAGGTATATTTCATGTGAATTCCAGCGTGTGGAATTTCCGGTACATGAGCGAATATAAAGTATGATTCATTTTACACGCTGTGTTTCCATGTAATTCTCGTTCGGTCAGTATGATTGCAACTTTTATAGATTAAATATCATTTATGTGACAATGAACGTTAATGGGCTGTTCCAGACGTGGGCTCAGCTGCTCACAGTCACACTTACCGATCACTATCACCTTGTTAATGTTAATTAATAGGTGCCTGCAGCTTTTGATTTTTTCTTTAAAAACTGCATTTCCTAACGAGTAACGTACATTTAACCGTATTCGCCATTTTAGCTGACGGTTTTTTTGCGCCATCAGTCAGCTGTAAACAGGTAAACATTGCCATTTCACCCACCGTCAGCCTAATATTTTCGTTCGTGGTATTTGCTGACCTTGACTGCGGACATGCGCTCCGGTATCACAATACCTCAAGCGCTCCAATTGTCTTGTTGTCAATGTTGAGTAGGGGATGCAGGGTCATCGATCCCACGCGTCTTCAGACTTCATGCCCTGTAACTTAAAATGTTGTATGGGAGACTATGACACTAGCCACCCCATAACTTAGAGTGTAAGTTACGGGATGGACATAAATATAGCATGATCTGCTAATTTTGTATATTATTCCATTACACTCAAACAGGAGTTCTTTATAACATTCCTATAAGTGGCATCATATCATCAAAACACCAGGGGCAGTGCTTTGCCTAATGCCCTACATGCATTTCTGACTTGGAATCATGGGTACAGCAACATTAGAGATGACAATCTTTAGAATATTAAGTACCACTGATTCTTGTTAAAACTTGCAGTTCCTAAGTATAAACTTGTATTCAAATCAACAACGGTTACTTTGAAGAACTCTCTTCTTTTAAAAAACGTGACTCAGTACCTCCTGCTCGGCAACGTTCGGAACTTTTCAGAGCGAGACAAACGCTGATAAATTAGCTTAACTATTTTCTTCGTGGCTCGTTGAATTTTATGAATGTACATTAATAAAAGCTTCTGCACAATTCGTATTATGTATATGCAATGAGAAACCAGGAAAAGTTTCTTTCGTTCCGAAAACCTAAAAATGACCATCATTTATCAATGGAATGAATAAGTGTAGTGTTTATTAATATTTATATTACCGTGGGACCGGAGCTGCTAAAAACCCAACTGAAACTAGCCCTACAATACATCTGAGTATATATTCGACCAAGCTAAAACTGAAACATGAGTTAATTTGTTTTCATTGTCCAATCATTCCATTAAATAATTCAATGACAAATTGCCTAATGTATTGTATGCCAGGGTAACTTGATATGGATCTTGATCCTGGTTTTATAATAAAACAGGTTCAGAAGTAGCTGTGTAACTTATTTGTGTTTCTATCAAACCATTACTTACTCATTTGTGTTAACCTCATCCACTATCCATTCAACTTACATGCATGTAAGACCTGACTGGTAGCTGTTATGTGTGAAGCCTGGATGTTCAGTAAAACATGACCACTCTTCCACTGCTACCATGGTCTTCAGGGAATTGTGATTATAGATATATATATATATATATATATATATATATATATATATATATATATATATATATATATATATATATATATATATATATATATATATATATATATATATATATATATATATCGATATGCATCCTTTTAAATTATAAAGATAAATCAAGCTACCCTAGAGACGATGGTGGTATTGTTAGGGCCAAATATAATCTTATAATGCATTGCATAAACTTATCTACGAGGTATAGTGCTATAGAACCTTTATTAAATTGGAAAAAAACATCAACATCAACCACCTCATTAGCATAGCATTGGCATTAAATAAAAATAAGACTGATGTTGTTTAAGCACTACAGGACGTCTGTATTGGTATAGATTTACCACCGTCCGACGGCAGCTAATGTCGAGTTAGAATTTTGAACTTCATGACATATATCAACATCGCAAACAAACCATAAAAGTACACAATATCGACGATTCATATGTGTTAACAGCAAATATTCAAGTATATTACAACTTTTGACAGAAGCCTGAGAAGGATTATGTAAATTGTGCATACTTTACCTTGTGATTCCTTGCAGTTTTGATTCACTTCATATGTGATACGGCTTTGTAAATGATATCGAATAGCTCAATAGCAGCAATTTTCTTTTGAAATGTCTTACAACGCTGATCTTACATAGGTCATAAAGATCCATTGTGTTTGCAATCATACCGGGATGTCAGCATGACGAATATCTGACAGCGTCCCCGCATCGAGAAGCCCCGGGGTGAATGACATTTTTATTCATTGTTTATTTATTCTATCCATCAAGGCGAGTCCAAGTGCGTGATTTGTGAGGAATACGTATTAATTATTTGTTATTACTCCGTACTATTTTCCCCATCTCAGAGTAAACATGATTATATACTCTATCTGGAAGGAATAATAGATAATTTCAAAGTTCTTTACCTCCATGTAACCACCCGTTTCTGTCATGAAAAGAATATTTAGTATAACACTGACCTCTACGAATAGTTAATCCCAAATTGCTTTTAGGTGGGAAAAAGTGATTATGATCGACTTTCTTCGCACTACGAATATGCGTTTTCTTTCCCGCTGAGACACAGTAAGTAGTGATTCAGATTAATTTTATTTACTAATTATACACCACAAGACTACATAAAATAACCCAATTTTTTTTATATAATAATATTTACAAAATACAGGTATTATTACATTTTTTGTTTGAATCATAACATGATTTGTACTTCTATATACAACAATCTTTATCAAATCAGTATTCAGTAGAAATAAATTACTTCACATTGCGTATTGAATGGGCGTATTTAAATGAGTTTGCATCAACCATTTACACACGCGATAGTATTCTAGATGATAACAGTTAGTCTCTGAAATTGCTTCGTACAGACTGCGTTAATAAGTTTGGAACCCCATGCGCCGCTTTGCACTAGGCAATAGTATCACACTTACCTATTTTATTGACAAAATTAGCATAGCAAAAACCCGGCTTTAATTACCATCGGGTATTGTTTACGTCGAAATTATACCACAAAAATTGTAGAATCGAGAGGGTTCCAGGATAGTCTATGTTTTATTTTTGCATGTCAATACTTAAACCAAGTCATTGCGGTTTCAAGTTTCATGGAATTGCTTGGTTTTCTGCAGGAATTCTGTGGTAAGGGTTGACAAGATCGATTGCTTAGTGTAAAATTAGACAAGTGCGTTCCAATCGATTTGAGAATAAACTTGACGAAAGTGTTCCGTAGGCCGTTTGAAGGCAAGTCATGCAAACTCCCGGCGCAGAAATGACGAGATCGTTCGCTTTTTAAAGTGTAACATTCAACACATGCCTTTCCATCAATTTGAAAATAAATTTGCCCAAAGTGTACCATTATGCGATTTCCCCAGTATATAGATGGATGTTGGTAGTCAGGTGGAGAAATATTTGTTCCGCCGAGTATGCGATCGTGCTGAAAAATGTGTTATAGCTTGTGGCACCACGTTATAACACCAACACCTACGATTCTCAGTGATATGCTTCGAGTACCAAGCTGCTATATTTATACTTGCAATTAAAGTTGCGCATGTAGACTAAGCTGCTTAAAGCTCTGGAGCCGAGCGCTCGTGCGAAAACAAGCATATGCCATACATGTCAAGTAACATATTTAGCGTTCTCTCACACAAAACTTTCGTGGCACCATCAATCGCGGTTAAATGGAGACATCGCGTTCCGCCACAGATCAAAACCCGAGCTCTCCACGGAGTCATAAAGTCATAAGGCCATGGATCAATTGGTTTCTTTACAATCAATCAATAGGTGAGGGCGTTGCTAAAGAAAACACAGGCACCCAGAGTCAGTCCATTCAGCAAACGAACTCATGTACACTATTATCAGATTATTACAGAGCTCCAAGTCGGTCGGGAGAAAGCGGGGTTACAGGAGCTGGTGACTTGGGGAATGCTGACGTTTATGTGCGATTACCTCACGTTGCTATACGCAAGAATTGTAAAAAAGCGGTAATGTTTAATCGGAACGAGGGACGATACCCTTACTTTCTCTCCACCCATATATAATTCATATTTAATGCGCAGCAATAACAATTCAATTGCATAATTAAATTATTTTGAATCATGCCATTGCTTACCAAATGGGAAATATTACTACACGGTATTGTTTCCGGGGAGATTGATGTTCTTCTGCAAAATTGAAAATATGTATATCAGATATTAGTAAACGTATAGTGAAGTTTTTACTGACCACAATATAACTTAGACTAATTGTAGGCTTGATTTATTGAGTAGTGTTTACAAGCAATTTTTGCAAATTCTATAAACGAATCAATTTGTTCCTATTGGCACAGGTAGATGCATGGAATTTTGAGCCGAGGGAAGAAATTGGTGTGATTTAAATTGCTTATCATTTAATGGACGCAGCATGACAACTTCTTATAACGACATTAAACTGTACTATCAATATAATGTTGCTCCATTATTCTGGCTTTGCTATATTGCTATTCACACTTTTGTTTCAGCAAGTCTCAAAACAAGCCTCAATCATATTTTAATTCCAAGTTCTTTTTACCCTAGTACTTTTAGTTTATTAACTTTTGGTTACATTACCGGAAACTATGTAATTAATAAATCATAGCAAGCTTGTGATAACTATTTGTTATTGTGGTATGGGGACTGATTTCAGCTTTTGGCATCTTGCAAGATGCAGAAAGAAAAAATATAGGCTGCACCAGTTCAACTATCTGTTAACCCCTTAATGATAAACAGGTTGGTACTTTGTTGCCCTTATGACTTCTGCTTTTGGAAGCAGTCAATGTATTTACTTGTAATGTGTGTTAATTAATTTATTTATTTTGTTAGTTTTATTTTGCAATTTCTTTCCGTTATGTTTACAGACAAATAAAAAGCACACCAATGTTCAGTTATCAAAGACCAGTGATACGTCGGAAAATGTCCGAAGTAGCAACACATTAGGTATATTAATATGGTATCATATTCATATAAGCAATGGCTTGGTGAGAAATGGACGTTGCTAATTACGTGATCATTTATTGAAATAGAGATTGCTGAACTTCATTGTTTATCCATACAACAGGTTGTGATGAATTTGAAGAGGGATGTGGAATTCAAGAGGACGGCAGAGATAATGCAACCAATTATGGTAGTTGGCAAGTTTATGATTGTGGTATTAAATCCTGACCTTTAAACTCTGCTCTCCATAAATGTTATGATTAAACAGGTCATAGATTGTTATTGAAAATTATGTCAAAGGCAGCAGAGCTTCAAGGCCCATTGGTTTCTTGTATAAATCTGTAATCTGCATTATAGCAATAATGTTGTAGGTACTTTCACTTAATAGATTTAAAAATAATACTAGAATGAAGTCATTTTCAAATCTTTTATATTTTGCACCGTTTAATGAATGGTCCTGTTTTGAAGTTTTGGATACAAACTTACCTGACACAATAGAAGAAGAAATCATGTTGACTGATTTATCGCGTAACCAAGACCGTGTCAATGTAAAACCGCGGCCAGGTGGGTTATTGAATGAATTAATTCCGTATACATAATTTGTTTTGTAGACTATGGTATTTAAGAGCTTTATTTGCATTTATATATCAGATGTAAAATTAATGATACCATCGGGATTGCATTCGAACATTTTGGTTATATTGTATCTTCCGATTCATCCTACGCGAATAGCCGTGGACTGAATGTCCAAGATGGGGTTATCCCACAAGTTCTGCCCCAAAATATTGCTAAAGGTGATGTAACTGAAGAGGACTTAAGAGATGTTGGTAACAGTTGTGAAAATCGGCGAGTTCGTGATGATGCTCAAGGTAGAAACTAGACTTATATCTGGGTGAATGCTATTGATGCTATGAATGTATGAAACTAATGCTTAGATTTCACTTTCGAAATGTTGAAAATTTTGGCTATTGATTGAGTAAATGACAGCAATGTCTGCTGCAGGCTTTGATTCTTACCTTTGATTCTGACAATGTTGGTACAGATTCCCAAGTACTGTTATCAGATTTGGTATCAACTGGTTTCATAACAGTACGTATTACATAAACCTTGGCAAAAGTGATATGATGGCATATATATCATTAGGTAATTAATGCGAAGTAAAATATTATTGAACTACCATCTGTACTGTTGAGTATGATAAATTAATGTTTATGACTGTTTGGTCCAGAAGAAGCATGTTCATCGTAGAGGTTTATGTTTGGTCTTATTGTCTGCAGTTTGTAGCTTTGTCGTTGGAAAATTATACACAATTGTGTTCATTCACCTGGTTGTTTTTTATGCTGTGTGGTTTCCACGTTGTTACCATTCCCCAGAAGCGCTGTTATTGATTTAAAAAAAGCATTAATCTTTATCTCTTAACAAAAGGCACACAGTTTGTGCATCAGAAAACAGAATTATCTAAAACGTCACGATATCACGGATATAATCATGCAATACAGTCTTATTAATGTAATGCTGTTGCTACGTAATAATTTATGTCATTCATTTGTTTCATGTACTACTTGGGTTTTATATTTCAGACGAAGAAGCCACGTTGTCTGATTTATCGTGTAATCAAGATTGTCATAGAATAACTTTTCGGAATATTTGTTTGTAGATTATAGATTTTGATTGGTTTATATGTATTAATATTTCAGATACACTGTTAAAAATAGCAACAGTGATAACACTCCGATGTTTTAATTATACTTTATTTTCAGATTCATTGTTATATAAGCACTGTGGGTTGAATGTCCGACAAGAGATGATCCCGCAAGTTTCTTCCCAGGATAGAGCTGAAAGTGGTGCATTTATGGATGACTGCATATATGCTGGAAATAACAATACAAAAGGACTAGTTCATGATGAAGCTCAAAGTAGGAATACTCATTGATTGCAGTAACATCTATGCACAGGTACCTTTCGATTGTGACTCGGAAACTTGTTGAATATAATGTTCTCAACAGGCTTTCTCCCATCTCAAGATCTTTCGACAGGAAGTGAAAGTTGCAGTGAATACGTCCCAAGTTCAGGTATATAATAAAAATATTCTTATTAATATGGATGCCCGATTCAAATCAATCTGAGCTCAATACCTCGACATCTAGATTGCACGTTAACAGATGATGCAGATAGCCATAACACAATAAACATTTGTGATCAGGTAATAACATTTAGCAATTCATATGATTCATATATAAAATGCATTAATTCATGCAATGCTGCTCTATCAGATGTTGATTCTGCTAGCATATTTAGAGACTTTCTAACTCAAATGACCACATGGGAGATAACTTTCCATGCAGTTAGTATTCTAAGCATCTTTCATAGAGTTTGCATATGTACTATCTAATTATATATGTTACATACGACACGCTATATGTAATTGGGAGTTATCTATCGATGATATATATCTCATCCTTAAGCAGTTTTGTTTTCGAATTATTGATTCTATCATTGTTTCACATCTTTTAGATGACGATTCTAGAGACTGTGCATACAGCTGTAAGGTTTACCTCTATGTCACACACATATCAGTTAATATCATTATAAAAGATGTTTGTTGACATCTATTTTTCACTTTAGGGTATTTTCAAATAGCGGAGGGTGAATATTAAAAAGTATATCAGAGAAACCAGAAAAATGTTATATACATTCATAGTGTCATAAGATACTAATATATCGTTTATGCAATTGTCTATTCAGAGTATGAGCAGTAGGTTTATTGCCAAATGACAAAGAGAAACAACTTTTACTACCCAGAACTAAATAATGTTTTGGGTTTTGTTGCAGGACACGAGGGTCAACTCTCATCAAGTCAGAGCATTCGAGGGTTACTCCCCAAAATACTGTGAGTTTTCTCATCCAAAAGTCGCATATAAGTAGATGTTTACAAACGATATGATAGGGTCATAAATGACAACTATTGTTTCAGACCCCTGCTTCAAGTGTAAGAAAACGTACAAGAGAAAATGAGGACTTACCGTTTACATGAAGACGTGTGGATTTGGTAAGAAGGACAATCGTCTTACATGACCCGACATTTAAAGTGTTTTACAAAGCTCATGAAGTATCAGTCGGAGTGATGTCGAATGATAGGTAGACAGGTTGCGGCGGAGAAATAGATTGTGATGGAGGCTTGGGTGGTGGTGGAAAGATGTGTGTGTCGTGGAGGGTTAGTGTGATGGAGGGTCGGGCAGTGGTGAAGAGAGTGGGATATCTAGTTTTAGTGGAGAGAAGGGTTGTGGTGAGAAGTTGGATCGTGGTGGAGAGATGGGTTGTGATGGCGTGTTGGTTTGTGGTGGATTCATTTATTTAAATCAGTGCATCTGCCCCTCCTTATATGTTAAGACACGACTGTTGTGCTCTGTTCTATATACCAAAATAACGCGTTATATAAATGCATATTACGATCATTTCAGGGAAACCAATAACCTATGTGAGGCTGTCCAGATTATGTTTATTTTGTGGAACTCAGCAAAAGAAGCTCTCCCGCCATCTGAAGCACGTGCATGCTGATGAAAAAGAGGTGAAGCAGATATTGGAGGGTTAGTTATCCAAAATAGATGAACGGAGGGCATTCGCAAAATTGCGCAATGCTGGCATTGTTGGAAGAAACAAGACGAAGACACAGACGCATCAAAGTCTGAAACTGTCCATCGTGCAAAGGTACGTACAGCCAGTTATACTTCTATCGGCACAGGCGCCAATGCAAGGAGGAGAGGAGGCCAAAACCAATTTCGGCAAAGGTAATCAACTCACCGGAAGGTAATGATTTCATAGAGATTTTATGCAGCTTCCACAACAATGCGGTTGGAGACTGTTGCAGAACAGACAGCACAATAAAAATGATAGGCAAGCATCTTAGGGCAAAGGATCGATCCAAAGTTGATAAGCGAGACGAAGTTGGGAAATCAGCTATGGCTGATATGCGCATGCTAGCAAGTCTGTACATAGAAGTTCAAAAGCAAGATGACTCCTCCGAAATGAAAGATTTGGAGACATGTTCCACCGCGGAAACTGGACAACGCTTAGAGAAGCAATCACTAGCCTTCATTAAATTATCTACTGTTGCGATCAGCTGAAATCATACAGGGAAAGGCCCTTATGCTTTCTGGGGAACAGGGGAAGGAGCAGGTAGAAGAACTTGGGCATTTTGAAAGCCTGCTCAAGCACCATCAGAACCTCATGTTCAGTGATTGTAAATATCTGATTAACAAATCAAGACAAGAGCGCTTTAGGCTGCACGAGAGGACTACCCCGGAAGAAGTTATGATTAATCTTAGAAACCACACAGTGGACCGCATCACATACCTTTCAGGGATCAGTATCAATGAACTTAGTACTTCTGAATTCGTTGAGCTAAGAAATCTTACTTGTAGTAGGCTCCTACTTTATTTTGCAAGGCGAGGTGGGGAGCCTTGTAGGATGACCATCAAACAGTGGACAGAACGATGGAAACGGAAAACCAAAGACGATTACCATTCCTCTGAAATGGATGCGGTACGGGTAAGGGAAATTACTTGGTGAGCTTCATCATCCCGAAGCATTGCATCTATGCAATGGATTTACTTGCCGACAATGAAAGGAGAAGTGGTGCAAATATATTGAAGGAAGCACGTTCATTTTCCCCAAAATTGGATCATCCCGGCACGTGGCTGGATGGAGCGCCACGGAAGCAGTAATGAAAGAAGCTGGCATTGACTGCAGCCTGGTAAATGCTACCATCCAAAGAGCTCGCATCTCTACATTGTACGCCCAACAGGAAGTCAGATCACGAGTTGTTTTACAAACACATGGGGCATTCGTCCGAGGCTAACCGCGGTACCTACCCAGCGGCCGCTGCCTACTCTTGCTGTGTCTCGAGTTGGCGCGTTCCCCAACAACTTGGACACGACTGCTCAAAGGATCGGCAAAACTGGTGAATATTCTGTCTTGATTGAGACGATAAATGGCACTTCTCAAAGTGCAAGTAGTCTTTCTGTGGTCTGTTTATATAGATAATTCTTTATTGTGGTTGGTGGTAGAACTAAACAAAACCATACTTGAATATATGTCGTATGGATGCCAATGCATCACTCAAGTGTAGAGCGGCATGAAAAATTATATATTGTGTGTGTGTTCCTCTGTGTGGTATGGCCAGATTCACTTGAAGTTTGTGATCCTGCCAATTTCCAAATGAATGGTCAGTGAAATTATTTTTTATGCTATCATATGTGTAAGCTATTGATTGGTGTTTCAAGTTTGGGCCTAGAATATATTTAACTAATTGGTAGGAAACGTTTTTGCAGAATCAGCTCTAGTTGCACCCGATCAGGACCCAATAGAAAACCGCTGCAAATGGGATTCGGCCCAGACAAGCATCATCCACCAGGCCTTTGGACAGTATATCAAGCTTCCAAGTCCCAAACGCCAACTGCCTGGTAACAGTTTATATGACTGAAAGCTGATAATGCGTGAAACTCTGGTTTAATGTTTACTGTATTATTAAGCGGACATGTTGATCAATGTCGGGTGTTTTAAAAATCTGTCCCCCGGTAAAACAAGAGATTATGCGCACCATCCAAGAGAACGGCATAACCAATCTGCACCACAAAGTTCGTAACAAATAATGATCGAGCAGCGAAAAGCCTATGACAAGGAAATCTCTTCACTTTAAATGATAATCCAGCATGAAATGGTTGTTGATTAAAGCAATATTTTCTTCTCGCATTCATTCTTTGTTTTAATTGAAGTTACATTGCTTGATTATCAATCGATCGCGTAATCTTTGTTAATGCAAAACGATTTAATCAGTTGGGTTTCATATGCAACCATTGGGTGCAAAAGTGATAAATAATAACAGGTCAATATAAATCGCCACGATAATCTGTCTTGTTAAACATTGACGTGATTGGTTGAGAACCGGCCGAATTTTCTCATTAAGGGGTATTCTCATGTAAATATGTGAAAATTTTCTGATAGGCACAACAGAATGATTGGTAATATAATTTGTATTACCACCCCTTCTGGTCTTATGATAATACCAACCATTTTGCTTATGTTATAAAACGACCACTATGGTAGAAGAAGTTCCTTTGCCTAATGAGCAGTATGCCCAGCAATCTGCATGTGTTATGACAGTCACTCGCTTAACTCAAACTATTGGGTTATTTTCAATAAGGATGATGAAAATTGTATCTCACTCGTTGCATACTTTACCTTATGATTACTTACAAATTCAATGAATTCAAAGCGTCATATCTCTATATAACGGATATCGAAGATCAAATTCTTCATTTTGACGCGGTTAACGAATGCTCCGTCTACCATGCATTGATTTGTCACATTGATCTATTCATTTTGTAATCACACCGAAACGTCAGATCGAGCTTCAGCTACACGTGTCCCGGTGTCACATGCAGAAAGTAGTGAAAGGGCGAAGTGCGCATGCGCACGCGGAGAGTAGCGCTATGCATAAGGTAGCGGGAGTGAGTGGAGCGCAAGCGCGCAGTTACTATGATCATATAAGTGATAATATTAAAGAGTGTGTATGCAAGTATACTGAAACATTCTGCATGGGACATACTCCCATGCTGAAAGCAGCCACATAAATTGAGTTGTGCATGTCAGTGTACTCCCACGTTCATAGTAGCCATAGCAGTATTTTCAAGCTACTTTGTGCAAACCAGTATGCTCCAACGTTCCATGTAGCCATTTCAATATACTCAGGCTACTTTCTGCATACCACACCGGACCCAAAAAACGTCAATAAGACGTCGTGTTCCCCGGGTACTTCGAGTCATCGTCTTTGATTGGTCAATGTCACATTATGCGAATTTTGATTATTGTTGAACTCTACTGAGTCAAAATAGTCGGGAGGTTGGGTGGTCGAAACACACCTTGATGGCAGCATCAATCACCTGGCTAATTCATGATGCATTAACTGAGCAACAGCAAATAAGAAATATTCTCAACGGCTGACCAGGTGAGCAATGGGCCCTCGTTCAATTAATGATATTTATTCCTTTGGTATGCAATATGTCATCTGTGCAGATGTTCTGCAGCGCTGTTTGGATGATACCACAATTGGATTTACAAAGGCTTTCAGCAGTATAGGTACAGCATGTGTGAACATGGCATTTGCTTGTGACACAATATAATTTGGCGACGCAGATGCTCATAGGTATTTGTCATCGTGGGATAAAATTACAGAAAAACAGGGTCACACGCATTCACTTTTTAACCGACACATCGTTTTAATTTGTAGGAAACCATGAATGAGCCGGATTATAAAACTGCCACAGGCACACGCGAGCACTCTTAATCTATGAAGCTTATTTAAGCTTGTACATAACACAAACATGCACCTGATGATGCAATAGAGCACAGTTAATAGCGAAACATCAATTATCGGAGTGGTCCCATGGATGCATTCAATCACTTAAGCTAGTTACATTCCCATGTTGTACAACTTCACTAAGATGTATTGCACCGGCAATGGCTGCCACAGCACGCCATTAGTCCACGTCTTGTCAATAAGAAATACCTCTACTGGTTTATGAACAACCCATTAGTCTCCTTGATCAAAACCGGCTTTCTGAGGTTCACCTTTGTTTTATAGCCTCGGTGATTAATTATGTTGCATTCCTATATATACACAATGGAGGAAATGAGGGCATCTTTGTGGAAATAGAATTTTTGCGGAGATCTTTGTTAGCATACAATTCCTCATTAATCTACGGCAATGTGATTGCGTCATGATTACGCTTTAGTGAAATAATATGCAAAACGCCGGGGAAGCGCAAAGTATGCTAATATTGTATTTGTTGGTTTAATATGGAGCAACGCGGCATGCACAAAATCATAACGTGAAAGAGGGAAGCAGGAGGCGCCCCTTTCTCTGCCACGCCCTCCCCGCAGCCCAAATAAAGCCTAGTGTAGGCCATTTGATCGGTTGGTATACCTCTTCGTTCTAACTGTTTCCTTCGCCGCATATTTTTTTGTCTCAAATATTTATGTTCAAACTACGTGCAGATAACAACTCACTTGATGCCATCATAGGTATAGTCCTATCTCAACTTGGCATATCAAAATGCAGCGAGCCAAGGAGGCGTAAAGG
This sequence comes from Urechis unicinctus, assembly GCA_034190875.2. NCBI lineage: Eukaryota > Metazoa > Annelida > Polychaeta > Xenopneusta > Urechidae > Urechis > Urechis unicinctus. The sequence goes on from CM067350.1 coordinate 60,254,826, forward strand.
TCTAATTGCGTAATACAAGCCCAACTCAGAACCATGAAGCCAAATGATGTACATGTTAGGTGGCTGAGGAAAAAAAACCCATCACCGTTCATGATCGTGCCTTAGATGATCGTAGGTGATGCAATACGGTAGACCTTAGCAGTCCCTGTTGTAACGGCGCGTTTGACAGGACATGCTGGAGGTAGGGTAATGTTAAGAGTATGCAGTGATATGCTTCGAGTACCAAGCTGCTATATTTATACTTGCAATTAAAGTTGCGCATGTAGACTAAGCTGCTTAAAGCTCTGGAGCCGAGCGCTCGTGCGAAAACAAGCATATGCCATACATGTCAAGTAACATATTTAGCGTTCTCTCACACAAAACTTTCGTGGCACCATCAATCGCGGTTAAATGGAGACATCGCGTTCCGCCACAGATCAAAACCCGAGCTCTCCACGGAGTCATAAAGTCATAAGGCCATGGATCAATTGGTTTCTTTACAATCAATCAATAGGTGAGGGCGTTGCTAAAGAAAACACAGGCACCCAGAGTCAGTCCATTCAGCAAACGAACTCATGTACACTATTATCAGATTATTACAGAGCTCCAAGTCGGTCGGGAGAAAGCGGGGTTACAGGAGCTGGTGACTTGGGGAATGCTGACGTTTATGTGCGATTACCTCACGTTGCTATACGCAAGAATTGTAAAAAAGCGGTAATGTTTAATCGGAACGAGGGACGATACCCTTACTTTCTCTCCACCCATATATAATTCATATTTAATGCGCAGCAATAACAATTCAATTGCATAATTAAATTATTTTGAATCATGCCATTGCTTACCAAATGGGAAATATTACTACACGGTATTGTTTCCGGGGAGATTGATGTTCTTCTGCAAAATTGAAAATATGTATATCAGATATTAGTAAACGTATAGTGAAGTTTTTACTGACCACAATATAACTTAGACTAATTGTAGGCTTGATTTATTGAGTAGTGTTTACAAGCAATTTTTGCAAATTCTATAAACGAATCAATTTGTTCCTATTGGCACAGGTAGATGCATGGAATTTTGAGCCGAGGGAAGAAATTGGTGAATTTAAATTGCTTATCATTTAATGGACGCAGCATGACAACTTCTTATAACGACATTAAACTGTACTATCAATATAATGTTGCTCCATTATTCTGGCTTTGCTATATTGCTATTCACACTTTTGTTTCAGCAAGTCTCAAAACAAGCCTCAATCATATTTTAATTCCAAGTTCTTTTTACCCTAGTACTTTTAGTTTATTAACTTTTGGTTACATTACCGGAAACTATGTAATTAATAAATCATAGCAAGCTTGTGATAACTATTTGTTATTGTGGTATGGGGACTGATTTCAGCTTTTGGCATCTTGCAAGATGCAGAAAGAAAAAATATAGGCTGCACCAGTTCAACTATCTGTTAACCCCTTAATGATAAACAGGTTGGTACTTTGTTGCCCTTATGACTTCTGCTTTTGGAAGCAGTCAATGTATTTACTTGTAATGTGTGTTAATTAATTTATTTATTTTGTTAGTTTTATTTTGCAATTTCTTTCCGTTATGTTTACAGACAAATAAAAAGCACACCAATGTTCAGTTATCAAAGACCAGTGATACGTCGGAAAATGTCCGAAGTAGCAACACATTAGGTATATTAATATGGTATCATATTCATATAAGCAATGGCTTGGTGAGAAATGGACGTTGCTAATTACGTGATCATTTATTGAAATAGAGATTGCTGAACTTCATTGTTTATCCATACAACAGGTTGTGATGAATTTGAAGAGGGATGTGGAATTCAAGAGGACGGCAGAGATAATGCAACCAATTATGGTAGTTGGCAAGTTTATGATTGTGGTATTAAATCCTGACCTTTAAACTCTGCTCTCCATAAATGTTATGATTAAACAGGTCATAGATTGTTATTGAAAATTATGTCAAAGGCAGCAGAGCTTCAAGGCCCATTGGTTTCTTGTATAAATCTGTAATCTGCATTATAGCAATAATGTTGTAGGTACTTTCACTTAATAGATTTAAAAATAATACTAGAATGAAGTCATTTTCAAATCTTTTATATTTTGCACCGTTTAATGAATGGTCCTGTTTTGAAGTTTTGGATACAAACTTACCTGACACAATAGAAGAAGAAATCATGTTGACTGATTTATCGCGTAACCAAGACCGTGTCAATGTAAAACCGCGGCCAGGTGGGTTATTGAATGAATTAATTCCGTATACATAATTTGTTTTGTAGACTATGGTATTTAAGAGCTTTATTTGCATTTATATATCAGATGTAAAATTAATGATACCATCGGGGATTGCATTCGAACATTTTGGTTATATTGTATCTTCCGATTCATCCTACGCGAATAGCCGTGGACTGAATGTCCAAGATGGGGTTATCCCACAAGTTCTGCCCCAAAATATTGCTAAAGGTGATGTAACTGAAGAGGACTTAAGAGATGTTGGTAACAGTTGTGAAAATCGGCGAGTTCGTGATGATGCTCAAGGTAGAAACTAGACTTATATCTGGGTGAATGCTATTGATGCTATGAATGTATGAAACTAATGCTTAGATTTCACTTTCGAAATGTTGAAAATTTTGGCTATTGATTGAGTAAATGACAGCAATGTCTGCTGCAGGCTTTGATTCTTACCTTTGATTCTGACAATGTTGGTACAGATTCCCAAGTACTGTTATCAGATTTGGTATCAACTGGTTTCATAACAGTACGTATTACATAAACCTTGGCAAAAGTGATATGATGGCATATATATCATTAGGTAATTAATGCGAAGTAAAATATTATTGAACTACCATCTGTACTGTTGAGTATGATAAATTAATGTTTATGACTGTTTGGTCCAGAAGAAGCATGTTCATCGTAGAGGTTTATGTTTGGTCTTATTGTCTGCAGTTTGTAGCTTTGTCGTTGGAAAATTATACACAATTGTGTTCATTCACCTGGTTGTTTTTTATGCTGTGTGGTTTCCACGTTGTTACCATTCCCAGAAGCGCTGTTATTGATTTAAAAAAAGCATTAATCTTTATCTCTTAACAAAAGGCACACAGTTTGTGCATCAGAAAACAGAATTATCTAAAACGTCACGATATCACGGATATAATCATGCAATACAGTCTTATTAATGTAATGCTGTTGCTACGTAATAATTTATGTCATTCATTTGTTTCATGTACTACTTGGGTTTTATATTTCAGACGAAGAAGCCACGTTGTCTGATTTATCGTGTAATCAAGATTGTCATAGAATAACTTTTCGGAATATTTGTTTGTAGATTATAGATTTTGATTGGTTTATATGTATTAATATTTCAGATACACTGTTAAAAATAGCAACAGTGATAACACTCCGATGTTTTAATTATACTTTATTTTCAGATTCATTGTTATATAAGCACTGTGGGTTGAATGTCCGACAAGAGATGATCCCGCAAGTTTCTTCCCAGGATAGAGCTGAAAGTGGTGCATTTATGGATGACTGCATATATGCTGGAAATAACAATACAAAAGGACTAGTTCATGATGAAGCTCAAAGTAGGAATACTCATTGATTGCAGTAACATCTATGCACAGGTACCTTTCGATTGTGACTCGGAAACTTGTTGAATATAATGTTCTCAACAGGCTTTCTCCCATCTCAAGATCTTTCGACAGGAAGTGAAAGTTGCAGTGAATACGTCCCAAGTTCAGGTATATAATAATATAAAAATATTCTTATTAATATGGATGCCCGATTCAAATCAATCTGAGCTCAATACCTCGACATCTAGATTGCACGTTAACAGATGATGCAGATAGCCATAACACAATAAACATTTGTGATCAGGTAATAACATTTAGCAATTCATATGATTCATATATAAAATGCATTAATTCATGCAATGCTGCTCTATCAGATGTTGATTCTGCTAGCATATTTAGAGACTTTCTAACTCAAATGACCACATGGGAGATAACTTTCCATGCAGTTAGTATTCTAAGCATCTTTCATAGAGTTTGCATATGTACTATCTAATTATATATGTTACATACGACACGCTATATGTAATTGGGAGTTATCTATCGATGATATATATCTCATCCTTAAGCAGTTTTGTTTTCGAATTATTGATTCTATCATTGTTTCACATCTTTTAGATGACGATTCTAGAGACTGTGCATACAGCTGTAAGGTTTACCTCTATGTCACACACAATATCAGTTAATATCATTATAAAAGATGTTTGTTGACATCTATTTTTCACTTTAGGGTATTTTCAAATAGCGGAGGGTGAATATTAAAAAGTATATCAGAGAAACCAGAAAAATGTTATATACATTCATAGTGTCATAAGATACTAATATATCGTTTATGCAATTGTCTATTCAGAGTATGAGCAGTAGGTTTATTGCCAAATGACAAAGAGAAACAACTTTTACTACCCAGAACTAAATAATGTTTTGGGTTTTGTTGCAGGACACGAGGGTCAACTCATCAAGTCAGAGCATTCGAGGGTTACTCCCCAAAATACTGTGAGTTTTCTCATCCAAAAGTCGCATATAAGTAGATGTTTACAAACGATATGATAGGGTCATAAATGACAACTATTGTTTCAGACCCCTGCTTCAAGTGTAAGAAAACGTACAAGAGAAAATGAGGACTTACCGTTTACATGAAGACGTGTGGATTTGGTAAGAAGGACAATCGTCTTACATGACCCGACATTTAAAGTGTTTTACAAAGCTCATGAAGTATCAGTCGGAGTGATGTCGAATGATAGGTAGACAGGTTGCGGCGGAGAAATAGATTGTGATGGAGGCTTGGGTGGTGGTGGAAAGATGGTGTGTCGTGGAGGGTTAGTGTGATGGAGGGTCGGGCAGTGGTGAAGAGAGTGGGATATCTAGTTTTAGTGGAGAGAAGGGTTGTGGTGAGAAGTTGGATCGTGGTGGAGAGATGGGTTGTGATGGCGTGTTGGTTTGTGGTGGATTCATTTATTTAAATCAGTGCATCTGCCCCTCCTTATATGTTAAGACACGACTGTTGTGCTCTGTTCTATATACCAAAATAACGCGTTATATAAATGCATATTACGATCATTTCAGGGAAACCAATAACCTATGTGAGGCTGTCCAGATTATGTTTATTTTGTGGAACTCAGCAAAAGAAGCTCTCCCGCCATCTGAAGCACGTGCATGCTGATGAAAAAGAGGTGAAGCAGATATTGGAGGGTTAGTTATCCAAAATAGATGAACGGAGGGCATTCGCAAAATTGCGCAATGCTGGCATTGTTGGAAGAAACAAGACGAAGACACAGACGCATCAAAGTCTGAAACTGTCCATCGTGCAAAGGTACGTACAGCCAGTTATACTTCTATCGGCACAGGCGCCAATGCAAGGAGGAGAGGAGGCCAAAACCAATTTCGGCAAAGGTAATCAACTCACCGGAAGGTAATGATTTCATAGAGATTTTATGCAGCTTCCACAACAATGCGGTTGGAGACTGTTGCAGAACAGACAGCACAATAAAAATGATAGGCAAGCATCTTAGGGCAAAGGATCGATCCAAAGTTGATAAGCGAGACGAAGTTGGGAAATCAGCTATGGCTGATATGCGCATGCTAGCAAGTCTGTACATAGAAGTTCAAAAGCAAGATGACTCCTCCGAAATGAAAGATTTGGAGACATGTTCCACCGCGGAAACTGGACAACGCTTAGAGAAGCAATCACTAGCCTTCATTAAATTATCTACTGTTGCGATCAGCTGAAATCATACAGGGAAAGGCCCTTATGCTTTCTGGGGAACAGGGGAAGGAGCAGGTAGAAGAACTTGGGCATTTTGAAAGCCTGCTCAAGCACCATCAGAACCTCATGTTCAGTGATTGTAAATATCTGATTAACAAATCAAGACAAGACAAGAGCGCTTTAGGCTGCACGAGAGGACTACCCCGGAAGAAGTTATGATTAATCTTAGAAACCACACAGTGGACCGCATCACATACCTTTCAGGGATCAGTATCAATGAACTTAGTACTTCTGAATTCGTTGAGCTAAGAAATCTTACTTGTAGTAGGCTCCTACTTTATTTTGCAAGGCGAGGTGGGGAGCCTTGTAGGATGACCATCAAACAGTGGACAGAACGATGGAAACGGAAAACCAAAGACGATTACCATTCCTCTGAAATGGATGCGGTACGGGTAAGGGAAATTACTTGGTGAGCTTCATCATCCCGAAGCATTGCATCTATGCAATGGATTTACTTGCCGACAATGAAAGGAGAAGTGGTGCAAATATATTGAAGGAAGCACGTTCATTTTCCCCAAAATTGGATCATCCCGGCACGTGGCTGGATGGAGCGCCACGGAAGCAGTAATGAAAGAAGCTGGCATTGACTGCAGCCTGGTAAATGCTACCATCCAAAGAGCTCGCATCTCTACATTGTACGCCCAACAGGAAGTCAGATCACGAGTTGTTTTACAAACACATGGGGCATTCGTCCGAGGCTAACCGCGGTACCTACCAGCGGCCGCTGCCTACTCTTGCTGTGTCTCGAGTTGGCGCGTTCCCCAACAACTTGGACACGACTGCTCAAAGGATCGGCAAAACTGGTGAATATTCTGTCTTGATTGAGACGATAAATGGCACTTCTCAAAGTGCAAAGTAGTCTTTCTGTGGTCTGTTTATATAGATAATTCTTTATTGTGGTTGGTGGTAGAACTAAACAAAACCATACTTGAATATATGTCGTATGGATGCCAATGCATCACTCAAGTGTAGAGCGGCATGAAAAATTATATTGTGTGTGTGTTCCTCTGTGTGGTATGGCCAGATTCACTTGAAGTTTGTGATCCTGCCAATTTCCAAATGAATGGTCAGTGAAATTATTTTTTATGCTATCATATGTGTAAGCTATTGATTGGTGTTTCAAGTTTGGGCCTAGAATATATTTAACTAATTGGTAGGAAACGTTTTTGCAGAATCAGCTCTAGTTGCACCCGATCAGGACCCAATAGAAAACCGCTGCAAATGGGATTCGGCCCAGACAAGCATCATCCACCAGGCCTTTGGACAGTATATCAAGCTTCCAAGTCCCAAACGCCAACTGCCTGGTAACAGTTATATGACTGAAAGCTGATAATGCGTGAAACTCTGGTTTAATGTTTACTGTATTATTAAGCGGACATGTTGATCAATGTCGGGTGTTTTAAAAATCTGTCCCCCGGTAAAACAAGAGATTATGCGCACCATCCAAGAGAACGGCATAACCAATCTGCACCACAAAGTTCGTAACAAATAATGATCGAGCAGCGAAAAGCCTATGACAAGGAAATCTCTTCACTTTAAATGATAATCCAGCATGAAATGGTTGTTGATTAAAGCAATATTTTCTTCTCGCATTCATTCTTTGTTTTAATTGAAGTTACATTGCTTGATTATCAATCGATCGCGTAATCTTTGTTAATGCAAAACGATTTAATCAGTTGGGTTTCATATGCAACCATTGGGTGCAAAAGTGATAAATAATAACAGGTCAATATAAATCGCCACGATAATCTGTCTTGTTAAACATTGACGTGATTGGTTGAGAACCGGCCGAATTTTCTCATTAAGGGGTATTCTCATGTAAATATGTGAAAATTTTCTGATAGGCACAACAGAATGATTGGTAATATAATTTGTATTACCACCCCTTCTGGTCTTATGATAATACCAACCATTTTGCTTATGTTATAAAACGACCACTATGGTAGAAGAAGTTCCTTTGCCTAATGAGCAGTATGCCCAGCAATCTGCATGTGTTATGACAGTCACTCGCTTAACTCAAAACTATTGGGTTATTTTCAATAAGGATGATGAAAATTGTATCTCACTCGTTGCATACTTTACCTTATGATTACTTACAAATTCAATGAATTCAAAGCGTCATATCTCTATATAACGGATATCGAAGATCAAATTCTTCATTTTGACGCGGTTAACGAATGCTCCGTCTACCATGCATTGATTTGTCACATTGATCTATTCATTTTGTAATCACACCGAAACGTCAGATCGAGCTTCAGCTACACGTGTCCCGGTGTCACATGCAGAAAGTAGTGAAAGGGCGAAGTGCGCATGCGCACGCGGAGAGTAGCGCTATGCATAAGGTAGCGGGAGTGAGTGGAGCGCAAGCGCGCAGTTACTATGATCATATAAGTGATAATATTAAAGAGTGTGTATGCAAGTATACTGAAACATTCTGCATGGGACATACTCCCATGCTGAAAGCAGCCACATAAATTGAGTTGTGCATGTCAGTGTACTCCCACGTTCATAGTAGCCATAGCAGTATTTTCAAGCTACTTTGTGCAAACCAGTATGCTCCAACGTTCCATGTAGCCATTTCAATATACTCAGGCTACTTTCTGCATACCACACCGGACCCAAAAAACGTCAATAAGACGTCGTGTTCCCCGGTACTTCGAGTCATCGTCTTTGATTGGTCAATGTCACATTATGCGAATTTTGATTATTGTTGAACTCTACTGAGTCAAAATAGTCGGGAGGTTGGGTGGTCGAAACACACCTTGATGGCAGCATCAATCACCTGGCTAATTCATGATGCATTAACTGAGCAACAGCAAATAAGAAATATTCTCAACGGCTGACCAGGTGAGCAATGGGCCCTCGTTCAATTAATGATATTTATTCCTTTGGTATGCAATATGTCATCTGTGCAGATGTTCTGCAGCGCTGTTTGGATGATACCACAATTGGATTTACAAAGGCTTTCAGCAGTATAGGTACAGCATGTGTGAACATGGCATTTGCTTGTGACACAATATAATTTGGCGACGCAGATGCTCATAGGTATTTGTCATCGTGGGATAAAATTACAGAAAAACAGGGTCACACGCATTCACTTTTTAACCGACACATCGTTTTAATTTGTAGGAAACCATGAATGAGCCGGATTATAAAACTGCCACAGGCACACGCGAGCACTCTTAATCTATGAAGCTTATTTAAGCTTGTACATAACACAAACATGCACCTGATGATGCAATAGAGCACAGTTAATAGCGAAACATCAATTATCGGAGTGGTCCCATGGATGCATTCAATCACTTAAGCTAGTTACATTCCCATGTTGTACAACTTCACTAAGATGTATTGCACCGGCAATGGCTGCCACAGCACGCCATTAGTCCACGTCTTGTCAATAAGAAATACCTCTACTGGTTTATGAACAACCCATTAGTCTCCTTGATCAAAACCGGCTTTCTGAGGTTCACCTTTGTTTTATAGCCTCGGTGATTAATTATGTTGCATTCCTATATATACACAATGGAGGAAATGAGGGCATCTTTGTGGAAATAGAATTTTTGCGGAGATCTTTGTTAGCATACAATTCCTCATTAATCTACGGCAATGTGATTGCGTCATGATTACGTTTTAGTGAAATAATATGCAAAACGCCGGGGAAGCGCAAAGTATGCTAATATTGTATTTGTTGGTTTAATATGGAGCAACGCGGCATGCACAAAATCATAACGTGAAAGAGGGAAGCAGGAGGCGCCCCTTTCTCTGCCACGCCCTCCCCGCAGCCCAAATAAAGCCTAGTGTAGGCCATTTGATCGGTTGGTATACCTCTTCGTTCTAACTGTTTCCTTCGCCGCATATTTTTTTGTCTCAAATATTTATGTTCAAACTACGTGCAGATAACAACTCACTTGATGCCATCATAGGTATAGTCCTATCTCAACTTGGCATATCAAAATGCAGCGAGCCAAGGAGGCGTAAAGGTCTAATTGCGTAATACAAGCCCAACTCAGAACCATGAAGCCAAATGATGTACATGTTAGGTGGCTGAGGAAAAAAACCCATCACCGTTCATGATCGTGCCTTAGATGATCGTAGGTGATGCAATACGGTAGACCTTAGCAGTCCCTGTTGTAACGGCGCGTTTGACAGGACATGCTGGAGGTAGGGTAATGTTAAGAGTATGCAGTGATATGCTTCGAGTACCAAGCTGCTATATTTATACTTGCAATTAAAGTTGCGCATGTAGACTAAGCTGCTTAAAGCTCTGGAGCCGAGCGCTCGTGCGAAAACAAGCATATGCCATACATGTCAAGTAACATATTTAGCGTTCTCTCACACAAAACTTTTCGTGGCACCATCAATCGCGGTTAAATGGAGACATCGCGTTCCGCCACAGATCAAAACCCGAGCTCTCCACGGAGTCATAAAGTCATAAGGCCATGGATCAATTGGTTTCTTTACAATCAATCAATAGGTGAGGGCGTTGCTAAAGAAAACACAGGCACCCAGAGTCAGTCCATTCAGCAAACGAACTCATGTACACTATTATCAGATTATTACAGAGCTCCAAGTCGGTCGGGAGAAAGCGGGGTTACAGGAGCTGGTGACTTGGGGAATGCTGACGTTTATGTGCGATTACCTCACGTTGCTATACGCAAGAATTGTAAAAAAGCGGTAATGTTTAATCGGAACGAGGGACGATACCCTTACTTTCTCTCCACCCATATATAATTCATATTTAATGCGCAGCAATAACAATTCAATTGCATAATTAAATTATTTTGAATCATGCCATTGCTTACCAAATGGGAAATATTACTACACGGTATTGTTTCCGGGGAGATTGATGTTCTTCTGCAAAATTGAAAATATGTATATCAGATATTAGTAAACGTATAGTGAAGTTTTTACTACTGACCACAATATAACTTAGACTAATTGTAGGCTTGATTTATTGAGTAGTGTTTACAAGCAATTTTTGCAAATTCTATAAACGAATCAATTTGTTCCTATTGGCACAGGTAGATGCATGGAATTTTGAGCCGAGGGAAGAAATTGGTGAATTTAAATTGCTTATCATTTAATGGACGCAGCATGACAACTTCTTATAACGACATTAAACTGTACTATCAATATAATGTTGCTCCATTATTCTGGCTTTGCTATATTGCTATTCACACTTTTGTTTCAGCAAGTCTCAAAACAAGCCTCAATCATATTTTAATTCCAAGTTCTTTTTACCCTAGTACTTTTAGTTTATTAACTTTTGGTTACATTACCGGAAACTATGTAATTAATAAATCATAGCAAGCTTGTGATAACTATTTGTTATTGTGGTATGGGGACTGATTTCAGCTTTTGGCATCTTGCAAGATGCAGAAAGAAAAAATATAGGCTGCACCAGTTCAACTATCTGTTAACCCCTTAATGATAAACAGGTTGGTACTTTGTTGCCCTTATGACTTCTGCTTTTGGAAGCAGTCAATGTATTTACTTGTAATGTGTGTTAATTAATTTATTTATTTTGTTAGTTTATTTTGCAATTTCTTTCCGTTATGTTTACAGACAAATAAAAAGCACACCAATGTTCAGTTATCAAAGACCAGTGATACGTCGGAAAATGTCCGAAGTAGCAACACATTAGGTATATTAATATGGTATCATATTCATATAAGCAATGGCTTGGTGAGAAATGGACGTTGCTAATTACGTGATCATTTATTGAAATAGAGATTGCTGAACTTCATTGTTTATCCATACAACAGGTTGTGATGAATTTGAAGAGGGATGTGGAATTCAAGAGGACGGCAGAGATAATGCAACCAATTATGGTAGTTGGCAAGTTTATGATTGTGGTATTAAATCCTGACCTTTAAACTCTGCTCTCCATAAATGTTATGATTAAACAGGTCATAGATTGTTATTGAAAATTATGTCAAAGGCAGCAGAGCTTCAAGGCCCATTGGTTTCTTGTATAAATCTGTAATCTGCATTATAGCAATAATGTTGTAGGTACTTTCACTTAATAGATTTAAAAATAATACTAGAATGAAGTCATTTTCAAATCTTTTATATTTTGCACCGTTTAATGAATGGTCCTGTTTTGAAGTTTTGGATACAAACTTACCTGACACAATAGAAGAAGAAATCATGTTGACTGATTTATCGCGTAACCAAGACCGTGTCAATGTAAAACCGCGGCCAGGTGGGTTATTGAATGAATTAATTCCGTATACATAATTTGTTTTGTAGACTATGGTATTTAAGAGCTTTATTTGCATTTATATATCAGATGTAAAATTAATGATACCATCGGGGATTGCATTCGAACATTTTGGTTATATTGTATCTTCCGATTCATCCTACGCGAATAGCCGTGGACTGAATGTCCAAGATGGGGTTATCCCACAAGTTCTGCCCCAAAATATTGCTAAAGGTGATGTAACTGAAGAGGACTTAAGAGATGTTGGTAACAGTTGTGAAAATCGGCGAGTTCGTGATGATGCTCAAGGTAGAAACTAGACTTATATCTGGGTGAATGCTATTGATGCTATGAATGTATGAAACTAATGCTTAGATTTCACTTTCGAAATGTTGAAAATTTTGGCTATTGATTGAGTAAATGACAGCAATGTCTGCTGCAGGCTTTGATTCTTACCTTTGATTCTGACAATGTTGGTACAGATTCCCAAGTACTGTTATCAGATTTGGTATCAGCTGGTTTCATAACAGTACGTATTACATAAACCTTGGCAAAAGTGATATGATGGCATATATATCATAAGGTAATTAATGCGAAGTAAAATATTATTGAACAACCATCTGTACTGTTGAGTATGTTAAATTAATGTTTATGACTGCTTGGTCCAAAAAATCATGTTCATCGTAGAGGTTTGTGTTTGGTCTTATTGTCTGCAGTTTGTAGCTTTGCCGTTGGAAATTTTTACACAATTGTGTTCATTCACCTGGTTGTGTTTTATGCTGTGTGGTTTCCACGTTGTTACCGTTCCCAGAAGCGCTGTTATTGATTTTAAAAAAAGCATTAATCTTTATCTCTTAACAAAAGGCACACAGTTTGTGCATCAGAAAGCAGAATTATCTAAAACGTCACGATATCACGGATATAATCATGCAATACAGTCTTATTAATGTAATGCTGTTGCTACGTAATGATTTAGGTCATTCATTTGTTTCATGTACTACTTGGGTTTTATATTTCAGACGAAGAAGCCACGTTGTCTGATTTATCGTGTAATCAAGATTGTCATAGAATAACTTTTCGGAATATTTGTTTGTAGATTATAGATTTTGATTGGTTTATATGTATTATATTTCAGATACACTGTTAAAAATAGCAACAGTGATAACACTCCGATGTTTTAATTATACTTTATTTTCAGATTCATTGTTATATAAGCACTGTGGGTTGAATGTCCGACAAGAGATGATCCCGCAAGTTTCTTCCCAGGATAGAGCTGAAAGTGGTGCATTTATGGATGACTGCATATATGCTGGAAATAACAATACAAAAGGACTAGTTCATGATGAAGCTCAAAGTAGGAATACTCATTGATTGCAGTAACATCTATGCACAGGTACCTTTCGATTGTGACTCGGAAACTTGTTGAATATAATGTTCTCAACAGGCTTTCTCCCATCTCAAGATCTTTCGACAGGAAGTGAAAGTTGCAGTGAATACGTCCCAAGTTCAGGTATATAATAAAAATATTCTTATTAATATGGATGCCCGATTCAAATCAATCTGAGCTCAATACCTCGACATCTAGATTGCTCGTTAACAGATGATGCAGATAGCCATAGCACAATAAACAGTTGTGATCAGGTAATAACATTTAGCAATTCATATGATTCATATATAAAATGCATTAATTCATGCAATGCTGCTCTATCAGATGTTGATTCTGCTAGCATATTTAGAGACTTTCTAACTCAAATGACCACATGGGAGATAACTTTCCATGCAGTTAGTATTCTAAGCATCTTTCATAGAGTTTGCATATGTACTATCTAATTATATATGTTACATACGACACGCTATATGTAATTGGGAGTTATCTATCGATGATATATATCTCATCCTTAAGCAGTTTTTTTCGAATTATTGATTCTATCATTGTTTCACATCTTTTAGATGACGATTCTAGAGACTGTGCATACAGCTGTAAGGTTACCTCTATGTCACACACAATATCAGTTAATATCATTATAAAAGATGTTTGTTGACATCTATTTTTCACTTTAGGGTATTTTCAAATAGCGGAGGGTGAATATTAAAAAGTATATCAGAGAAACCAGAAAAATGTTATATACATTCATAGTGACATAAGATACTAATATATCGTTTATGCAATTGTCTATTCAGAGTATGAGCAGTAGGTTTATTGCCAAATGACAAAGAGAAACAACTTTTACTACCCAGAACTAAATAATGTTTTGGGTTTTGTTGCAGGACACGAGGGTCAACTCATCAAGTCAGAGCTTACTGGTACTGATCGAGAGAATTCGAGGGTTACTCCCCAAAATACTGTGAGTTTTCTCATCCAAAAGTCGCATATAAGTAGATGTTTGCAAACGATATGATAGGGTCATAAATGACAATTATTGTTTCAGACCCCTGCTTCAAGTGTAAGAAAACGTACAAGAGAAAATGAGGACTTACCGTTTACATGAAGACGTGTGGATTTGGTAAGAAGGACAATCGTCTTACATGACCCGACATTTAAAGTGTTTTACAAAGCTCATGAAGTATCAGTCGGAGTGATGTCGAATGATAGGTAGACAGGTTGCGGCGGAGAAATAGATTGTGATGGAGGCTTGGGTGGTGGTGGAAAGATGGTGTGTTGTGGAGGGTTAGTGTGATGGAGGGTCGGGCAGTGGTGAAGAGAGTGGGATATCTAGTTTTAGTGGAGAGATGGGTTGTGGTGAGAAGTTGGATCGTGGTGGAGAGATGGGTTGTGATGGCGTGTTGGTTTGTGGTGGATTCATTTATTTAAATCAATGCATCTGCCCCTCCTTATATGTTAAGACACGACTGTTGTGCTCTGTTCTATATACCAAAATAACGCGTTATATAAATGCATATTACGATCATTTCAGGGAAACCAATAACCTATGTGAGGCTGTCCAGATTATGTTTATTTTGTGGAACTCAGCAAAAGAAGCTCTCCCGCCATCTGAAGCACGTGCATGCTGATGAAAAAGAGGTGAAGCAGATATTGGAGGGTTAGTTATCCAAAATAGATGAACGGAGGGCATTCGCAAAATTGCGCAATGCTGGCATTGTTGTAAGAAACAAGACGAAGACACAGACGCATCAAAGTCTGAAACTGTCCATCGTGCAAAGGTACGTACAGCCAGTTATACTTCTATCGGCACAGGCGCCAATGCAAGGAGGAGAGGAGGCCAAAACCAATTTTGGCAAAGGTAATCAACTCACAGGAAGGTAATGATTTCATAGAGATTTTAAGCAGCTTCCACAACAATGCGGTTGGAGACTGTTGCAGAACAGACAGCACAATAAAAATGATAGGCAAGCATCTTAGGGCAAAGGATCGATCCAAAGTTGATAAGCGAGACGAAGTTGGGAAATCAGCTATGGCTGATATGCGCATGCTAGCAAGTCTGTACATAGAAGTTCAAAAGCAAGATGACTCCTCCGAAATGAAAGATTTGGAGACATGTTCCACCGCGGAAACTGGACAACGCTTAGAGAAGCAATCACTAGCCTTCATTAAATTATCTACTGTTGCGATCAGCTGAAATCATACAGGGAAAGGCCCTTATGCTTTCTGGGGAACAGGGGAAGGAGCAGGTAGAAGAACTTGGGCATTTTGAAAGCCTGCTCAAGCACCATCAGAACCTCATGTTCAGTGATTGTAAATATCTGATTAACAAATCAAGACAAGAGCGCTTTAGGCTGCACGAGAGGACTACCCCGGAAGAAGTTATGATTAATCTTAGAAACCACACAGTGGACCGCATCACATACCTTTCAGGGATCAGTATCAATGAACTTAGTACTTCTGAATTCGTTGAGCTAAGAAATCTTACTTGTAGTAGGCTCCTACTTTATTATGCAAGGCGAGGTGGGGAGCCTTGTAGGATGACCATCAAACAGTGGACAGAACGATGGAAACGGAAAACCAAAGACGATTACCATTCCTCTGAAATGGATGCAACGTACGGTACGGGTAAGGGAAATTACTTGGTGAGCTTCATCATCCCGAAGCATTGCATCTATGCAATGGATTTACTTGCCGACAATGAAAGGAGAAGTGGTGCAAATATATTGAAGGAAGCACGTTCATTTTCCCCAAAATTGGATCATCCCGGCACGTGGCTGGATGGAGCGCCACGGAAGCAGTAATGAAAGAAGCTGGCATTGACTGCAGCCTGGTAAATGCTACCATCCAAAGAGCTCGCATCTCTACATTGTACGCCCAACAGGAAGTCTCACAAGATCACGAGTTGTTTTTACAAACACATGGGGCATTCGTCCGAGGCTAACCGCGGTACCTACCAGCGGCCGCTGCCTACTCTTGCTGTGTCTCGAGTTGGCGCGTTCCCCAACAACTTGGACACGACTGCTCAAAGGATCGGCAAAACTGGTGAATATTCTGTCTTGATTGAGACGATAAATGGCACTTCTCAAAGTGCAAGTAGTCTTTCTGTGGTCTGTTTATATAGATAATTCTTTATTGTGGTTGGTGGTAGAACTAAACAAAACCATACTTGAATATATGTCGTATGGATGCCAATGCATCACTCAAGTGTAGAGCGGCATGAAAAATTATATTGTGTGTGTGTTCCTCTGTGTGGTATGGCCAGATTCACTTGAAGTTTGTGATCCTGCCAATTTCCAAATGAATGGTCAGTGAAATTATTTTTTATGCTATCATATGTGTAAGCTATTGATTGGTGTTTCAAGTTTGGGCCTAGAATATATTTAACTAATTGGTAGGAAACGTTTTTGCAGAATCAGCTCTAGTTGCACCCGATCAGGACCCAATAGAAAACCGCTGCAAATGGGATTCGGCCCAGACAAGCATCATCCACCAGGCCTTTGGACAGTATATCAAGCTTCCAAGTCCCAAACGCCAACTGCCTGGTAACAGTTATATGACTGAAAGCTGATAATGCGTGAAACTCTGGTTTAATGTTTACTGTATTATTAAGCGGACATGTTGATCAATGTCGGGTGTTTTAAAAATCTGTCCCCCGGTAAAACAAGAGATTATGCGCACCATCCAAGAGAACGGCATAACCAATCTGCACCACAAAGTTCGTAACAAATAATGATCGAGCAGCGAAAAGCCTATGACAAGGAAATCTCTTCACTTTAAATGATAATCCAGCATGAAATGGTTGTTGATTAAAGCAATATTTTCTTCTCGCATTCATTCTTTGTTTTAATTGAAGTTACATTGCTTGATTATCAATCGATCGCGTAATCTTTGTTAATGCAAAACGATTTAATCAGTTGGGTTTCATATGCAACCATTGGGTGCAAAAGTGATAAATAATAACAGGTCAATATAAATCGCCACGATAATCTGTCTTGTTAAACATTGACGTGATTGGTTGAGAACCGGCCGAATTTTCTCATTAAGGGGTATTCTCATGTAAATATGTGAAAATTTTCTGATAGGCACAACAGAATGATTGGTAATATAATTTGTATTACCACCCCTTCTGGTCTTATGATAATACCAACCATTTTGCTTATGTTATAAAACGACCACTATGGTAGAAGAAGTTCCTTTGCCTAATGAGCAGTATGCCCAGCAATCTGCATGTGTTATGACAGTCACTCGCTTAACTCAAACTATTGGGTTATTTTCAATAAGGATGATGAAAATTGTATCTCACTCGTTGCATACTTTACCTTATGATTACTTTACAAATTCAATGAATTCAAAGCGTCATATCTCTATATAACGGATATCGAAGATCAAATTCTTCATTTTGACGCGGTTAACGAATGCTCCGTCTACCATGCATTGATTTGTCACATTGATCTATTCATTTTGTAATCACACCGAAACGTCAGATCGAGCTTCAGCTACACGTGTCCCGGTGTCACATGCAGAAAGTAGTGAAAGGGCGAAGTGCGCATGCGCACGCGGAGAGTAGCGCTATGCATAAGGTAGCGGGAGTGAGTGGAGCGCAAGCGCGCAGTTACTATGATCATATAAGTGATAATATTAAAGAGTGTGTATGCAAGTATACTGAAACATTCTGCATGGGACATACTCCCATGCTGAAAGCAGCCACATAAATTGAGTTGTGCATGTCAGTGTACTCCCACGTTCATAGTAGCCATAGCAGTATTTTCAAGCTACTTTGTGCAAACCAGTATGCTCCAACGTTCCATGTAGCCATTTCAATATACTCAGGCTACTTTCTGCATACCACACCGGACCAAAAAAAACGTCAATAAGACGTCGTGTTCCCCGGGTACTTCGAGTCATCGTCTTTGATTGGTCAATGTCACATTATGCGAATTTTGATTATTGTTGAACTCTACTGAGTCAAAATAGTCGGGAGGTTGGGTGGTCGAAACACACCTTGATGGCAGCATCAATCACCTGGCTAATTCATGATGCATTAACTGAGCAACAGCAAATAAGAAATATTCTCAACGGCTGACCAGGTGAGCAATGGGCCCTCGTTCAATTAATGATATTTATTCCTTTGGTATGCAATATGTCATCTGTGCAGATGTTCTGCAGCGCTGTTTGGATGATACCACAATTGGATTTACAAAGGCTTTCAGCAGTATAGGTACAGCATGTGTGAACATGGCATTTGCTTGTGACACAATATAATTTGGCGACGCAGATGCTCATAGGTATTTGTCATCGTGGGATAAAATTACAGAAAAACAGGGTCACACGCATTCACTTTTTAACCGACACATCGTTTTAATTTGTAGGAAACCATGAATGAGCCGGATTATAAAACTGCCACAGGCACACGCGAGCACTCTTAATCTATGAAGCTTATTTAAGCTTGTACATAACACAAACATGCACCTGATGATGCAATAGAGCACAGTTAATAGCGAAACATCAATTATCGGAGTGGTCCCATGGATGCATTCAATCACTTAAGCTAGTTACATTCCCATGTTGTACAACTTCACTAAGATGTATTGCACCGGCAATGGCTGCCACAGCACGCCATTAGTCCACGTCTTGTCAATAAGAAATACCTCTACTGGTTTATGAACAACCCATTAGTCTCCTTGATCAAAACCGGCTTTCTGAGGTTCACCTTTGTTTTATAGCCTCGGTGATTAATTATGTTGCATTCCTATATATACACAATGGAGGAAATGAGGGCATCTTTGTGGAAATAGAATTTTTGCGGAGATCTTTGTTAGCATACAATTCCTCATTAATCTACGGCAATGTGATTGCGTCATGATTACGTTTTAGTGAAATAATATGCAAAACGCCGGGGAAGCGCAAAGTATGCTAATATTGTATTTGTTGGTTTAATATGGAGCAACGCGGCATGCACAAAATCATAACGTGAAAGAGGGAAGCAGGAGGCGCCCCTTTCTCTGCCACGCCCTCCCCGCAGCCCAAATAAAGCCTAGTGTAGGCCATTTGATCGGTTGGTATACCTCTTCGTTCTAACTGTTTCCTTCGCCGCATATTTTTTTGTCTCAAATATTTATGTTCAAACTACGTGCAGATAACAACTCACTTGATGCCATCATAGGTATAGTCCTATCTCAACTTGGCATATCAAAATGCAGCGAGCCAAGGAGGCGTAAAGGTCTAATTGCGTAATACAAGCCCAACTCAGAACCATGAAGCCAAATGATGTACATGTTAGGTGGCTGAGGAAAAAAACCCATCACCGTTCATGATCGTGCCTTAGATGATCGTAGGTGATGCAATACGGTAGACCTTAGCAGTCCCTGTTGTAACGGCGCGTTTGACAGGACATGCTGGAGGTAGGGTAATGTTAAGAGTATGCATACTGATATATGACTGTTTTGCTTCGCGGATGGCTCTCGTGGGCGCTTAGCCTTTGGAGACTTTCTTGGTCATTGGGATGGCTTTGCACCTGTACGGATTTCTTTAGCCCTGGCCTCGCCTATACTGTATTTACATCTTGCTTGCCGGATAGACGGACTTTTTCGCACACCTTCTAGGTCACTTTCTGATAGCATAGTTTTTTCCCCATTGTATAAATATTTACTAGGGGTGCACTACTTTCACAAGCTCTTGTGCATCTCACACTTGCTGACGCGCTCTTCCACAAGGTCCTCAAAATCACTGACAACATCTCTCAGCCAGATCTCTAGGTCTATTTTCTCTTCCTCCAGATAATCTATATCCAACTTTAAATCTTTTACACATCTTTCAAGCTCAGTAATACGCTCTTCAGTGTTCATTTCTATAGCCAGCACTCTCGTTTATCAATAGACCGGTATGTACAGCGTGCAGTGAAATCACTCTAGGATGGGTCGATATCATTCACAGTCCGCTGGACGGTCTAGAAGCACCCTATTTTCTTCGTATGCCTACTTATGCTTTGTATTTTTCACGTTGGATCCGCGCGTCTTTGTCATCGATTGAACAGTCTGGTATGCTTTGACATATCTATCCTTAATTTCCCCACTTCATTTGGGTGTATTGTGTGACCGACAAATTACCATCTTCAAGTACTGTCGATAAAATTTCAGCAATGGTATTCAAATTACTCTGCACAAGTACGCGGATCTGATCATGTTTTTTTACCTGAATGGTCAGTCGATTCCAAGTAGCCCATAAACGGCCCCAGTAATACCCAGCACTGCACGTCTTTATTTCTTGTACATATCACAATATTTTTCAATATCTTTCTCGAGGTATCGCTTCTTGACCCGGATTTCATTCAACCGATAGGAGGGCCCTGGATTCTCATCGGTGGGGGGCAGCGGTGACGTCGGGATGGTTGTTTGCTGTTTCATATTGGATCTAATAGTCTATAAGTCAAGTTCAATTAAGAGTGATACTACAGAGCAAGTAGCTGTTCTGTTTGGATTGGTTGTATAAAAGTTAATAACGCTACCTTGTTCCAGCTCTGAAGGTTGGTCTAAAAGAATTACAACAGCACGCTGGTCAGCAGGCTTGCTTATTCATTGCGCTTTGTTTGTTCTATTTATACCAGGAACAACTGTTATAGCACCAGTATAAACGCCCACACCAGATGACAGCCCCATACGAATGACCCTACCACTTGATAAGATGGTATATCCACAGGTCGAGTCTCGCGAGGTTTGACCCCTGGCCCCATCACCAAACGACCACTCATATCCTCTGCAAAGAAGGCCACTTGCTTCTGCCTAAATAATGATGGGCGGTTTCGTCCTTGAGTCTACGCATTGTCTCATGTCCATATGCTGCAGTCTGTGTTTGTCATCAACATACCTTTTATTAGCAACATCCTTTGGTGATGTTGGGGCTTCCAACCGGAGGATTTTGTCAACTCTCATATCAAGATCTCCAGTCATAGTACCGCCATCTTTATCCATTTTTGTGAGTCACCAAAGGATACGTATGTTTTTTATTACATATTCAGAGAGGTCGGGGTCCTGATCCGTATTTTGTCTAGGTCCATAGATACTCGCTTTTATTGACATCTTCACCAAGGAAGGCCGTCTGTTTTCCCAATACTGAAATTTCAGCACCGGAAGGTTTGATTATGAGTGATATGACACATTATGGCTCACCTACAAATATGTCGCAAAAGAAGATGATAATAT
Source organism: Urechis unicinctus (assembly GCA_034190875.2). NCBI lineage: Eukaryota > Metazoa > Annelida > Polychaeta > Xenopneusta > Urechidae > Urechis > Urechis unicinctus. The sequence continues at coordinate 60,276,432 of CM067350.1, forward strand.
CATCTTCATTCAACTCTATAGGCGGGTCGTAGGTTTTGGTAGCATAACTTCACTAGTGAGGATAATCTGCGACTGATGTTAGGACTGTGATAATTTTTCAATTAGATTACTTCCATTTTAGATTGTCAATACCTATTCTCTAAACAGTATAAATTGTCAACCGGGTTATTACATGCCAGCGAACTTTTATCACGGGAGTACATAACAGTATATACAGCATCGTTCATATTGCATGCGATTGCGTTCACCTGTAATGAAGCTATCACGCACTACAATAAGTGGTACCCATAGAGGCAAAGTGACTGTTTTCTAAGTCAGGCACTTCACCGTTGTAATATATGGTGGTTAACGCCAGTCCTGTTTATATTTCTCTGTTCTGGTTGTCTTCAATAATAATTGTGCATTTCAACAATTGCTGCATTGTGTCCCATGCGTGTGATGTACTACATCAGTAATTTACCAGAACTAACTGATCCAAGTGGTTGGTATATTTATTGACGCAAACGACCATTATAGCTTGTGCTTTTGGTGAGGGCATTCACCATAACATTCACAGCTTTTGCAGCAATGGTCAATATGCTGCTGAAAAACAGATTGCATGCTAAGGGAGCTAGAGGGGGTGGGGGTTCATCCGTGCCTAAGTTTAATGGTTAGCAAAAGCGGTTACTACGGTGTGTGTATTTGGCATGCGTAATAATTTGTGATCTGTGCCAAGCGTACACATATTGATTATTTTGAAGACGAAATGGTCCAATTCTAACGTGTAATTAGTAAACTATTTTACAGGGCAAATGATTATGACGACGTTCACATCCGAGGACCATATACCACGTGTAGTCTCCTACATCTTTAATAATATGCATATATGGTGCGACAAACACCATCAAAGCGGACCATAGAACACGCACTCGTGAGTGATCTTAGTCTAAGAAGCTCATTTGAGCTTTTGCATAATACAAACATGGACCTAATGATGCAATAAAGCACATTTAATGGGGAGCATCAATTACTCGAGCCCATCAGGGCACTCTCAAAGCTTCATTCAATCATTTGATTTCCAGGTTGTTAGGCTCCACTGAGGTGTATTTCATCGGCAATGGATGTAACAACACGCCATTAGTCCACGTCCTGTCATTGATTAATACGTTTATGAAAAACCTATTAGCCTCTTTGATCGATGCCGGATCAAATGGAGCTTTAACTGCCTGCTTTCTGTGCTTCATATTAGGCATAGCCTTTGATGAATAATTCCTTGGAACCTATGTTGGCCATTCCTATATATATACACAAATTGAGGTACTATTGTGGACGTGGCATTTTGGCGTAGATTGTTGTAGGCATACCTTTCCTCGCTAATCTACGTCAATGTGACTGGTTCATTTTCACTCTATTACAATTTAGTGTAAAAGCTGGGTCAGCGCAGAGTATAGTATTTGTAGGTTTAATATTGAACAACGCGGCTTTCAGAAAATCATAACGTGAAAGTGGGTAGGAGGAGACCGCCTTTTTGAGACATGTCCTCCCCGCTGCTCTGATAAAACTTAATGTTGACCATCTTATTGTGTGGTAAACCAATTCGTTCTCACTGCTTCCTTCGCCGAATATCATGCGACCGTAGACATAGTCCTATCTCTACTTGGCATATCCAAGTGTAGGGATAACTGTAATCCTAAATTCGACGTCCTTTGTCAGCCACGCTGTGTTAACCTATTTTGCATGTTTCTTCACTGGATCATGCTGCAGAACGAACCACGCGTACACTTTGACATTATTCGCCTTGACACTTCACCTGTTCAGATTGCCCAGGAAATTACTACAATTCATCAAAATAGGTAGGTTTCCCATTTGACACACGTTTCCGCCGCCGCGCATTCAGCTTTGACATTTACTTGATAACGATTTGACTTCAAACCCCGGTGTCTCAAGATTAGATGAATATTTTATTTTCCCATGAAATAGATGATGCAGATCACGCTTTTCTCAAATCAACTAGTGCTTTGATCAAGCGAGTGTCATCAGAAATGAGAGTGTTCTCAGTCAGACATAGAGACAATGTCTTAATCTTTCTGATCCTCTTCATAACTTGTAACGGACACAGATATGACGCATGGTATCTGGCGCAAAGACCCAAATCTAGAAGTATCCTACAGGTTTGTAGACAATTGTATGATTAGTAAACATTTCAAATGTTTAATGTGTAGAAATATATGTCACATTGTTAAGGGTTTGATGATGATAACGCAATTAGGTTTTTAAAACACCGACGTGCCACTTACCGGCACTTACTGGCACTTACTAAATCACTTAGGATGTATTTGTGTAATGTTTAGGGATATAATGCGTTGCTGGTGCTACCCTTGTGATGCCACAATGTGGACCAGTAATAAGCGATAGCTCTTACTAAACGTACCGGAAACACAATAATCAACTGGCCCTTAAAGTGCCTATCGCACGAAAAATCATATCATTTTTTTCGCCAGATAACGGAAATATAACCCAGAAATACCTATTCCGGCTATTGTTCTGCTTTCTATTCGACTTTGTCAATTCGGCGTATCGAGCCGAAAGTGAATAATTCATCGCCTCCGCGTGACGTTAGGTCCGGGAATGTTTTTGTTGCGAGGCGCAATCTGCACTACGATTAGCGAGAATTGGCTGCTTGAAATTTCGTTATTTCATCACTTCAGGAGAGCGACGAAGAGACATGGTATGGCACAGGTCATTCGCAAACTATCGTTGCTTCGGCAGAGCAAGTTTTGCCTTACAGATTCGAACCAGAAATGAGCGAATCCGAGGTATCCGATGAGAGAAAAAGGACACTTGCGATGTCACTGCTGCGTCTGGGTCTCACGCGGGTCATCCTGCCCAGGACATAGGGCTGCTACAGATCAATGCTTGGTAAGCTATATCTGATTCTGCTTGTGCACCAGTTCATCGTATATGTGTTGGCATGTAACGAAGTTAATCCATAAATTTCACAAACAAAATATGCAAGCTCTATTCCTAACAGTAGACTATACAACAGAGCTTTGCAGCAAATAATTCTTCCATGTCAGACAGCAGACATGAGATACCACAAAGTTTTTTTTCAAATCAAGTGGTTGTAAGGGTTCATGTTTACAAATTGTACCATGTAAATGTAAATGCTCCTCCACACGAATTGCAAACAGACTAATTTCGGACTGCTGTTAGAGATCCTATTTTATTTAGAGTAGGCCTTATCAAAGGCTGATTACAATATTTTTAAAAGTTGATGTAGATTGATTCTGAGGTAGAATATATATAGGAGAGCAAGTACCACAGCTGTTTTCTCATAGGATTGTCAGTTAGCCCATAAATGAATGTATAGCTGGACTTTAGGAGGTGAAGATTATGGTATTATATTATCATCTGGTAAGTGTTACATCAGAGTTTCTATGAATGCAGAGGCTAAAACATATTTGCCATACAATATGTCATCCTTTATTACATACATTAATATTCCCATCATTACATCATGTTACAGGTGTTTGTATGGCTACTGTCAACCAATAGCAGACAGAGGTAGAAGAATCTGTGTGCTATGTGGAAATTCTTTGAGTCATGACCTCAATAGAGAACAGCCCCATTCCCATTGGTTGCATAACCCAGCATCCTGGTTTCAGCCCAATCTGTTTGAACCCTTGGGGCTTGCAAGTGGGATATTCTCCTACAGACAACAGCACAGGCACATGTCAGATAATGATGTACAAAGGTGACAATGTTTTCTATTATTTACACATAAATCTGTAAAGGCTAGCAGTCATTATTTACAATTTAATTATACTTATTGTTACTGATATGACACAAAATATGCAGCCCCTAACACAACAACCATTAACCATCGCGTTCAGGCGGTCACAAGATGGCTAAAACGATCCAAAATCTAAAAAACGAGAGACGAACTCCGACAATGTAAACAACGGGGAACTCCGTGCGTCTCTGAGAACGGCCTCCCTTACCTGACGTCACACGCATGGTTGACCTAGATAATGGCTGCCGCAACGTTTTGTCGGGCGCGCTAATTTGAACTGACATTTTATCAAATTTTGGCCTTAATTGATCAGATGCGACGGTTATTGGACCGGTTTGAGTTTATTGATCACATAATGAATTGATTTCAGCAAAGTACCTATAACCGTGCGATAGGCACTTTAAGGCACAAAGGTCTCATTGACGTTTATGCATGACCCTCTCGAATCAAATGGTATTTGCGTGGAATATTGAACAAATACCAATCGCAGAAGTCCCCTATTCAATTACGATGCTTAATAGACGACATCACTAATTGCGACAAGCCATTTATGTACTCTTCAATTACACAGATCCAGTAATGACGTGATGGCGATGACGTCATCAACAGCATCGTCTCGACATGTATCACAAGACTTGCGCGGTTTCGGGTGTGTTCACCCTCCATGCGTTCGGTCACTTCACTCTGAGGCGATGCGCGACTCAAGTTATTTAAAACTAGGCAGTTTCCTTGAACACAAATGGAAAGGCCAGAACTAAAAGCTCAAAGACTGGCTCACAGAACTCTGATTAGCTGCTGGGCCGGCTTAGAGAAAACATTCAATAGGAGTTCCTTACAAATTTTATTTTCCGCTTTTTTTTCAAAAGGGATTCCATACCTCCACTTTTGCTGCCGTACCTCCTTAAAGATAAGTAACAGAAGTAATTTCAAATGTCATAAAGTACAAGTCGTATACCTAAGACATAGAAATAACATTGCGATCGCAATGCCATTCAGTGAGATGAACTGATCAGGACGAAAAGGAAAATTAATGGAAGATGGGTAAGTAATATGAGTTACATTGAAAGCGCCGCGTTCACACACTCACTAGATCCCTGTGAGGGTAGCAGTACTGGTGAGATTGATGTCTTATTTGTGGTGTAGGCAAGATAGATCTTATGGCTGTGGTACTGGAGAGGAACATGGTACGCATCTGGTGCCAGCGAAATACATGCTACGGGTCTGGTGCTAGCGAGATAACTGCTACGGATCTTGTGCTAGCGAGATACATGCTACGGATCTTGTGCTAGCGAGATACATGCTACGGGTCTGGTTCTAGAAGGATACATGCTACGGGTCTGGTGCTAGCGAGATGCATGCTCCGGGTCTGGTGCTAGAGAGGTACATGCTACAGGCTGATGCTAGTGAGATACATGCTACGGGTCTGGTGCTAGCGAGATACATGCTACGGGTCTGGTGCTAGCGAGATACATGCTACGGGTTTGGTGCTAGATAGGTACATGCTACGAGTTCGGTGCTAGAGAGATACATGCTACGGGCTGATGCTAGCGAGATACATGCTACGGGTTTGGTGCTAGATAGGTACATGCTACGGGTCCGGTGCTAGAGAGGTACATGGTACGGGTCCGGTGCTAGAGAGGTACATGTCACCGGTCTGGTGCTAGAGAGGTACATGCTGCGGATCTTGAGCTTGATATATACGTTATATAAGTGTGAGGGATATGCGTTCTGTATTATTCGGATTGGCGAGATACATGTGATGGTAGTGCTACTGGGGAGGGAGAAGTGCGCTTAATTACATTGGTGAGTGTGTAGCGTAATACACGAAACCCGAGTACTAACAGAGCAATGTACCTGTAATACATATCTTGGCCACATAGAAGGTTAGGGATCATTTCTATGATGAAAGATTGACAATATAACTATCAAGGATCTCACAAACGTTTGAAGTACATGTCGTGTCATTTGGTAAAATATGATTGGCAATTAAAAATGCAATAAGCCCGGTATTAACGCTGTGCTATCGTCTATCGATGTTCGCTTGACGGAGAGTGCTTGTGCGGCTACCATCGTATGTTATCATGAAGAGTCTCGGTAGCAGAGTAATAATAAGAATATGTTAGCGGGCTATATTGTTCTACATTGGTCTGAATTATCCGCACCAGGCAATAACGGATCTGCGCGTTGAACGAGTGTATTCATAGTAATTGCTCGCTTTCGGCGTTTTGTACATGCTTCCTCCTGAACTTAACACTTGATAAGGTAATTCAAAGAATTTTGTATTCGTCTAAATAGTTGATGTGAATGGTGTCTGCTTCTTCAGATTTAGTCACGCGAATAGAAATCCATTTGATAATCAATGTCCAAATCTTTGAAGCAGGAGATATACCTGGTGACAAGACAGCATCTTTCCACACTGCATGGATTGTGTGTCAAGTATCAAGGGCAGTCTACACGCACGAAATCAGTCTTCATGCAAGCCACAAAATACATCATCAATTGTAATTTACATTCAGTAACTGCCCCGTGTATCGATTCACTGGCCCATAGCAACAACGACAAATTAGATCTAATGTAATCCCATGGGCAGCAGTTCCGTTGTGATTAATGATAATTACAGGCTTGTGCAGAAGCCTGTTTAAGGCAACTTGGTCCAGATTTAGATTCAATTCGTTTTTTTTTGCATCGTGAGATGCGTAATTATTCCCCTTCTTCCTCGCCAATTAAGCATACAAACGACTATGACTATTTTGAATCGTTGGAGAAGCTTAAAGATATTTTCTTTGTGTGGATATGTACGCAAATCTAATGCTGTTCCATTTACGACCATATATGTACGGAAAAAATCGCTATAACTTAGACCATTCGTCATAGTTTATTCATTGTTCAGAAATCGGAAGAGGTTACCACAGTGACACAACCCTTAGAGAGTGACGGAATGCTTTACAAACCACTGATATTTTGCAAGTCCACTAATACTGAGCCGTATTCTGCCAAGTGTGTACTTTTGTTCATTGATGGTCAAATTAATCTATTCATTCGCGGAAGATTAATTTTTGTCTCTATCCTTAAAATTCACGGTGGACTTGTGATGGATTATTTTGATAATAAGAGATGATCAATTATATGTGGTCAGCTTGTACAGCCCTGTATCTCATTGACGATGTTTTATTCAATACGCTTAGTTCTTATGTAAGGTATTTGTATATCTAAAGGTTCATGGGCGTATGATATCATTTCCCGCAGAGCTATAATAGAAGGTGTTCTTGGTGCTCAACCCGTTGAAAAACTATTAACAATGCGTAGATTGTCGATGTAGACGAGTGTGTCGCACCATATAAATTGCCATTAACATCTAGCGGCTGTTCAATGCACAGTAGAGAACGCCTTGCAGTCCTTGATGCAGATATCTTCATTTATGTCACATAAGCGCTAGCGTTAATTAACTTACGCATGCTGGTTTGTCAACAAGTCACAAGTGTGCACATAGCCTAGGTTTCGATGCTCTAATTCTCCTCCAGATATTCGGTAGAAAGCACTGTGCTAGACTCTACCAAATGCTGTTATCTCGACACTTTCATTCATGATTTGTAACCTAGGGGCACAGCGCTTTATTTCATATTAGTGGCTGCAAGCTGTTCGTTACAAACCTAGCTATCCTAATCGTTAGTTAGGTATGTAAAGTTAAGCATTAGGTGGCGTCATGCTTGATCTTTCATTTGTTTTCAGCAAATTATAAAAAGATAGACCACCTACGCTTAGATGTGGAGTTAATCTACACGATGAATAGCTGGGGCAAACCTAAACACCGTCTCACTCAATTCACAAAGCTTACATCAAAAGAAACCAGTTATTGTGCCAAAGTAAATGTACCCCCTGACAAGATTATTGATGCGACAAACGAGCCATTGATACCCCCTTCGGAAGTGTAGCTCCAACGCATGGCCAGCAAGGAATACACGACGTTCTTACTTCATTTGTGGTTGTCGCGAAACTCTCATAACTCAGCAATATAAAACAGCCACAAGATCATCCTGATTGATCAAAATAATAGAATTTTAATCATATTATCAACTTACAGACCGAAATGCATCTGTAAGCTGTGTTGCTTATCGCAAGTCATTCCTTTTACCTTCATTGTTGCCGCGTCGATGTCAGTAAATGTCATTTGCTGGGGCCGTATTCACCAACCGACTTAAGTCTAAGTTTTGTCTAAAAACGCTGAGCCGTGACTTAGCGGTATTCACCAACAAACTTAAGTTTAAGTTTTGACTCAAAACGTGCTCAAAGCTGAGTCAACTTCGACGGAGACTTAAGTTCTTAATAATGACTTAAATATGGCCGACACAGTTAACATCAACATTCCGCGGCTGTTTTGTTTGTGATTTCAAGAGTTAATATTTGATTATAGCTCATAATAAAGTTAAATGAGAAATAAATCGACAAGCTTTTCCATTTACACTTTTAATTTTAGATATATTTATACAATTGGCCGGATGAGACTACAATCTGTCTGCGAAGCGAGATATTTCGCTCGCGACCATATTTTGCCAGACACTGCCAAGATGACAGCGAACACATGTCCTCGGGTCGATGATGTTTACGTGGCATTTGTGTTACATGCAAAGTATAACGTCTGCTAAATATCACAGGAAAATAGTAAGTCATTCATTCAGAAGATGGCGATACTGTTTTTTATAAAAAAAGCTTCGCCCGTTACAACGATAAAATCTCACTATGATGATTTATAACCCGGCCATCATAAAGTATCGAGACCGAGAGGCGATATGTCACAGAAATGAAGTCGTAAATTGTATCGACAAATTATATTTAGCGTGGTTGGTGAATACGGGCCCTGGTTTATTGACATCATACTCTACTTTCCATGTGTCATTGATAACAAGCTCGCAACAAGCACAGTATACATCGCTGTATGTTGGGTAGCTGCGATTATATATCTGTGTACTTCAGTATTCTCCTGGTCGTTTTCCTTACAATTTTAATAAATCTACTGGCCTCATCCTATATTGGCTTCTTCTGGTGCGAGAGGCTGTCGTCATCATTGTATGTGTGTGATCATTGGCACATTCAGATGTGTGAGGCTATACACAGGTTCGGATACGTCTGATTATCTTAATTGCATTCGTTAGTTACCTGGACGAGTTCAGCACTTAGCTTGTTAGTACATAACACGTGCGTCAGAAAGAGAATCAATGATTGACGCTTGATTCACTAAACCATTGTCTGCCACGACAGAAGCAATGTCTCTACAATCAAATATGCCAAACATAGGAGAGCAAAGTAGACAACGATATGGGTAAATGTATGCCAACATCTGTTCAAGGCAAACGACATTTCACTTAACGACGAGATAAGTAAGTAATGGTGCAAGATAAGTCGATATTTAGGATGTATCAGCTACTGACCCACGGGCCTAAGCCAATGACATTTTTACGACCCGAGGTACAATCCCAGCTAACACGAACACGTTCTCAATGGAAACAAGTTTACAATGGAAGTAGCTTTTTGACCTACAATCGTACAGGAATAGCATGCGACGGAAGATTCGTTTTTGCTTATTTGCACACAATAGCGAACGGTAGAAGATGTTCATGTAAGACTAAATGATTATCTTAAAAGCTATCGTACAAGGTACTACATCATATAAAACGCATGATAAGCTTTTATGTTATTGTGTATGTGTCTTTGTCTCACACATAATATATGTAAACATATATAAAAAAAACATCCCGAAACAAATAAAAACCTATTATTGCTGTATATAAGCAAGGTTCCTAATGCTTAAAACAAAGGCTATCTTTATTATGTCTTCCAACAATTTTGGGAAATGATAGATCAAGTTGGGACACAACTGCCGATCCAGTTTGACGCGCATGCGCAGTGTTGGAGACTTATAGGATCGATTTTCGTCGATTTTATCCCTCATTTTCTACGACTATCTCCTCCAATACTACTGCAGTTACGAACACATGAATTACATGGTTGTAACGAGCAATTATCGTAGCATGGAATAGGCGGAAAAAATACTTGTTTTCACATTTTGTATAATAACATGTATTTTAGAGTACCTTTTGCGATTTTTGCTACAAGTTCTGTCCTCGCTGATATCTCTGAAACGGCTGTATTTACGCACATGCAATTTTGTCAGTATTTAGATCTTGGCCTCGTGATAATGATTGTAACAATATTTTAAGCATTCACAGTAACAAAAAACAGTAAAAAGGTCGATTAGTTTCAAGATTTTCTACCGCAGCAGCTCAGCGCGCAAGCTAACAGCAGGTGCTGTTTAAGTAGGCCAAACCTTACGTAATCGACCAGAGGCATTCATCGCTTGGCTTGGCTGGGTTTGCATTGACTTGGCTAGGGGGTCATGTCAAAACAGACCAAACCTTACGTAATCGACCAGCGGCATTTATCACTTTCGTCAACTTGGCAAAGGGGTCATGTCAAAACATCTAAGCGGCAGCAAGTTTGTGACATCTATCTTATAATAGTGCGCGTTACCAGCTCTTCTCGGTCCGTGTATATACTTTCTTATTGTCTCAGCGACAGTGTGCACCAGATGCCACCGTGCAATCAAAGCGGGTATATATACACAATATGTGTATATTTATAAGTGTGTGTGTGTTGATATATATATATATATATATATATATATATATATATATATATATATATATATATATATATATATATATATATATATTTATATATATATATAGATATATATATATCTATATATATATATATATATATATATATATATATATATAGTGCCCGTCTTATATATATTTATGATATAGTGCCCGTCACATATAATATCGTTATACTGTTACTGAAATGAAGATGGCGAAAGAATATTAGTCTGAATACGCCTGCAATTGTCGCCTTGAGAAAACCATCGGTGTACACAGCATACATGATGTAGCCAGACATGTTAGCTTCCCCGAGTATCGATTAGGTCAGCTGTAACGAACACGAGTCGATCAGTTGTATCTCGCAATGAGACTGTGTTAGCCGACCAAACCAAACAGCCATGATGAAGTGGTCTATTAAAGGAGTCCTCATCACCACCTGAATACGTAAAGCAGAGGAAAATGGGAGGCTTCATGAGCATTAATTTAAATCTCCTTGCTGAAGAAGATTGACACACAATGTGGGGAGACGTTACTTTGCAGCCTGCTGCAGTAAACCCACTACTGTTTCCGACGAGTATATTCGTCCTGGACAAGTTACCATGTATTGCTTGCGATAAGTTAACTCGTCGATGCACCCTCATCTATTTCACAGCTGTTTCCGTCGAGTTAACTCGTCCACATAAAATGTGTTAAAATAGTAAAATTCATATTTTATTGAACGCTGGGGGAAAGTTAAAAAGTGTATTCGATTTGAACTTTAAAAACGATCACACTCCCACTGTCGACAATTCATAGCAAAAAATAGAACGTTGAAAAACACACCCTAAAATCATCACAGAACGGAAACCATCAGACATTAATATATTATAATTTTTTATCGTCTTATAACAGCTTGTATCCAACCAACATTATGTCTATGCGCGGCGCCTTTTGTATATCGAAATATATATATATATATAACCAAATATATATATATATATATATATATATATATATATATATATATATATATATATATATATATATATATATATATATATATATATATATATATATATATATATATATATATTATATATATATATATATATATATATATATATATATATATATATATAATATATATATGTACATATATATATAGACGTATATATATATATATATATATATATATATTTATAAATAATATCCTTGAGGCATATATACGCACAAAACGATATAAATATTTATATATGTATATAAATACATATATATGTAACCTATATTATACATATATAGTAATTTGTCGCTCACTATTTACTGTTATATATATATATCATTACGTTATAATGTAACATTTTTACGTATCTATTGATGGAAATCGCCGCCGTGTACGTTCTCTATAGTAAAAGATGTATAATTATATAGTATGTCGAGTGCAATGTACTAATACATGCCATCCGCAAATATTATATATCCTATATATATAAATTATATAAATAGATATATTACATGACAAATGCTCTCTCTGCTGTACGATTTATACCACGAGTGAATGATTCCGGCTTGATTATTCTTGGTTAAACATTATATTGGTTAAATATTACCTTTATCGCTTGCTATGAGAGACCGACGTCCATTTATTTTTTTTGTTCAGAAGCGATGCAATATGGAAAAGCGTAGCGGCATTATGTGGTAAAGCGTGTGGTTATGGGCTTTAACAGCGCCTTTACATGGACCTTGTTGAGGTCAAGAATAACAGAAAAAGGGTAACTCTCTGGTCGTCAGCAGGTTGTTACTCTAGCTAAACGTCTCGTCCCTTGACATGATTTCATATTGCTGAAAAGTTAACATGATTGTGGCTAATGAGGCAGACAATGATGGCAGGCTGGGAGCAATGTAGGGGATACACAGGTGCTCTTGATTGATATATCGAAGAATTGCGTCCGCCATGGAATATATATCACCAGTTTAGTCACATAGATGATATTGGTTCAATGGAAATCTTGTTGAGGAGATTTTGTTATTGCTTAGAAAATGCATTTATCTCCTTAGCGTTTCCTGCTGTATCCGTTGATTACGTCAGGCAGTGAATCATAATAACCGCATGAGTAATGAGTTTCGGGCGTCAATATATTGTCCCAGGCATGAGGCAACAATTACAGGCAAAAACTTGGTTGGCGGGCTTAGAAAAAGCTGTGCCATATTGAAAATGGTATTCTTTTCTCCCAGAAACACGTGACTTTAGATGATGGTTCATATACTTCAGCACTGCATTCTGTTATTAGTTGTTGAAGGTATGCATCGGAGGAAACTTAACCATATGGCTACTGCATCGCCTACAATTGGATGGGTTGTCGCTGTCATAATCACTCTGTATAAAACAATGGCATCTTTGAGTCAATCCAGCTAATGCGCGCTAGTTGGGTATGAGACAAATGCAAATAGTTGGACGCCTTAGCTGGTTCTGATCTCAAACAGAATGGCAGCAAATGATGACGTTGCGAATGGTGTACCGCAAACTCTCCAAAAGTCTTAGACACCGTTTAAAGACCTAGTGGAGGGTATTTGCAATATCATCATCATAGACTAATTGACTGTAGCTAACACAATAATTGCTTATAACATACATAAGTACTCGACGTGTCATTGTAGCTATTGCATCAGGTCAGACAACCTCAGAATCTCACAGCCGACAACATTGTCACCATGTGCTCTCAGGAGAAGAACAGCATGTCGTTTGAAAGACAGCTGACACCCTTGTGCTTAACTGATGCCGTGAGAACACACCGCGAAGTCTCCAAGTTATGCTTGATCAGGTGTTAATAAGATCGGAAGATCGACACAGATAAATGGAGCTCGGGCCATATCCGAGATATTAGCACAAAGAAGAAATGCCAATTGAGCTCAGCGGTTACATTTCGGTTTTGCACCACTTTACATATAACGGTGAAAAAACAAAGGGTTTTAAAAAATGAGCCTTGAAGACGTTCCCAATTAGACAAGGGTGCAGAGTGACATGGCATGACATATATACACTTTCAGAACGCTCGTGTGGCTTATTTGCGACTGATGTTAGGTCTAACACAAACTCTCCCTTGGATTACTTTTATTGTAGAGAGTCATTACCTCACGGCAAACAGCAAAAGTTGTCAACCGGATTTTAACATGCCAGCAAACAACTTTTACATTATTTAGGTGGACAGCATCACACAATGCGTAGGAATGCGTTTACCCCGACATTGAGCTCTCGAAAACTACACCAAGTGATAACGATAGAAGCATGAGCACTTTTGCCTAGTTATGCTCTTCACCTTTGTCAAATAATGTGGTTAAAGTCAGCGCTATTTAAATTGCTTAGCTCTGACTGAGCCTTCAATACGTTCTTCAATATAAATGACTTATATTTTGCTTTATTCTCACCAGATTGTTCATCTACGTGACATATTGAATGACATATTTCATAAGTGATGATATTCCCAGCTATTACACTGTAGAAAAGCCTCCCTAAGAGACACTGTAGTTTTATCTGAAAAATGCTAAGATGGAGCAAAAACACGAATGCGTTATATCGATCCGCAAATCTGACCGTTGTCTGTCTTTCAGACTGTGCGATGGATTTGTGCTAATTTGGCACACTGAATCATTTTTGTAAACCCATTATGATAAGATGCCTTCGAGGAGATCGATACAAGGATTAATGACATGTGCGTGACTACGTAGGCCTGAGCGCCTTAATAGGTCCACGTTTTGCTTCATCCTGCGATAAGGTTGGCCATGACGAATGGCATAAAGATCACGCTGTCTAAGAAATGATCCAATGCAAATCTATTTACTTCGCTTAGCATATTAGAGTATAAACTCTCAACATGCTGCTCTATTATCGAATGGTTTCAGAATGTCCTTAGCAGCCATGTTGTTTCTAATAAGTAAGGCCAATATAATTGTGTTTCTGCATGTCTCCGCAAAGAATATGGTCATCAACGGCCGTGTTTGATAACTTGCCTCGTCTCCGATGATTAATTTCAACGCACACCTCGCTCAAAACCAAGATGAATATCTGAAACAGCAGGGAACATCTGAATGCAGTACGCCCCGTCAGTTTAAGCTTGCTTGCTATATATATAATATATATATATATATATATATATATATATATATATATATATATATATATATATATATATATATATATATATATATATATATATATATATATATATATATATATATATATATATGTATATATATATATATATATATATATATATATATATATATATATATATGTATATATATGTATATATATATATATATATATATATATATATACATATATATATATATATATATATATATATATATATATATATATATATATATATACATATATATATACACATATATATACATATATATATATATATAGAGAGAGAGAGAGAGAGAGAGAGAGAGAGAGAGAGAGAGAGAGAGAGAGAGAGAGAGAGAGAGAGAGAGAGAGAGAGAGAGAGAGAGAGAGAGAGAGAGAGAGAGAGAGAGAGAGAGAGGTTGCACTCTTTATACTAAACTCTCGGAAACCCATTTTGCCCGACTCATCTGATGCCATGTCAATTAGCCGAATGCTATATTGTCCTTGCTAATGCACTTGGTCGTGACGCAGTTAGATTGTTGGGCTCTGCTCCCCCATCACAATAGTAGGCACCTCCGATTCGTAGTTGTATTGTGTCGTCACCTCAAAGCACCGTCGTCGTGTGACCTTCATCTATATTGAGCAAGCAGTTCCATTTTTAGGCATGCTTATGACGCACGTGATTCACAAATTTATGTTGCTTACTTCATGCTTTTTATTTTAAGATAGAACCGCAGGTGAAGAAAACTTGGGGCTTGTCTATTAACTTGAGTTAAGGTCGCATCAAATCTTTTGTCACATGAATTCAACGTTTTAGCTTCACGATACGATTCCTTTCAATTAATATACGAAACATCTTTTGATAGACTTTCCTGACACGGAGCCCAACGCACCATACTCATACTGTAAGACCATACACAATAACGTATTCTGAATCTGACTATCATACTGCGAACTAGGATGAGGTCGAGTATGCGTCATCGGGAAAACACCTTTGCTAAAACGGTCTAATGTTCTGTCTCAAGTTGCGCTCATTTACATTTAAGAGACTTGTACGCTTCAAAGCAGAACAGCAAAAGTGTTAAGAAGAGTTACTGGTCGTTATTTGCTTAATATTACCCGTGGTCTCAAACTACACACTAGTTTATTATAAGCATAAGATTGCTTCTCTTTATTTATATGAGTGTTGAATTAATATTTGACGATTTTCGGCCCTCGAGCTTCACCGACATGGTAACCTAGGCATAATAAGCCGTTTTAGTGGTGATGCACGTTTATTCTATTTACGAGTAAGGTAAATCAATTATCAAGGAACCACATTTTCGCTGTCGGTCTTGTAAAAAAAACCATACCGAGGGCCAAAACACCTCACCTAGGGTTATTTGAACACAACCTCAGAAATCAATATCGCTCTATAATTGGACAGCATGTACGCATATTGCACAAGTCGGGTGATCAAAGATGCATTCATTGGTAGTGTGAAAATAATAAACGGTAATAAGTCCTGATGGACCAGCAAGCATAGCTGGATTCGCAACGTACATCATTGTGTCACATAATGTAGGTAAATCGAAATACATCCCGACACACACGTCTCAGTGGACCACACCTTGGAAGCGCTGCCTCTCCATCGCCGGTGTTGTTGTCTTACGAATATAGCAATTGTTGTTAAGATACGACACCTTAATATCCCTGTCCACACACTCACCACTAACCACACATAATACCGGTGCGTGATACGTGCTTTATTCGAGCTCACGCAAGGTTAGATGGTCAGTACCAGACATTTAAAGTCAACAATAACCGCTTCCCTCATCTCACTTTGGCAGTGATACATTGTTAGTCACTATTTCTAATGAAGAATAACACTCATTTGGCTAAACCACCCTCGCACTGAGCGCTTGGCTTGTCATTTATTATGGGGTAGAGCAGATGTGTCACCGCAACTAATCTGGCAAATGTGTTCAACCATGGGTTGGTGACAAAGTAGTGAACATGTAACTATACATATTGCTCCACTGAGAATAAAATACAGCCTCAACCACTGCTTTTCATATAATATCCATTGAGTTTTATCATACAGCTGTGCAGACGATGCATTGAGAACCCATCACGCACATCCAACGTCCTAAAAAGGCTTCCATCGTCATTTCTGTTTTGTGGACTGATTGGATTTTTCGATGTGAGTATAAGACTACATCGTGTATTTCGCCTCATAGGCACAAAACACAGTGGACAGTTCGGCCAATAACTTGGAAGACCCATTTCAAACACTTCGAATCTATCCTAAAGGGATTGTAAGTGTACGTTGGAAAAACCATAATTGTGGGAACAAAAAGGGCGAACGAAAATACCAGAAGAATTATGTATATTATTTGGGAAGGTCGCAAAAACTGAGGAACACAATCGGGCATTCAAGTCAAACTCTCAACATGTTACTTTAAAGGCTCTATGAATTCAGAATAAAATCCTCGCAACCTAACGTCGAGTCTTCAATGCCTTGCGACTTTTATTCGGGTCATTGATACATTAAGGTTGCAACATACCACAACAGGTTTGAGTACAAAATGACGACATTTAAGGTGGTGAAGCTTCATAGCTGACAATATTATTGACGTCCTCAAATCTGACAACGCGCACCTATTATTGTCACGCAAGTGACAACAATGAAATCGACCCGCCATTGGCACTCTTTCATCGATTTACCGACGTCATTGACGTCATTTGGAAATATGACAATGCGTTCATATCATTATAATGGGTGTGTTTTGCTGAAACAGCTTGATAAATGTAGATGAACACGTTCTTGAACGGCCAAAATAGCGGGGATAACTGCCGCTTCGTGGTTGACGTCAAAGTGGCTCTGACGTCACCGGCCATGTCGACGTATCAGCATAGATATAAATTGGCATAATTAATTGTCAACACTATCAATCAGAAAATGGGGGTCTGTAGAATATACACGTTGTGCATTTCTACCCACGTCACAATAACGGTCCTGTGTTGTGTGGAAATCCTCACTTATAAATCCTATTACTGTCAAATGGTAACATTTGAAGTTAATCTATATGTACCGATGCTGCAGTATAGAGTGAAGCAATTCTGACCATGCGTCAGTTCCTCATAAATATAAAAACAGGTGCTGCAAAATGTTCGGTCACTAGCGGGGTGATGGGTAGCGAGCATGGCCCCATATTTGATTTCATTGACAAGAGGTCAGATATAGGCTCGTAGGTGCAGTGCTTACGATCAGCTGTCACCGACATAATCGTCCGCGGGGTTGCGTAAGGTTGCGGGACTGTGACTGTCATTACAAACAAATGAATAGAATTTCCTATTCTATGACTATGGTATACTCTGACTTCTCCATGCGGTAGAAGTAAGCGGCCATTGTGCTCAAGTCGTGTTTGGTGGGGACTGACGGCGGTGGACTGAAGAGGTACAGCATACCACATGCGGGCTTGAATCCATCTGGTTGCCAGCAGGTTCTGTGTTAAACCAAAAGTCTTGCCGCTTAACATGTGTCTTTATATTTATTGCTGAACATTTTGGCATAATTAACTGTTATTCTATGACCCTATTCATGTGTACTGATTGACAACAAAATGCCGGACGAAGTGCCAATCATTGAATTACACCTTAAATTATGTTGTTAAGCAGCACATATCGGTATCCTAAGGGCCATTATTAAGTCGTTTATTGCATCGCGAGAACAGGAACATATTAAGTTATGAACCGAAGCCTATCTGTTGCCTAAATGTTGAAGTATTGATTGGACGGTTGTCAGCTACAATGATCATGCGCAATGGTAGAGTCGTCAGATATTCATATATACAACGCTATATCACCCCACCATTAACCCCTAATGTTTCCTTATAGCGAAGTTCGTATGGCCGGTTAGTAGCCCCATGCAGCCAAGCGGATATTACCTTCGTTCCCACACCCCACACCCCAACTCCCTCACACCCCCAAAAAAGCCTGAGCTCTAAATGGCTCGGTATGAGATGCGCAAAAACAGCTGCTAAATATACCGTAAAATGTAATGTTGTATCGTGAGGGTTTTAAAATAGCCATTCTACAAAACGTTGACGGAAATGCCCATGCTGAGCTAAGACTATTAGGCTGCTCGGTGTATAACGGCCTCGTTTGTGGTCGACAGGTTCCGGTTGCGGCTTCCTGCCCAGTGAAATACTTGAATCAACATAGAGAGCAACTTGAACGACATAACAGATATTCAAAGATAATATAAGAATAAGTTTAGAACATGATTTGCGCATAAAAATGACATGATCGTCCCTAATCTTGCGGAAACAAAACAATGTATGCATATTTGCGATCTAATTCGGGTTCTGGATTAGATATTGTTGGAAGTGGAGTACGTCACGTGCTTTAACCAAATACCCAGGTAAAACATTGATGCATATCAGTCGTTGTCTTTATAAACGTCATTCAACAGCATCAATCGATGTGAGAAAGACCATAATGGATGACCATAAGGGCTCACCGATGGCGCCACAGCTAGTCCACGGCTCGGTTGTCACTGTCAGAGATGAGCCATTTTGAACAACTCTAAACGTGAGAGAGATATATGGAGCATGGATAGATGCGACAATGTCTT
Source organism: Urechis unicinctus (assembly GCA_034190875.2). NCBI lineage: Eukaryota > Metazoa > Annelida > Polychaeta > Xenopneusta > Urechidae > Urechis > Urechis unicinctus. The sequence continues at coordinate 60,295,589 of CM067350.1, forward strand.
CGTGATATCCACAGATGTGCCATCATCACTATCATCACTAGGATCTTAACTGATACACTCGTTGATGCACTTTAACCGCTTTAAGTTGTATGCGTATCAGCAATATTACAAGTTAAATGTTCCAATGCGCTTCATATTACATATGTGAAACCTCTGCCAGTACTGCGAATGAAAATATGCTCTTGTCAAGTAATGGCAGGAGCAGACTGATGCTAATTTATTGTTAATTGCATTTGAAAATCAGTAAGCATGAGTGACATGTATCATTTAAAAGTAATCGTGGCTGTTATGCCGACTAAACAAGTATTACCAGTTGGTGAGTTTTTCGAAAACAAACGATTTTCGGAATTCGGACCGATCATAGTGACTAGAGAACCTTTGTCAATCTACACAATCCATCAATAACATAAAACCTAAATTTTCCGACTTTGAAATAGCGTTGTTGTCACCGTGACAATCTGTGATTACCATTCCGATTTATCTGTAATAACAATTTCCAAGTCTAAATTATGCAATTTGTCTTGAATGTGCAATATAACACCTGTTCAAACGTGATCTTCTCGCTGTCCTACAGTTGTTATTACACCTGGATGTAGTATAGGTGTGCATTATGCGCTCTTATGGCTACCAGAGATTTTTGTCATATGATGTTTAAATCTTACATCACATCCACATGCTGTCTAACATCAGCAACCTTATCCAGGAAAAACTCCTCGCAGTCTTTTTTATCATGAAACGTTCCAATAGATCAACCAAAAGTATTGGAAGAGGACGTACTTAGGAGAAGTAGAGTACTAAAATCAAACCGCTCAATGTGGCGTTTGATGGGCCTTTAGCCAAGTATAATGTTTGGAATCATATCCTTGCGTTTTATCTTTCATTCGCAACTGGTGGCATTGCCGATTCATTAGAAGCCTTTGAAGCAATATACGGGCACTGATGACATGGGGGCTATTGACGATATGGGATGTCTAAACATCGGGCGTGAATCATTTTTCAAATACCAATTTAGTTCGACAGACAGTGAACATCACGATCAGTTTATTTGCGGCACAATTTGGTCAAACGCTTTACCCATAGGCAGCTCAAGACAGGAGTAGAATAAAAACACATAGACACAGCACAACATCGTCCCTGTCGCTTGTTGCCGTGACATCAACGTGATTTATAAATAGCAAGTAAGGCTTATCAGCACTCAGAACCATCAGCAGAATCCTTTTATTCGCAAACGGTGAAAGCATCATTTGGGATGGATGCCATATCCCATGTAGCAACCCTCCGTCCGTTTACTTACCTCACTAGGATGTGCAGTGCTACGCAAATTAATTACAAAACCAGGCAGGCTGCTTAGAACATTACTTGACAGTCCGGTAACAAAAGCTCGTGTGATGACGTATATTGCACAGATTAGGTTCTGCGCAGGCTCAGAGAGTGGAAACATCAAATAGGAATACTTTACAGTGTCTGGCTATTTGCATCAGGCGTCTAGTACCTGATATCACCTTAAGCGTGCTCTTTTTTCTATTCAGCATACGGACTAAGGTTTGCTTGACACGCATTGCTCTGCTAGATAAAGCTCAACCAAGCGACTACTACAAAAAACATTGAATAATGGATGGGCACACATACGGAGTAGATTTGAATACGTACTCATAAAAGAATAGACATGACAAGCTTTGATTCAGTTGCATGACCCTGCACGGCAGATTTAGGACGACGGACCATGGGGCGCCGGAAGGACCTAACCAAATAGGCGGCTGCCAATTTACTAGGGATGCGATATATCCGGCGACAGTGATGACGCACATCTATTGATGTAATTTGAATCCACAAGGTGATTTCACGATGGTGATAGACGGGATGGTTATGATGCTGGGACAACGACGGATACATACCAGCTCCCATTGAGAACAAACATCTGTACTTATCAGTTACAATGCCTTAGCAAGAGGGTGATAGGTAGACATATACCGATTGTCTCATATACGTTCTAACTGAGCAAAGTCAGCAACCGAGGTTGTTTAGGAAGTGAAATGATATTTATAACATAATTACGTAATTAGGAATAGGAAGTGGGTTGGGTGTCTGCTATCTCACGGGTAGAGTGGATGTGGCACAGGTGATAATCATACGATGATGAGTGATTTGTCGGGGAAATAAATGTCATTTGTGATAGGCTCTGTGCGTCATGGGTTGCAAAGTGGAGTCTTCTGTATGTTTTGCCCCTCTTTTCCCATACCAACTGCCCACATCCACTATAAACACAAACTGGCAGCTGTGGACAATTTGTTTATCTAAATGAGTCGAGCTTAAACCCAATTACCCAAACAAGACCAATAACTAACTTGAAAATTTTATGACATTTGCTTGTCTGCAGCGCGCTGTTGTTGTTTCCATGGGTTAATTAAGCATTGCGGCCTACCTTCCTGCTCCCAACGGCGTACCATTGCATGTCTAGTCTTTTTGCGTTAACCAATCTTTGCCTTTGGGAAATCTCTCATGTATCTTCTTTCATTAGATGCACGGCTGCTTTTATCATATTACAGATGTAGGAGCCTTTTGAAATATGACGCAAACACAACCTGGTCCACACAATTGCCAATCATACCTGGCTTCATAATGCCGGCGTCTAATTGCCGCTACCGCTCGAATTCGCGCAGGGTTGAAAGTACCTGTCACCTCAAGCTGGAAACTATAAAAGTCTCCATTATTACACCGTGGAATCATATTAGACATCATTGAAAATATGAATGTTCAGTACAACCAACTGACAAAATGCGACTATTTGCTCTTTCAAATAACAGCAAAAATATACAATTTGTGATAAAGAATAAGCACATGTGCATGTTGTTGTCATTTTGGTATTGAACGGAGTTCTTAAAAAACGAAATTGATTTGCACGACTGGAGAAATACCACTCGACAATGTCTAGCGAGTATAGTGAGTAGTTGAAAATCGGATGTTCTGTGTGTGTTGCTTTGTTTATATGGGTCCGTAATGGGTGACATAGTGCTGTGCTTCTTAAACTATTTGTTGTTCACCCTCGAGTCGCATTCACAGTCTATCATTCATCTGCCACCGAATTGTTTTATGTTGGATTTTCTAATAGAGCTGGATGAGCGGCGGGCGAGAGGTAGGGGTAATTCGTCGGCGAAGACATTTCCACTTCATTTCAGGGCACACAAGGAGGAAAACTTTGGCTGCTGACAATGCCACAAACGTCGGGAGCTGCCACAATCTACTGTTCAACGCTAACACACGCACTGCACATACAACAATGAAAAAGTCAACAAGTATCTATGTATCAAAGAGCTGTGAGATCATACGGCACAAATCCGTTCTCCCATAGCTCGTTCATACTAAGACTATGCTATCTTGTTCGGTATCATGACATACTGCTTGTTCTATACAGTGCTGACATCTTGTAACACATGTAGTTGATCCTGTTCAACTAGTGCTACCACCTAGAGCCAATAAAATCCTTAACTTCCGGATCAGCCATCTTCCCGTGTCAACGTTCTTGATATAATCTCATCTCGATTCACATTAATCGCATCGATAACTATTACACTACTTACTCCCTAAAACGGCTATTCTAATACATACAAGTACTGGTAGCTATATAAGCAAATGCCATTAACTTGCCCAAGTAAAAGTTCAATGAAGACTGATAAACTATACTTGAGTATATTTTTCTGTATGTGTCCCACAATAACGGACTTGCCACAGTCTGTAACTCGCCAGAAAACCCAAGGCCCGCAAAATAAGCCATGGCTTGATATAAACAAGTCACTATATTTTGTCACCAAATTCATGCATTGGAAGAGGAGCATGTCGTTTCCTCAGCACCTGACACTCTCACGTCTAACTAATAGCCACGTCAATTTAATTAACCCCCAGACACCGCATGCCACAGGAACGCGGCGCAAAGTGCTCTAAATGATGTCTGAGCAGGTGGTAATACATTTGGAAGATATGAAAAGATGATTGCTGGTCGGGTTTTATGTGAGACTACCATGAAAACGAACTGCCAGCTGAACGCCCCAGTAAATTGTACGTTTTTGCACATGTCGATTGAAAGCCAGGAACGAGAGAGATTTTTCGGGGGGTGAGGAAATTTCGAAACATACATGATGCGCTGTACATATATTGGTTATCAATAACATAACTCTCCCCTATGAATGATTAGGATCATTGCAATGTGTCAAACAGAGACCAGTGCATTTTCATGTCCTCTTCTTCTTGAAGTAGTAGCATGGAATAGGCATACCGAGACTGCAAAAAATACAGATACAGAAGCGTGATGCGACAAAGGTGCACCAGCCGAAAGTAACAAGGACATATGTAGGATATACACCAAGACCAGGTAAGCTGAAAACTGGGCAGCTGACAGAGATTATCATTAATACCGCAGACACAGCGTATGTCCAGAATACTGTTCTTAGACCAATATGTTGTTGCTTCTCGATAGAAATGGTCCTTGTGGTTGCAAACCATTCCGATCTATATTCTTTATTTGTTTGTGCGAACATCTTAACTTGGGCAAAAGGAAACTAATATGTACGAATATGTTATTTAGCATAACAATTTATCATTCAGGAAAGTTTTGAAGAAGAGGGAGTAAGATACCATAACAATGATTCTCGCATCATTCAACAGCTTGAGAGGCGGACTCCTAACATAATGAAAGAGTCAATTCCCACTGCTGCTTATGGTGGTAATCAAGCCAATTAGCATCTTAAAATCTATAACCACATCACAGGATATCTTGAATATAACATCATCTGGTGAAAACTTTGACTACTTAGGTCGACGCTGGTATCACATCAACTTCATAAATACAACACTTCCATGAATGTTTTTGTACTTTCAAAGTGATCCGTTGTAATCCACGCCATATGCTATCCCATTGTGCCGAAAGTATGAGTGGTTATTCACTGGTGCAAGCTGACGGAACAAATCACATAAATACCTCGATATGATTCGACCAAACTGTAATGTAAACCTCTACGCAGTTTTCACATACAGGACAGTCATCATTCACTATTTACATTAGCGTAGTTATAAGACGATGGGTTGACTTTGACCATGGTATCTCATAATTGGATGGATATTTTACCTTACCAGAAAAACGATCATGTATATCACGTTATCCCCTAACCAACTTATGCTTTGCATCAAGGGTACGCTATCGAGAATGATAATGCTCTCACTTAGACTTAGAGGTGATAAAGTCGTAATCGTTCCGATCCTCTTCTCTAAATGTAACTCACATGATTATGATACATGCTCTCGGGCGCAAAGAAGCGCGCCCAAATCAGGACGGTTCTTCCAGGATTATCGACTGTTCTATGATAAATAAAATCCCATATATGTAGTATATAGATATATGTGTGTGTCACAGTGTTAGAGTGGTATTGATAATAAAGCAGTTGCTTATCAATGCTCTTGTACCCATTGACTCGTGCCAAATCATTGATGATATATCTGAGTATGTATGTGCATATGATGCACATACATGCAAATATAAGCAGTTCAAACATGGTTGCAAGTGCTACCCTTTTGACGCCATGGTGAGTATATGTAAAACGATAAAGTCTCTCTAACCTAATTGTTTGCCTCACTCAGTGCTATGACGCAAATGGGCTTTGCTGTCGGTCAGGTAACAGACACTGTGCCATTGTAACATAAATCATTTGTGCAAGGTCATATACGATGAAACTAAGTAACGGATATAAATATAATCACGAACAATGATAATAACGACAATAATGTTGGCTAACGTTCATTGCGATGCTGTTGATGATGCTGTTGATGATGCTGTTGATGATGCTGTTGATGATGCTGTTGATGGTAATGACGCCGATTATGATGATATAAATTTGAATGCTGTGAATGCGGAGTTTGGTAATGTGAATAATAATGATTGATACAAGGACACTCACATTAATGACGCGATTGTAAAGACCCTACAGAGGATCATAATGAACCTTGTAGAAAAACTTACGATCATGCTAAAAGCGTCAAGATCCTTTTAAACTATTCATGTTATGTATGTTCTTGACAAAGGCCGTGCTCACGTTGACATAGCGGGGAAGCGTCAGACCACGGCGGCAGCAGGGAGGCGCTCGGCATGAGGAGGCGTCAGACAACGGCGACAGCAGCAGGGAGGCGCTCGGCATGAGGAGGCGTCAGATGACTCCTAAGATGACATTTTCGGTACTTATCGCATGACACCCTACTCTCTGCCAATCAGAGCTCGAGAAAAAGCTCGGTCTTTTTCCCATATCGCCTCAAACGCACAGTTTGCCGTGCGATAACTGTAACAGTGTCGATATATCACCAAGAAACAATTTCATTTGAAAAGGTCCCTCACAGAGCACCGCTGCTCTAGCATGGCAACACTACGGAGGTTTTTAATATCACGCACACCTTGCATGTCTTATAAAGAAGGTTTTCTTGAGAGTCATTTGCTTGCCAGCCGCTAATCTGGTTGCGTATCGCTCATCGGGAAGTCACGCTATCATCCCATCTCCCCGGAATCATGCTGAGGCGCGAAATTGTAACACCTGCCGAGCCGTGTCTACTGCGCTACAGTGTTGCTAGCATCAAACAACGACGAAGTCGGCGGAGTTCTGATTGCCGGAGTTGGGAAGGTTCTGCAAGTCTCACACAACTAAAATCGAAGCATATTCTAATCAGGAACACTAATATCCGTCTCAAAATCACTGGCGTCGAAAAAGATAAATTTCCGTGATCTCCTACGGTTGAAACCATCATGACAGGCAGCTGAGACCGAATGGGAGATTAAGGGACTACCTCTCGTATTTACAGGTCCCAGGCCGATACCTTGCATAACATAGGTTCACGCTAATTATCATTATTAGAAGAGAGCGTCGTGCTTGATTATCGTGTAGGTGCCATTGCGATAGTGGCTAGCATCACCATGAGCGCCGGTCACTGCCATAATCTCTTCCTTAATACCAACACGTGCACTGCGCTAATATGTATGGCAACTGTACCCTTGTCTTCAATCTAAATGACATGAAAAGACCGTCTGGATGATTGTTTTCCATAACAGATTGTTTATATTACTGTGATAACAATATCTCCCATAGATCGTTCATAATAAGGCTCCGCGCTGTAAAGCTCTTAAGTATAACATTTAATCACCATTAGACGTTTAGTGGACAAGTAATGCATTTCAATTAGGTAAGTTTAGAACGTTGTTTGCTTCCAAAACCCGCAAACTGAAATGCTTTGTGTGCAGGAGCACTAGTTTTGGCGGGCGGTGTCAATGCAATTATTAGGGACTATACCGTCCCTTTATTCTCAGCACATGATAACGTATGAAAACACATGCTTTGTCATTTTGTAACGGTGAGGGCAAGAATAAATTCTTCTTTTTCTTATTTTTCTCTTTTGCTATTCTTCTTCTTCCTCTTCCTCTTCTTCTTCTTCTTCTTCTTCTTCTTCTTCTTCTTCTTCTTCTTCTTCTTCTTCTTCTTCTTCTTCTTCTTCTTCTCTTCTTCTTCTTCTTCTTTTCTTCTTCTTCTTCTCTTCTTCTTCTTCTCTTCTTCTTATTATTTTAATTAATATACTTCTTCTTCGTCCACTGCTTCCTCCTCTTTTCCTTCTTCTTCTCTCTTCTTCTTCTTCTTCTTCTTCTTCTGCTTCTTCGTCTTCTACTTTTTTGTTTTCTTCTCCTTCTTCTCCTTCTTCTCCTTTGTCTTCTTCGTCTCATACGGCAACTAACTGTGCAAGGCGTTGCTCTTCCGGGTGTCCCAGAGGAGATTTTAAATATGACAATCAGCTCTCGGTGATACAAGTTTGTCAATCGGCTGGTTGCGACATGCCCTTGAATAACCGTTTGCACTTTCATCTTTTTTATCTCCATTAACGTATATTTCCCTCTTTTTTCCATTTATCCTAGATGTATTCATCAGAATCATAAAACAAATTAGGGATTAATTGGTGTATACAGTATGGAAAACACAAATACAGAATGGTTTGCAGAGCAAATCGGAGTGTAAAAACTTTGAAATGCACTCTTTCCTCTAGGTATCACTGTTTTCCCCAATCTTATCCAATGTATATTCTCCTAATAAACAGTGTGTTGATGATACACCACGAGTCTAGAGTGCCACGACAATGGCGATTGGCCCCTTTTTTCTCATCAGATATTTAGGCCTTTTCGACGAGTCACTGCGTTGTGTCGTCGTCTCGATGCGCCCGTTTTGGGAGACAGTCAGCCGCAAAAAGCACTTGCCTGCCTTCATGGTGTATATTTGAAGGTTGTTTGCTTATTCAGAAGATGTCTTCTTTTATTACGGTATTACAAGCATCAAGAATGTTAATTTCTATGTTTATGGAATTATCTATCATGTTTATATATTTTACCTTTTTCAAAATAAGCATAGGATGATAAACACGTGAGCTCTCTACATTGATGACGAATACGCGCAACAAGACAACCACATCACCTTGGGCCAGCATATTAGTGTACTTCATTGGTAGCAAGAACAAAATGATGAATTTTAGTGGCATATGGCGATATGACCGGATTAGGATGAGAAAGGAGAATGGAATGCAAGACCGGTTAATAATATATATTGTATTGACAGTTCATGAATGTTATGTCATGGTTTGTCAGATATGTTCGTTTCATGCACTACTAACAGAAAGAGTGTAATATTTGACAGTTTAAGGCTATGTCTAGATGCTTAAAGAGGAGTAGGTGCATTACGTCGAATTCCATGTAACTTGGTGAGACACGGCCTAGTCTAGGTGCCTCTCCATGTGCTTCTGTTAATACCATAAAGTCTGTCTTCTAATGTCGATGAAAATGTTATGCGGGTGTTAATAGAGCAACCTAGGGAAACCCACACCCACAGCACAGTCATAACGTTTTACAACTCAACCACATCCGGCACATGGTATGAACTCGCGACAATAATTTGTACTCAGGGGAATAAAATCTTGTCTTATAGCAAGCAACACTTTCATGCCTAATTGTTATTCACACCAATTCCATGAATACCCCAGTCACTTGTGCCATGAGAACGCACCGCAAAGCACTCTTAAGTAAGCTTTAATACAATCGGAAGACGCAAAAGATTATTAGAGTTATAGGGGTCATATCCGGTACTACTATGAAAGCATACTGAGTGCCACTATAATGCGTTTGCGACGAGGTTCGGGGCCTTTAAGGTGTTCCCAATTAGTGAAAAGGATATTCTATTGCCTGTTTTTTTTCTCAAGCCGTTGCATGGTGTGTGTACTCCAGAACATTAAATAGCGCTCGTGCGGCTAATCATTGGCTGACGTTACATATCATGTTAACAACAATTGTTTTCATATCATGGCCCGCACAACTTTATGCATTTTAATAAGCCTTTGGGATGCACCTTTGCATCGGCATCACAATTTGTACCTTAGCAGTGAAGTTTGTGTATAAGTGAACATGTATCTGAATGAGTAAATACATTTAATTATGCGTGTTTTGAAGGTGGACACATAGTTACTATTTTTTTGCGCACGAAGCTCGCTCATCCAATCATGTTAGTTCAATTTTCTTATTTGTCAGAACCTGTTGATGCAAATGCTTGGGTTTAAATGCTGGTGTTGTAGTTAGACTGAATGAGTAATTTTCCGCTGCAGCTAGTCAGACCTTATCGTAGCATATGAGGCGCATTGTGCAGTCTGTGAAGCGGGCCCTAAACCGCACTTCAGTTGCCATGAAGTCCAGATCATCCCACGCCATTTTTCAAAGCTCTGATGTCCAGAGCCCCAGTCGGTAGCCATCAGATAACTGCATTAACATCCACCAGATATACCAAGTGTTATTTACAAAATTGCGCATTTAGAGTCCAATATACACGTGTACACAACTGTGGTGCATATCATATATAGTGTACGCTACGGCATGTACAGAATGTGACGATGTAATAAGTTTAATATTTAGTTCCTGTCTTTTTGCGGCCTGTCTGTGGGCTGACCAGATGAGCAGTGGGCCTTCGATCAGGCAATGATCTTTTTGTTCACAATGTGTCATCTTTGGAGAAGCTTGACGATCGTTTCTTTGCCATGATTCTGCACACGCAGTACTGTTTGCGCGTTACCACAATTAGATTGACAAACGTCCAGAGCATTCTGTAAAATAGATACAACATTATGAACAAGGCATATGCTTGAAATACATAGTCCGTGCTCTATTTGCTCACTGCAGGATAAAATAAAGACAAGACAATGTTAGAAACTTTAATTGCAAATTGTCCAATGGCTCACCTAACTTCTAATTATTTATGGAAATAATAGACATGAATTGTTCTAGTTGCCACATGTAAGCCGTTCGCAAGGTAACGGGGGCTCTGACAAATATATATATATATATATATATATATATATATGTATATATATATATATATATATAGTATATATATATATATATATATATATATATATATATAGACAGATATATATATATATATATATAGATATATATATATAGAGAGATATAGATATATATATATATATCTATATATAGATATATATATATAGATATATATATATAGATATCTAGAGAGAGATATATATCTATATATAGATATATATATAGATATATATATAGATATATATCTCTATATATATATAAATATATATATATATATATATATATATATATATATCTATCTATGCCTATATATATATATATATATATATATTTATATATATATATATATAATACCAGCGCGGTTTGCACAAACTCATAGCGCAGGCAACGCCGCTTTTTTGGGGATAGACGCTCCCTGGGTAGCAGAAATAAAAACGTTTGATAGGGCATTCAATGATAGACGGATATGATTACCGTCATCAGAGTTAGCTGCTGCCAAAGGTCATTAATATATTATGTAATTATTGGATCTGTTTATTGGTAGTAATGTCACGATAACAACAGTGTGGAGCACGGACAAGTTGATAACTTTAGTGATTCTGGTACAGAATGCGTATCGATAGACCTACATGAATTACACAGACACACCGTAGTACAACCTTGTAAAAGCCAATTTATTTCCCATGAATAACTAGGATGAATGTTCTGACGATCAGAACACGCCAATGCGTCAGGACCTTATCTGATAAAGATAATTGCCCATTGGTTAGTTATGTGCATATATTCTTTTCTTTGTTGATAGCTCTTTGATGATTATGTGTATAGTAAGTTGTGAGGTTACAGGGTCGATAGTTTATTTAACCTTTGCTCGTATTAATCTGCTACAACTGACTCACTGGTTAGGTTAAATATGTGTCCACATATCAGCTTGTTGCATATCCTCAATAAATGTAACTTTACAGCAAGTACGACATCTGACTCTATGACCCCATGCCACATTTTAGCCATCTGGTTCAATAACATTGACCCCTTGTATTATTCTTTTGTCATGTTGTTTCATCTACAGGTGTTATCCTGTTGTTATCTTATGTCGTATATTTGCCACCCTTTGTTATTCCTTGTGTTATCCTTTTAATTTCTTGTGTTAATATTTTGTAACCTTGAGTTAACCTAATGTTAGATAGCGTTATCGTATTGTCACTTTGTGTAATTATGTGGTCATCTTGTTTCATCCATTTTTCTCGTTGTTTTAGTTTCATTATGCATTGGTCCTGCTAACCCAAGTTGTGTAGCCCCATTGGGCAGAGACTGAGCTTGTCTATACTAGATCATGCTGACGGGTCAAATCAAATATATGCCTCGATAGTATTCTACTCGAGTGTAAACTGAAACTGGTCAAACCGCTCAGGCAATGACAGTGACTAATCAAATCACGCTGGTTCCAGATTCAGGATACGCTTCAGCCGATCCTTTTGCTATTTACATTAACGTATTTATATAACCATTATTTGACTCAAACCGCGTTGTTTTATGATTCCTCGTATATGTTATCTTCCAAAAAAGTAAATAATGTAGATCTCGTTTTCTCCTTGGGACCAAGAGAGTGTCATTTGTGCGAGTATATATGGTCATTTTCGTATGTAGCCGTCGAAGAAACAAAGAGCAGTAAAGGTGGTAACGCGGTGTGTGCATGTGTGTGTGTGTGTGTGTGTGTGTGTGTGTGTGTGTGTGTGTGTGTGTGTGTGTGTGTGTGTGTGTGTGTGTGTGTGTGTGTGTGTGTGTGTGTGTGTGTGTGTGTGTGTGTGTGTGTGTGTGTGTGTGTGTGTGTGTGTGTGTGTGTGTGTGATGAACACGTCTAATTTGTTGGCTGTTTCATGCGTGCACGTATGCATGATGTTGAATACGAAATGTAGCAACTCTAACCTGTAATCAGCAATATATTATCATAAAGATTTCGATTATGCAGACGTTCATATACGTTGACCAAACTCCACATTCCCTTTGGGCTCATCCATCAGTATTAATGTATCAGCAGCTGTCATAAGTAAGCAGATTATGTCGAACCTACTGTCCTGAGACGGTTGGAGAGAAACCCTTCATATGCACTAGCGTTGATTTTTTTCTTCCAGACTTGGACGTTGCATGATTATTGTTGACTCTATGAGCCAAATGAATTGGCGAATGACTGACCAGGTGAGCAATGAGCCCTCAATCAAGCTATGACCTTGGTTGGCTTCCTTAGGTTTACAACCTACCTCCTATGTAGAAGCTCGACATGATTCCGCACATGCAGTGCTGTTTACACGCTACCACTTTTAGATCGACAAATGTCTGCGGGTTCCAGCAATATAGGTACAATTACACTTAATACAAAGTATGAAAAAAGTGGTGTCATTGACCCTTCACCGGGGAATCAAATAAATGCAATACAATTTTACACAGATCAATTCAAACATTTCCAACGACGCATCTGATTTGTTATCATTGATAGAAATAATATACGCAAATAGCACTAGCAGCCACACATAATCCGTTCACAAGGCCCAAGGGAGCGACGACCTACGCTAATGAAGCATGCCTTTAAGCTTGAAAGCGAACACTTAGTTTCATCTAAGATTTAACAATACACAAATATACAACTGTTGATGGAATAAAGCACAGTTAATTGGGTTGCATAAGCCTAGGGCACTCACACGGTTCTATTAAATCAATTGAGCGAGTTAAATTCCCATGTTTTACAATTTTACTAAGAATGATAACCGCGGGCACCATTAGTCCACGCCTTGCTATTTACTATTAAACAAATCACCGAGTCCTACAACTAAACATTCAGTCAACGCCGCCCACTACTGCGTAACGAATTTTCTGTGGAGTTAACGAAGAGCAACACATATCCCATTAGTTGCTTATGTTTGACCGTTATCTTGTCAATGAGCCTGTATGTGATTGATGTTTGTTACTTTGTCGCCACTGAATAATTGGTGCAAGCCCAATACAAAGCTATTAATGAGATATAGAGGTAAATTGCGTTTGCCTGACTACGTAGGCTTATGCGCCCTAAGTAACCCCATGTTTACTCAGTCTTGAGATTTTGTTTGGTAAGACGAATGACAGGAAGAATATGTTACAGTCTAATTAATGTTAGCGTACTATTGCATTCGCTGTGCTGAGCTACCCGAGATTACCACAGAAACGAGCTTTTGCAAAGCTAATCATATAACGGTGAACAGGGATATGGTTTATGTGCAAATAAGGTTTGTTAGGACGTTCTCAGTCAAAGAAGAACGTATTCATCCATACGACGTGGCATGGTATGCGTACATCGACACATTCTGAGAACGTCTGTCATGATCGCTCCAGTAGATTACTTCGATGGTAGAGAGTCATTACATGGCCGTGAACAGTGAACTTCATGTAAGCGTCTTGCTATCTTAAAGTGACAGCATAGCTTACGTTTCTTTGGTCTTTCAATTACCTTGTATCGCAAGCAAAACGCATTTGCCTCTTTGATCCATGCCGGATCAAAGGGTGCTATTATCGCCAGCGTTTTGTTCTTCACTTCTTTGTAGCCTTTGATGATTAATTCCAGAGCACCTGCGTAAGGCATTCGTATATATAAACAATGAAGAAAATTGAGGCTCCTTTGTGGACGCAGAGTTTAGGCGGATATTGTTAGCATCTCCTCACTTATCTTCGTCAATGTGACTCACTCGATGATGATTTTATACAATGGCATGCACAATAATGGGCCAGTGCAAACTATGCTAACTAAGTATTTGTTGGTTGAACATTGAGCTGCGCGGCTTCGACAAAATTATAACGTGAAAGAGGGAACGCCTTTTTGTGACACGCCCTCGCCGAAGCCCAAATAGAACCTAGTGCAGTCCATTTGTTTGAGTGGTATACCTATTCATTCTCACTGTTTTTACCTTATAGATAATTTATTGGCTCAAATATTCCCATGTTCAAAAGACGTGCAGATAGCAACTCACCTGATACGACCACAGGCATAGTTCTATCTTAGCGTGGCATATTAAAGAAGTATGCCAGTCCAGGGGACGCCAAAGACTAATTGCCTAATGCATGCCGCACTCAGAACCATGCAGCCAAATGGGGTTTACGTCTGTTGGCTAACGGAAAACTCCCATCATGCGTCATTAATGATAGTGCCGGAAATGATGGAGATGATGTCCCTCCTCGAGGTGAGCTGTTGCAAAAGGTCATTAATGCATCCTGTGGTACACTTGATGATAGTTATGTGAAGATAGGAAAAGTGTAGAGCTCGGAAAAGTTGATGTTTGTATTGATTCTTGTAAAGTTTGCATGTCGATATACCCCCAGATATCACACAGAAACAGTTGGATAGTGTTGTGAAGTAGAACTTGACAATTGCAAACTCATTTGAGAAGGAACTCAGCCAACAGCAGCTATTCAAATCGCCCTGGAAATGGTTGTGATTTAATAAATCACGTTGGTTTCAGATTCAGCACACGCTTCTGCCACTTCTGGTGACATTTACAACAACTTAATTATGTGTTAATGCTTTTACTGTAACCACATTGTCTCGTGATTCGTTGGTTGTTTTACCTTCCCACGTAATGGATGATGTAGATGCGCGAGTTCGTGTATGAGTGCACATATATCTTTTTTTGCGTATATGCGTATATGCATGTGCATAAAGTTGTTAATGGTTGCAGTGTATTTTATATTTATATAATTTTGCGTGCGTGGGCGACTGTCCTCTATGACCACGTTGGTTCCATAATGTGTCTTCACGAGAACACACCCACCCACCCGACCCGAGTAATTGGTGTAATCAATTGCATTGCTGTGAGCCAGAATAAGTGATTTACTGCTGCGGTATTACGCGCAGATAGCCAAACCTGAGCTGAACATATCACCTGCATTAGCCACGCCAGTGGCGGGTATTTCCAGCTACATTTTAAGTCTCATTTAGCCCATATCAGGTTGCGCTATTTTCGGATGCGAGGACCCAAGCAGGTACATGACATAAGGCAGCATTAACACACAACATACGGATTTTTTTTCCATACATTTTTGCACCATTGATACAACGAAGCAAACAACGCTATCAATTGCACATTCCAAGAATAATATATAAATCATAAGCATGTGTCCTTTCGTAAGGTTTGGATCTTAGGGTTATTAATTCGGAATTTGTAATGAACATGATACTCTTTTGACACTCAATTATCTGCAACCGCTTTTATTTTTGTCCATGCCTTTAATCAGCACTGCATCTTCTTTCCCATCTCAAGGCTACGCGTATTGTATCATTTGGATGCCTCATGTACAGCCAATTGCGTCGAGGGCTCCCGGTACAGCACACATTTTGCCTTCTAATGTCTGTACAATTACGCCAGGGGTATCGGCGCGCAAGTAAAAAACTATTGACTCTCTTGAATATCAAACCACACGCGCTAAGCGCCTGCCAAAATACATCCAATTCAACCAACTCCCAGCAAAACCCAAGTCCAATGTATTTGCAGCTACCTTTATGTCAACATTTTACCCGCAAACAATTCAAGACAGAAATGGAAAAGCAACAAGGTAGATACATCACTAATGTGACCATTGTCGTACTGCATAATCACTGAGCTCATGTGGTTGCCCTGTGGAATTGAAAAGAGCAGATCTTGGCGAGCTAACACTTGACCTGCTCAGAAAGTAAAGAGAGTTGTTGATCATTTAATGAATGTTCTTGAATAGCTGTGTGAATAATAGGTGATCTTTATGTTTTTGTTTATATGGGTGAGTTCTTCTATTCTTGTTCATCGTCGAGTCTCAATCACAGTTGATCATTCACATGCGACTGAATTACTTTATGTTGCAAACAGACTGAGACCCGACCTAAATTTGATAACTGATAATGTCACAGACCCAGAGGGATATCACTTGGCCGCAAATATAAACTAGCAACATATTGTATTTTGTTTTTCTATTGTAGAACAAATAACGTCGAAATATCGTGGACAATACCGATTAGGACAACCTATCTTTAATTACTTTAATAAGCTCAAAAAATTATAAATTCACTCATATAATAATGCAGTCTTTGCCGCAATATGGGCTCATGTGTAAGGTAATTTAATGTACCGCTTGATTATGGTAACTTGAATAAGCATTGCTGTGATTTATTTGTGACGGTGTCAGTTATTAACGAAGCAATCCCGATGACATCAAGTAATGCAAATTAAGCAGAATAGCAAAGCGCGAAAATGCATGCATTAACCGCGCCTAAACAATTGAGACAATTTTGTGTCACTTTTGTACTCATATCACCCGTCCTTCACCAACTCGCGCCAAATGCACTTCACTAAACCAATTTGAATCAGATCGTTGTTAGAAAATCTGGGTCTGGAGCACACTGTTTTGCCCTGAGGCGCTACAATTATTACTGTCATTTTCAAGACAACACCTGCTGCCACATTTAGGTGCCGTAATTACATATAACTGAGATTCCGTGCGCGATACACCTGGAACTGGCTTACAACGTGCGACCTCTATACGCTACTACGCTTACAGTTGGAAGAATTAAGAAATGTGTAATTCCTAAATTGTGCCACAGCTCTTCAACGAACACCTATAAACTTGATTTGAGTCGTTGTCTCGTCACAATAGAGCTACCCAAATTTAAGCAAGCGGTTCTTAAGCAAGTTATATTTGTCAAACATAGTTTTGATAGAAAATGAAACCATGCCAGGAGGTGTAAAGCACCGTGATCTAGTAACGCAAAAGACACACACGCACACTAACTAACACACACACACACACATATATATATATATATATATATATATATATATATATATATATATATAGATATGAGGAATATATATATATACATAGAAAGATAATATATATATAGATATATATATATATAAACATAAATTATTTATATATATATGTTTATATATATAAACATATAGAGATATATATATATATATATCTATATATATCCCTCATATATATATATATATATATATAGATATATACATATATAAATATATATATATATATATTGAAACATATATATACATATGTATATATATTGAAACATATATATATAAACATATACATGTATATATATATGTAGATATATATATTTATATATATATATATATATATATCTATATATACATTGATATATTGATATATATATACATATTTAATATATGTATATATATTTATTTATACATATGTATATATATATGTATATATATATAAATATTCATATATATATATATATGCATATATATATATATATATATATATATATATATATATATATATATATATATATATATATATATATATATATATATATATATATATATATATATTTACACATTTATATAACGGATTTGCAAATTGTTCCTTATCGACGCCAGGGCCACTGCAGGTGTGGATAAACAGTATCTGAATCATGGCAATTGTCCATATAATGCACACTATGACCAACGTGTCACAGCACAGCAACAATATAGCTCCATTTTACTGGTTTTCTTTTCTCAGAAAAGCACACGGTATTTCCAACGCTGCATTCCGGCCGTCAGTTATGGGTTATTGATGGGGTGCGTTGGTGGAAACATAGCCCAGGTTTATTGGAAATCACCAGGGCTGAATGATGAAGCCACACCGACGACCTCAGGGATGTAAATTGTACCCAGTTGAATAGCTTGTTGAATTATCATGGCCACTCTGTCCTCATCACTAGCACTTCCGAGCCTAGTTAGCCGATACGTGTTTGTTTGGCATGATCCATGTGTGCGATTACTCTGAAAGTGAATTGCCAAATGAGCGCTCCAGTAAAACAGTTTATCTTTGTGCATGTCTATTGCACGCCAGGGATGAGGGAGAGAAGTTTGGTTGGGAAATAGCGAAGCACACACATCGGCTGTGCATATACTGGTTTTCAAGAACATAACTAGCTCGAATGAGGTATTGCGACCATTTAACTGTGCCATACAGAGACAAGTGTATTTTAATGTCCTCTGCTTCTCAAAGTAGTGGTACTGAACAGGCATACCGAGACTATAATAGTTTTGTTATTCTGCTTTCAGCGTGGATTGGTCTTAGTCATCTACACCAAATACTATGCTATAAGGCAGACAGTATGCGTGGTTCGTCACTGGAGCAAGCTTACGGATCATATCACATGAATAACTCGATATGATTGACTCTCCAGCAAACAAAAGCTCTGCATAGAACGAATCGAATCCTTGCTCTAAGTGATATTGTTACTGTCGAGATACATGCTACGGTAGAGATACAAGGGATATACAATCCTATGGTTATGGAGCGAGGGAAATATCATTTTGGTGGCGGTACTGAGGAGATGTGATGGGAGTGTTGCTTGGGAGATACATTCTAAAGTATCAGTACAGGAGAGGGAGGATAGGCCAGTGAATATTTGTATGCTGGCAAGTTAAAAATATAACTCTCAAGAATTCCATATACGCGTATATTATATGCCCTGTCATTATAAACTCTCCGCATATATGAAGATACATACTTTGACATATATTTGTTTCTACATGTATATCTTGATAAACTATACCTCCATCAAATGAGTCTGACAATGCTTCTATTTATCGAGCGTCTCTTGGCGGTGAGCTTTTTACGACTATGCTATGTTATCATGATGAGTATCAGTAGCTGGGTAATAATGTACAACATGTTGGGTTTGCGGCACCTTAAGCAAAGTGTGTTGGCTGTTGGGGCGGGGGCGGCGGTGATGTGGGGGAGGGATGAGATTGGTGTGTACCGAATGATTTAATAGTGCAGCGTAAGAGGGAGATAACGAGCCATATTAATGGGTTTGCATTATAAGCAATCGGCCATAACGGATCTGGGCGGTGACAGAGTGTATTCATGAAGTTGTATGCATGGTCCACTTGGTTGTATGTATATTGCACGCCATCATTCATTAGTTGGTGATACACATAGGCTATTCCGGCAGTGCATTATGCTCGGTCACTAGTTTATGTTCTGTGTATTACAATTACAGACATTTACATCAGTGACGGCAATAAACAGTTCTACACACAAACGCAATACTTTTATATAAAACTGCAAGGTGCACTTTTTGTGCACTATCTAGCTAGCACTCAACCATAATAGAAGACGAGGCAAACATCTAATATCACCAATTACAGCCAAGGTATTTTGTGATATCATCTGTTTTGTGTCAGCTATATCTTCTATGGGATTACATTAACATTGGCCCCACTCAATTGTCGCTCAACAAGAGATGTTTGGCCGCATCATCTCGGTGGAAACAACATCAGCAATATATTTCTCTGAAACAAACCTATGTAGGCTCCCATAGACACATGGTCGACATCGATGTCACGAAATCCGATTGAATCCTATGTGCAGCAATTCCGCAGAGATAAATGATAAAAATACGGGCTCATGCAGAATTCTGCTTAAGTCAAGATCTAGAATTAACTCCTTCACTTACTCAGTCGAGAGATACATCATTGTTTAGCTTCTCTTTCGCCCCATAAGCATCGAAAAGACACATAATATGGATTGATTCTGAAACCACTATCATATAGTGTGTAATTCATCGACTCATTCGCTGAAGATTATAAAGAGTTTTGGCTTCACCCTTAAAATGCAGGACGTGATAGTTTTGGACTATTATGACGATAAAAGATGATCGTTAATGTGATAGCCAATAGCACAACCCTGCATTGTATTTGCGCTTTATTTATTTAATACTTATAGTCCTTCTATAAGGTAGTTATATAGGTTCATGGCATTATCTGTAGCAGAGCTGTAGTCGAATGCGTTCTTGATGCTTAACCACGGTGACAAACTATGAAGAAAGCATAGATTGTTAATTTTGATGAAGGCGTAGCGCCATATAAATTGCCATTAACATCGAGCAGTGCTACAAATTTATTTGGGTTTTGGATAGTAGACTCCTTGATATAGATACCTCAATATATGTCAAATAAGCGCCATCGTTAATTTACCGACGCACGCGGGGTGGTCCACACGTGTGCACATGGCCTTAATTCCCCTCAAGGCATAGAACATATCCTGTTGAAAGCACTGTGCTAGATTCTACACAATGTAGTTACTTTGGCACTTTCATTCCTTATTGGTAGCCTAGGGATACTGTACTTGATTTCATATCAATGATTCCAAGCTGTTCGTTACGAACTAAACGATTTTCCTGATCGTTAGTTGGGATTATAAACATGAGCTTTAGGCGACGACATGCTCGATCTTTCATTCGTTTTCAGCAAATCATTTCAAAATGGGCTACAGACGATTCTGTGTAGCCATACGATGCACGATTACACCGCCTTTTGTACAAAGCATAACCGGCTGGGACAAACATCAACAACGCCTAATTAGATTCACAAATGTTACATCAAAGGAGACCAGCTATTGTGACCACATAGGTACCCCATGAAGGCCGACCGCATGTATTGTATAACGAATTTCCTTTACATTTATTGAATGGTCTATTATTTTACTAAAACATTTCTCAAGATCACATGTCTCATGTCGCATACACAAATCACTGTCACCACCTTGACGGATAATTTGTTCGAGAGTCGTAACTGCGAGAATCTGTCAAAAATGATTGACCAGTGCAACTAAAAGGTAGCGCTGAGTATCTGGCATGAAAATAGCGCTGTGCAATGAAGCAAACAATAGGTTTGATCATGATTGCATGACTTTTTAACAACTAAGGGAGGTAATATAATATAGGATAGTGGTTGCTTTGTCCAAATCACCAATATATGAAAAGTTGGGCTAAATGCTTACTAAACGTGACATTCATGCGTCATTATTACTGTCCATGAAGGCACTTGGAAGATTTGTCTGGATTTGTCAGCAAATATGACCCGTGATTTCTATTTCGATCATTCAGAATATTTTGTCATTTGATCAATGACGTATCTGGTCATTTCGCAAATATTTAAGTGGGATGGTCGGCATAAACATATTCAATTGTTTTTTCGGATAATATGGTCAGATGCAACTCCGTACTCCAACAATTCTCTCAAATGCCAGAGCAACGTTCGGTGTTGTGCAATTTAAACCTTTCAAAACTGCGCCACTCGTGATGACATGCTTAGTTCTGAGATACGAAGCTGAGTATATAGCGCATTACACAAATCAAAATATATAAATAACACCTGAGTGAGAATGCTGTACGACATCTATGGATGTGACAGAAGCAGAGATAGTACTGGCATTTGCGGTTTCCAATATACAGAATAAATTAATGCGATTAGGTATGGATGATAATGTTGTAAACAGCGTCCATCTACCCTTCAAGAATAATGCTATTATATTTCGTAACAATTATTGCAGGACTTATCACTCGACCACACGACCTGGTTAACTTGGTCAAACGAGTATAAACACACTCTTTGGACATAGAGTGGATGCAGGATTATCAAAACATCGCCTACACAATATGCTCTAGACTTCCGGAAGCACTCGTATGCCAACTCCAATTAGCCGAATGCGATATTGCCGATGCACTTAGGATCTGCCGTTAGATTGTCGGGCCCTGCTCTCCCTTTCCCCAATTCGTAAATGTAGGCCCCATCGATTTGTCATTGTGTTGTGTCGTCACCTCAACGCCCCGGTGTCGTGTGACCGTCAACCACAACTAACCAGCAGTTCCATTGCTTTTCAGTCCAACATATGACGCACGTGATTCACCTCATGCCAATAAAATGTTCTATTTAAAGATAGAACGGCAGATGAAGAAACCTATGAGTTTATTTATTAACGCTGTATAAGGCCACAGGTCTTTGTTAGTCCGGAAACGCAA
Organism: Urechis unicinctus; assembly: GCA_034190875.2. Lineage (NCBI taxonomy): Eukaryota > Metazoa > Annelida > Polychaeta > Xenopneusta > Urechidae > Urechis > Urechis unicinctus. The sequence goes on from CM067350.1 coordinate 60,317,815, forward strand.
TGACCCTATGAACGATCAAATCGACTTTACGTGACTTGCGTTACTATAATACATGTCTTTTCATTCATATTCAGCTTATTGATATACTTAGGTTACTTCGAATATTCAAGGTAATTTAACTGAAAGACACTACACACAGCTGTCTTTATATTGTTATCAATTTCATGTTCTTACAATGAAACATTGTTTCATTCATTCTTGCACTATTGATGCGAGCAAGAGTAATGTACACACCATATGCATGCGTCGTTGAAATAGCATTTGGATCGAAGGATATTCATCCAGCGATTTGAACTGAATTGATCAACAAATCTACAAAGTGATGCAGGTCTGAAGACCCGGCGCACTTCAGGAAGACCCATATGTAATATGAAACTATATTGACACTCTCATAGCTGCGACCGGTACCATTTATTCCCATTCATTTATCAAGCATTGCATCTTTTTTCGTAGCTCAAGGCTACACCCATTTTATCATGTAAGCGCCTCATGTACATGTAGTTGCGTCGGGAGCAAAACACATGTTGCTTTCTCATGCATCTGACAATATTCATTTACATTAGTTAACTATGTCTTGGGACATCCACGAGCTTTTAATCCGTGTACCAGGGCTGTATTCTCGTCGTAATTCGATGACCAAATGACTATTCGAACACGTTTTTGTAACACTGATAATCGGAGTCAGGAAGCGTAAAGCACTATAATTAGCAAGTAAGTGTACAAAATGGCGACATTTAAGGTAGTGGTAATGCATTTTATGCTGACAGTGTTATTGTTGGTCTGTTGCACAATGATTGGATAACTACCATGGCTCCATATTGAATTTCATTGACATGCGGTCAGATAACGGCATGTAAATGCAGTGCTAACGACCAGCTGTCACCGACCTAATCGCTCACAGGGTTGGACAAGGTTACAGTACTGTGACAGCGGGTATAAACAACTTAATAGAAGTGTATATTTAACGACTGTGGTATTTATTTTATGGGGAACGACGGTGGCTGACTAATGAGGTACCCGCTCAATATTGAGGTCCATTACAACAGAATACGGTATGCAGGCTAAAATCAATCTGGTTTCCAGCAGGTTGGGGGTAAACCAAAAGCCTTGCCGCTAAACATGTGTCTATATATTGCTGAAAGTTAACATGGTCGTGTTCATCCAACTTGACCAACAGTTGTTACCACGGCGATGTTTTGCTTTGCACCCACATCATTCTTTAAAAGAATTGAACAATTGAAGGAAATCGAAGCACTAAGTTAGAGTAACGCACAACAGCCTATCTATTAGTTAAATGTCGAAGTATTGATGGGATGGTTGCCTATTGCCCTGCTCATGTTTGTACATGTGTACCCATTGACAAACAAATGCCGGACGTGGTGCCGATCATAGAACTAAACCTTAAATTGGAAATATTATCGGGTTTTTTTCCGCACGTTCATAAATGAAACACCGAACGACGTCACTCCATGCGCATGATAGCCGACCTACAGAGGGTCATTTTTGACCTTCTGTACAACGCTAGGAAGTAGGCAGATCTGGAAGCAGCAAGATCGGCACCAGCACCAGCACCTCCTCAACAGTGACAGCCAGACCCCTCAGAGTCCAGACCGATGGACACACCCAGTCCCCTAGCCAACAGGAACCGGTCCGTCAGAGCTTAGATGAGGTAAGATGCGATAAGAAAAGAGTCTTTATTTATAGAGGGTAACACTAATCTTCCATGTGGCAACACATAACAAAAACATAAAACAAAGTAGACATAAGTTAATGCCACACATTATAGCCACAGATTCACAAAGACTGCTACCTAAATCACAATGATGCTTCCTGGCGGTCCTCCAGTGGCCCTTGACCCCAAGAGGAAGCGTCATTCAGTCTGTCTTAGATACGGATGGACATTGATCCCACAGCAGTTGATACTCCGGTCAAGACAATCACCACCCCTTAGACTGTGTGCTTGGCTGTGTGATACTTAGAGTGTGTGCTTTGAGCTGCGTGCTTTCGATGTTTTGATGTTTTTGTATGATATGATATGATTATGATATGAATGTTATAAGCATGTGCTTTGATAAGTATTTCTGTCCTTAACTTTTAAACAGTGCCAACGGCACCACGGAGAAGAAGCCTCTGTAGTTGTATGGTTTTCCTGATGACGATTTGCTTGCCATCCAAGGCCCCCAGGGCATGAGGAACATTCCACCGGTATTGGAACAGCTAATTCGTAACCGATTCCTAACGTTCGTGCAGTAATTGTAATAGATTCTTGTAAATCGTAGTGAATTCATGACAAATTTGTGCGAATCCAATCGAATTTTACGAATATTCGTAACTCTATCGTACCTGTATCGTACCATGAGCGCCGGCCACTGCCATAATCTCCTCTTAAATACCAACATGCGCACTACGCATAGAGGTATGGAAATTGTTACTTTGTCTTCGTTCAAAGGACAAGAAAAGACCTCATGGAAGATCGTTTTCCATATCCTGCCCATTTACTTGATTTATATCACAGTGATAATAACATCCCCCATAGGTCGGTCATAATAACGCCCTGCACTATGAAGCTCTTAAGTATCACATTCAATCATCATTAGACGTTTAGAGGACAGCTTACGCATTACAATTAGGTAAGTTTATATACTCGTGTGCATCCATGCCTCTTCAAACTCATCAAGTGTGAACAGTAGCGCTTTTTGTAATCATTACATTGCGGGGCGATAGGACGAAAGTAATTAAAGACAACACTGTGCCTATTCTCTCAACACATGATAACATATGATAAAACATGCTTTGTAAATTTTCCATGTTGATGGACAAAATATAGTCGTGTTCTTCTTGTTTTGTTTCTCCTTCTTATGCTTGTGCAGGGCGTTATTTTTCCGGGTACTCGGAGGAGTTTATCAACGTGTCAGTTATTGGTGATAACAAATTGAACAAGTTTCCACAGTTTCAGATTTCCTCTTGATGTATGCGTCGGAATAATGAAACGCAATGGGGCTTGTTAGATGCATAAAGTTTGGGAAGGTCACAAATGCGGAAGGGTCAGAGTGTAGACCAGCTGCAAAAAGACGAAACGAACGCTTTCCCCCTTTATCTGATGCCTTATATACTCATCCGAGATTCAAATTGTTGATATATCGCGGGTCTAGCGTGCCGTGACGATGACGATATCCTCACTCCGTTCCCTCCCTCAAATAGTACGGCCTTATCGCCAAGTCACTGCCCTGTGCCATCGCCTCAACGCGCCCGTTTTGGGCAAGTCAACCGCAATAGCCCGAGTAATTGGTTCCGTACATTTCAAACCTGTTTGCTACACTCAGATGAGTGTTCCTCACAAAACGGTATGACATGCATTAAGAATATTCATGCCCATGGATTTATCTTGCCTGTAGACCGAAAGCAAAGTGATAAACCCCTGTGACGTTCTGGGATTTTACCCGATAACGTTTAACATCAGTTGCGTTGAAAGTTCATGCATGTACTGACTTGGTGTGTCAGTTTTGTTCGCATCATGGACACTTTAGCGCAAAAAAGTATCTGCGACGACCAACATACATAAAGCAGACCATTAAACTAAAAAGAGCACCCATAGTCTAAGAGGCTCAACTAAGATTTGACATTACACTAGCAAACGCCCGTTGATGCAATAAAGCACAGTTAATTGGGTTGCATCAATTTATTAAACCATCCAGCCCCATTTATTCAATCAATTAAGCTACTAAAATGCGCAGATTGTACAACTTCACAGAGATGTATTACCCCGGCCATGGCTGACGCAACGCACCATGAATCTACGCCTTGTCATTAATTATATTTCTGCTTATTTATGAAAAACCCATTAGCCACTTTTATCCATGCCAGATCTGAGGGAGCTCCACCTGTCGCATTTCTGTGCTTCGTCTTTCTTTTATGGCCTTTGATGATTAATTCTTGGGCACATATGTGAGTAATTTATATTTATATATATATACATATATATATATATATATATATATATATATATATATATATATATATATATATATATATATATATATATATATATATATATATATATATATATCTCTTGGTGACACTGCCTGGTGCTGTCAATTTGCACATGAACTTCACAAATCATTCAGTGACAGGAGTCATTGAAACTTTGCCTTTGCTGTAATGTCCATTGACCACTGGGTGGATCTTCCCAAAAGCTTACCAGGCGCATTCAACCTTACGCTTACAATGATCCTAATTTAGCAGACGCGATATACATATATTGCACACATACACACACACACACACACACACACACACACACACACACACACACACACACACACACACACACACACACACACACACACACACACACACACACACACACACACACACACACACACACACACACACACACACACACACGACATATAATAAGCAAGTCCTATAATTACACCTATGACCTATTAGCGGATATAATTCGACGGAGATAATCTATTTGATTAAATAACACAAATACATACCAATGGTCGAGTTTGGGGCGTGTACAATTCCAGTATGGGATAAAACTAAATATAATATATATATATATATATATATATATATATATATATATATATAGATAGATAGATATATAGATATATATATATATAGATAGATAGATATATAGATATATAGAGAGAGATATAGATCTATCTATCTATATATATAGTATATATATCTATTGATATATATATATACATATATATATATATGTATATATATATATTCTCTATATCTCTCTCTCTCTGTCTCTCTATAGATATATAGATATCTCTATATATATCTCTCTCTATCTATATATATATATAATCTATATATATATATCTCTCTCTCTATATATCTCTCTCTCTATATATCTCTCTCTATTCCATATTTGTTGCCCTAGTGTCTACCTTTTTTCTATCTAGTTCATCTTTTTCTCTCTATTTAGCATTGGGTGGGGCTACTTTTGAAATCCATTGTAGTAGACTCTGGTGGGGTTCTTTCGGTGGACCTTTGGGGGGCCTTCGGTGGCGCCAGTACCCCATTGGGATTGCTACTAGTAGACTCTTGTGGGGCCTTGGTTGAATTGCAACTCTCGGAGTCCTCCATAGAACTTGCTGGTCCCTCTGTTGCCAATATTTTCGATAGCCTAGTGGACCCGATGCCATACTTTTGTTTCGCGGTAGCAATGGAGATTTTCCCCTTGTCTGCACGTAGGTTTTTGCGCTGCTTCTTCGGATAGGTATTCTGCGATTGGCATAGCATTGGTACCCAAGACTTTAGCTCCAAATGGTCTTCCCATCAACATCCACACACACCCACCAAGCCTTCTCAACGCACCCGGCTTGCATTGCCAAGGTATTGCTTTGTATGGCAAAGTAATACGGAAAATGCCTAACTATGCACCCACGCCCACCTACGCCCACCCTGTCTTACCAAACCAGCCCAACCGGCATAGTGCTATACTAGACTACAACAATACTACAACAATGCTACAACAATACTAAAACAATGCTACAACGCTACTACAACAATGCTACAACAATACTACAACAATACTATACCACACTCCTACCATATTATACCGCACTCCTACCACACTACTGCCATATAGACAGAAATATAGCATATACATGGCCCTATCCGTCGGATATATTGGTCGCGCACGAAGGAATCTGCCATAATTCAATCGAGATCTATTTGTTGCAGCTGTCGAAGAATTCATAAAGAATCCCACAGTGCAACCGGAAGTAGGTACGACACCCTCTGGCAGCCGAAGAAACGAAATTGTTTTGCATGGGTCGAAAGAGAGTGCAGAAACAAATGCATGGGTGGTGTTGTGGTCCACTCTACATTGTGCAGTACGGGGACATCTATTTGCCGTGTGCAGCAAACGGATATCGTGTTGCTCCTGGAGCACGATCGTATCTACTGGGCAAATAGATAGTGCATTGCTTGCACAGACCCGTGGATTGCTTTGTATTGCTATATGCAGACAGGTAGATTGGTTTGTACAGGCCAGTGAATTGCTACGTGCAGCCCGGTGGATTGTTTTGCACAGACCAGTGGATTGCTTTGTACAAACCAGTGGATTGATTTGTGTAGCTTGGTTTCTTGCGTTCTGCAAACCAATGTATTGCTTTCCACAGAGCGATGGATTGCGAACCATCGTATTGCTTTGAGAGGCCTGTGGATTGCTTTGCACACCCTGATCGAAATGCTTTGTGCAAACCAGTGTATTGCTTTTCGCACCCCAATGGTTCGGGGCCGGTGGATTGCTTTTTGCAGCCCAATTGATTGCTTTGTGTAGATCGGTGGATTGCATTTTGCAACCCAATGATTTGCTTTCGTACCCAAATGGTTGGGACCGGTAGATTGATTTTCGAGGCCAATGGATTGGACCGGTGGATTGCTCGGCTGGTTTGGACCTGTGGATTGCGACCAAGCATATTGCTTGATTGGCTCTGTGGATTGCTTTGCGTGGATCATTTTGTGCTAACCAGTGTATTGGTTTTCGCAGACCAATGGCCGCCTTGTGTAGACCCAAACGGAGCGCACCCAACTTGCATACTATTGGGTCCTTGATTTATTCCAGTGGTTCCGACAGCCGTTTGACCTCTTTTTTCCAGAAAGTGTCCATAGGCTGCAAACTCGGATCAAGCCAGGTCCAGAAAGAGTACAGTACGTTTTGCCCCTTGAAATGTTGTTCTTGCTAAATGGGTGCATTTGTATACATTCTCTCCCATGGACGCTGCGTAGACCAGTTCGCGTGCTTTGGGGGATTTGTTTCCACTAGTTTTGTGGATGTGTAGTCCTCTGGAACCATGTATTTTGCGTAGTTCTTCTTCCTAGTATTTTCGAATGGCCTCTCTCCATAGTTCTGCCTTCTGTGCATCCAGGAGTTTTTATATGCGCTTTCGTCTTTTGCGGGTGGAGAACATAGCTATCTCTTGCTGCATGGCCTCTTGTGGTATTTCTCTCAGTTCTTGGTTAGGGTTGTTCCGGCCGATTGCTTGGCACTTCTTTGTCCTCCATTCCCAATCGATATGTTTGGTCGTTGATATTTGTGATTGTATTCCATAGAATATAAAACAGCTTGTTTACCAAACGTTGGCAATCTGGGAAGATACATGACATGGTAGTGATACCAGGGAGATACAAGTGCGCCGAATTAAACTTGACGTGTGTACGGTATAATAAATGTTTATGGTCCACGGATGGTAATGAAGCAATACAAACAGAATATATGTTTAGGAGGTTGCGTTAGTCTTTCGTGTGCTTGATGATTCATAATATAGCATGATAGGGAGATGAGTAGCTACTGTAGTGGGTTTTCACGATGTTCAATTGATAATAACGGAACTGATCGGTGATTGAGTGTATTCATGGTAATTACTCGCTTACGGCGTTGAATATATTGTATAGTTTTATGCATAGAGTATGGGCCGTAAAGCAGCAGCATTGCCTGGAGAGATTTATTGAGTCCCGGTATTAAAGCCTGGAGTAATTTAGTGGTTGATAGCCGATTGTGGATTCGTTTACATGATGGCTTCGTCTGCACATCATTTGTTTGTCTCTAAGCTTTGACGCATGGGTAATCGGCACAAAACTACTCCTCAGACTTGAACAGACAGTTATTCTAAGGCATGCAAGCGATCGGTTTATGGAATTGGAATCCGTTTTATCCGTGCATTATGCTTTGGTAAGAGCTGATTCAACAGGGGCTTCATTTACATAGGTGATCATAGCGAACAGCTCTGATAGCGACCAAGTTTGGCCGCTCCGGTTTTGAACATCTGCATTTCAGCTCAATCATTCCACTCGGGTTTTTCATGTATCCCATTGCACTCAGTAGCCACGGCTACCTGATATACCAATTGCATTTAACAAAAATGGAAAGCTAATGGTTGCTTTCGCCGTTAAATCTGCCAGTACGTTAGATACGGTTCTGGATATTAGGCTTAGTAACATCTGAATAAATCAGCATATGATGCATAGTGAATGCTTCTGTAAGCTAAACCCTCAGTGTCAAATTAAATGATTCAGTTATAAAAGACAACCTATTACACGTTCTCTTAAATCGTTGTCTTCTGGCCAATTTACAACAACAGTTTATAAATAAAATGGCTTTCAGAATGGAGCAGTAAATTAACCAAGTGCAAAATTTGTTTATGCCTAGCACCCCTCGATCACGATAAATACTCGCGATTATGTTTACAAGACCGAACCACGATGTCCAGTATTTTCATGTAAACGTACTTCTTGAATTTAACCCCCTCCACGAAATTCAACAGATAACATAACTATTCACATAATTATGCGCTGCCGAAGGTCGGGGTGTTTGTTTTCTTTTATCCACGTTGATCCGTTCCCCTAATCGAAAACCACCCAAAATATTTAGTTGATGGTGAATTATACGCGCGGAACACCCACGTACCCACCTTGAAACACGGAAACGCAAAACGACTGCATTACCTATCAGTGGTTTGAATGTTGCTCACCGTCTAACCATAGTTTTATTAGCATCACTCAGGCGCTAGTAACGAAAACAGCGTGATAGTTACTATGCAAATGGCCTGATGTCAAGTACAATATATATGTCTTTCTCGGTCGCCCTAGCGTCAACCGCTTCTTGCACCCCTACATTGAACATGCGCAATTAATCGTCATTCGTGTGAAAAGGAAGGCTATACAATGTCTGGGCTAGGATTTCGGCTTTCGCAATTGCCCCATATTTAGAGTAGGTATGCCCCACTGCAAAGATATCCCCAAACCCAACAAAGCAATATGAAGGGTCGCAATCTATCGGTCCAAACCAACAAAGCCAGATCGCGAGAAAAATCTCCATTGCTGCCGCGAAAAAAAAAGTATGGCATTGGGTCAACTAGGCTATATAAAATATGGGCAACTGAGGGGTCAGCAAGCTCTATGGAGGAATCCGAGAGTAGCACTCCAGCCAAGGCCCCTCAAGAGTCTACTAGTAGCAATCCCAATGGGGTACTGGCGCCACCGGAGGCACCCCTAGAGTCCACCGAGAGAATCGCACTAAAGTCTTCTACAATGGATTTCGGAAGTAGTCCCACCCAAGAAATACTACCAATTAACCCCGCGCCACGATATGACATCCCTAGTGTTTACGATTTCTACTATAAAACACGAAATATAGGGGAAAAGGTGCACGATATAGAATAAAAGGTAGACCCTATTGCCACAGACATGGAATCCGTAGCGGAGGAAATAGGCGACAATTTGTCGGTTCTGGAAGACGATAAAGAAGAGGTTGTAACCCATCTAGGAATGATGCGACTCTGGGGTCGTTTTCGACAACATTGCAAATGGTGGGATACACATTGCAAATGGTGGGATACGCATTGCAAATGGTGGGATACGCATTGCAAATGGTGGGATACGCATTTCTGGTATGGAAAGTATGGAAAATTACAACGAACCATTTGAAAACCACTTCGTATTTCCAACCGCCTCCGAAACACCTTCTAAAACCAGAACCCCACAAACCTACCACAAGTGGGGACATTGGACCCTGGCCTACGCTTGTTGCGCGGGACCCTTTCTTCATGGAATAGGAGACAGGGCAGGCAAATAGATCTCTTGGGGTAGACCACAGAAACCGTTGGGAGAGGCTTTGTAGGCTATATGGCAAACAAATAGATCGCTTGAGACAGACCAAAGAAAGCACTGGGAGAGGCTTTGTAGAGACAAATAGATCGCTTGGGGCAGACCAAAGAAACCATTGGGAGAGGTTTTGTAAGGCAAAGAGATCGCCTGGGGTTGCGGCTCGTTATTTGTGTGCTCGGTGGAGAAAAAATGCTGTTTTCCGGCGCGATATTGTTTCCAGTTGTATATTCCAGATTGTTGTAGGGGAGGGTGTATTTGTCGGCTTGTGGTTGCAGTGGTAAATTGTAGATTGTTGTGGAATGTGTTATATTTTGTTCCAGAAGAAGAGTAGCACCAACTCTGGGTAGCCAAAACCAAAAGTACGCTCTTATAATGTAAACAAGAAGGTGGTAGGAGAGATGAAAGATGAGTGCGCCGGTGTGTCCATTAAGGTGTATGTTGGTCTGCGCCCAAAGATGCACTCGATCCTGATGTCGGACGAGGGTGAGATTAAAAGGGCACATGGAGATTCTATTCACAAAGAAGCAGTTCCGTCATGGAATGAACATGCTACGCAGTGATGGTCATAAGATATATGGGCTCCACGTCAGCAAGGTGTCACACTCTCCTTTTGATTCAAAGAGGTGGATAGATGAGAACGGTGTAGATAACTTGGCCTATGGCACACTAGTTTAGCTACAAACTAACAGGGCTAGAACCACCTCGACTCCTTTTGTGGGGTCGGGTCCGAGGCGCCTATCGCTATATTTAGGGTGAGCAAAAATCTTGTATAAGCTGCTAAAAAGGGAATGGTGTAGTTGAGTGGTGGTGGACCAGAATCGCTACTCTTTATACTACTAACTCATAACACACTGAACAACAATAATTATAAAAACATTATGATTCCCCCGACAAAATACCTTGCAAAGCTGAGAACGTGTATGACTTTGTGGCACAATGCCAAGGAAAGAAACACAAAAAAGGCAGCAGGGTTAGGGGCTGACAATTCCGGATATTGTTGGTGATAAACATAGGCCTTCAAGAAACAGGACGCGGTGAGAGCTGGCCAATCAAAGGCGTGGTCAGACCTGATTTATATGAATGCATCGACTCCTTCTTACAACATTCAGCGAACGCGGTCAACCATTTGACAAATGTTACACATTCTGTTTTTCTTGACAAATGGGCGAAGTTACAGAGCCACATTGACTACTTTATATATGCCGGTGATGCGAACATTGTCTTATTATTGAGTTGTAGCTGGCGCGGCTGAATAGTTGACACAAGCTCATTATCAGGCTTTCAATCAGACCGAGCCAGAGGTTAATGCCGTGTGCGCAAGTGTGTAGGCTTCAGGGCTTGTGTAGGTCCCTGTTCGTTAGTTTGATATAGCAAATGATCGGAATACGAATGTGTAGTGTGCCAGTTAATTATGTGATTTATGTGTCACTAAATAATGTAATGCCTAAGGACTACCATCTTGTGCGTATCATACAGCGAGTGATTAATTCTACACAAGGAAGTCCCTGTGCGGACATTAATATTGCCCTTGTCGCTTATAATATGGGGCCGTCGTCTGTTTTATCTTTCCTTTATGCGATATGATGTAGTGTGGAGGCCCCCGTGGTCAAGGCGTATTTGAACGGATATAATGGCGGCAGACTAATAAGGAGCCTGTTTGATACTGAGGCCCAAAATAACAGTATACGGTATTAGAGCAGGAAGCACTTTGGAAGCAAGCAGGTCGTTTTTCTGGTGCTTATGGTGTGTTTCTATGCTACCAATAAGCAACATAACCGTGGTTACTGAGGCAGGTATAGATTGGTATCTTTCACGGGCTTGGAACGGTAATACGCATGCACAAGTGTTCAATGCTAGTGGGACCACGCCCATTGAGCTAAGGGAAGAGGCCTGCTAATTGACAAATTTAACTTTTGCGTTCGTTATAAATTACACATCTGGAGTCTAATCATATACATACTAATGTTTCAATACGGAATAAGGTGGAGAGATATAGGACTTGCATACCTTGGAACTCAAGTTATTTCCCTTGCATTTTCGATAGGTTATGTACAATACGTCAAGTATAAGATCACACCAACCAATAATGAGGAATCTGCGATGGATTTACATTGAACAAGGGATGACCCCACAATAAGGATCGAATCACAAAATGCGTGAGGCTAATGGCATATATATATATATATATATATATATATATATATATATATATATATATAGAGATATATATATATATATATATAGATATATAATATATATATATATATACATGTGTATATATATATATATCTATATATATATATATATATATATATATATATATATATATATATATATATATATATATATATATCTATATATATATATATATATATATATATATATATCTATATATATATATATATTATATATATATATATATATATATATATATATATCATCAATGTTATCAGATATAGTTACTGACGGGATATAGTGCGAACATGACCCCTGATTAAGGAGGTCCTTAGAGTGATTCCAGGAACATCACTGACGCCCCTGACCTTTGAATGTCAGGTTCATTCTGCATACATCAATGTCCCTTCCGGGCCCAGTCATGCCGCTCACGCTTAAGGGACATGAAACAGTGGGACGCCTTTGGTCTTGTTCGATCTCAACAAAGTTTGACGTAAAGATGCAGTGCTTATGACATGCTGCTTACACCCGGTCTTGTGTCGAGTTGGGCCATTTCAATCCATGAGTCTATTTTACGCATCAGAATAGGCTGATTGACTGTAGTTGAGTACAGTTTGTTTCCTGAAGAAATCTAAAAATCAATTGTAGCTGTAACATCTTGGGCTGCAAGTCCGCCTTGTTGTAGACGCTAACTTTCCGGCTTCAGCTCTATTTTCCGGCTTGGGCTTTTAGCCGAAGCCGCTTTCTTGTACATTTAGTCACTTGGATATAGCGACTATCATGTCTCGCTTCCTCTTTCCTTCTGGCATGACCTCAGTCGCAGTCTCACCATCATATACCAGACCGTTCAGATTTTCAATAGGCAACACATAACTGTTCTTGTGCGCAATGTTATGCAATATGCAGCACGCGACAACAACGTTAGTTGCTTGTTGCGGAGAGAGACGAAGTTCTGTGTGCAGGCATGAAAATCTGCTCTTTAGTATATCTTTGAGCTTTTAACACAAATAAGCAAAAAATTATTATTCAGACAGATAGAATCGGTGTGATGATTCTATATTATGTGAAATTGAAAATTCATGGCATGAAAATATGCCTACTTGTTCCACAACCACTTTTATTTTTTTTAATATAGTTGAGTCGTGGAAGCTGCCAGGCCACTTCGCCACCACATTTTCGATCATATAGTCAGCTGCTCAATTTACAATATGACCATATGGATTTACTATAATGACTAAGTTTACAATTTGACCATATTGATTTACTCTTGTTAAAAATTACATCAACAATGACTGTCATACTTGAATATTAAGGCTATGGTAGCCTTTCCGGTTGACAAATTCAAATTCCCTCAGACGAGGTGCTTGGATTTTCACTTGTGTTCCGTCAATACAGACAACCACATAAGGGAATCCTGTATAACAACAAATGAAATATAGAGTTATTCATTAAAGGTTAACCCCTGACCTGCTTTATGGAAGAACCATTGCTTGGTTGATGAAATTTTAGCTGCGTTTGAAGGCATTTGGATAAAATCATCTTTGCGCTCAACAATTAATTTGGTGCAATTGTGGACAATTCTGGAGACTGTGGTCATCGTTACACCAACCATGTCGCCCACTGTGATGAAGAATCCCTTTGTGACCAGGAACTGAAGTATTATTAGCACTTGATTCCTTGGTAAAATTGGAAAGTTTTTCGGGGTCAATCGGGTCAGTTGTGGCTGGAGCATCATAACCAACCAGTAGATAACCCCCCGTCTGAGCCGAAATCTTGCATTCAATTGATCGTCAAGGAGGGAGCGATAACGATATGCGCTCGGTGGTTGTAATCGATATTCACCGTTGAAAAATTAAGTGAAAGGCGAAAATAACCAAGTAAGAGTGAAAAGTTACTTGCACATTTATTTGTGCGTCTGTCTTGTAGCCGCTTAAATTTGCAGCTTAAAAAGCGGTAAACATCGTTTTCGGAAATTTACGCTTCGGAGATTCGATAATTTCATAACAGAAAACGGTTCAGCACAATATGTTGGTTAATATTTGATTGAATGAAAGAATAAATATTCTGTAAATGTCAGTTGACGAAATGTCGATTATGTTCTTATTTTATTCATTTTTGAGGATTTTTGTATCATTTAAGTTTACGGCTAAATACCGCTAGTCTCCTTGCTTGAGGCTTGGGAGTTTAGTCGACTAATTCATTTTCGTGCCGCGGTTTAGGCTTTGCGGCTTGGGCTAGCCGTTTGTGGAAGCGGCTTGGGCTAGCAGATTTAGCCGCTATGTGTGTTAGTTGACTAAATAGCCGAAGACGGCGTTATGCAAGTTGGATAATCCCAGAACATAAAAAATAACCTCCAGTCATAACATCTATAAAATACATTTGCTTCAAGGGAAGTTGAACAGACTGTTTCCTAGACAACTAACACTCTCGCACTAAAACCACGCCAATTCCATAAACACACCAGACACTGCATGATATAAGAAGACGCCGGAAAGTGCTCTTCATTTGTCTCTTCAGGTGTTATTGCGGAAAGATGACGGGAGGAGGTGATTGAAGCTCTGGCCGTAAAATGTCCTTTGCCTGACAGGGACGAGGAGTTGTTTCGTAGGGAAATGCAGCTTCTACTGCACAGTTCATTATTTCGATTAACGTAGGTATTTTGTCGTGCCTTGAGTTCTGCCAAGGTGGCCTTTGATTTGTTGAATATTTTATCTGACCACGCAATTGGCAATGTAGACAACGTGTTCTCCAAATCCATTTACGCTTAAGATCGTGGGGGTCTTTAATTGAAAATTTTCTCGCTCAGACTTGGAGCTGACAATGTCTTAATAGATCTGATCCACTGATATGCAAAAGTACATATTATCTGGTGCAACGAAGCGTGCCCAGATCTAGACAACTTTGTCGATAATCATTATCACTAATTAAATTCAACATGGTTAACATATAGATATATGTTTGTGCTACACCATTACGGTTATACGAACAATGCTACACTGCATTTAAATGAGGTTGACAAGCTATGTTCTCATGAATAAAAAATGTATGCGGCATTTCATACAATCATTGTTGCAAATGCTGCCCGTATGAGGCCACAGGAAGTAAATGTAACAATACAAAGCTCTATCTCAATTGTGCATAACCACAACATTCTACAAACTATAGAGACATAAAAATCTCTTTAACTTGAATGCATGATTCTTTCAGTACCATGAACCAAATGAGATTTGCCGTCAGTCAGGTAACGGACATTGTGCAGCAATGTCGGCCGTACATCATTTCAGAAAAGTCGTACAGGAGGAAGCTTAAGATGCTTATGTAATGTATATGGTTCATATACACGCGAACGATCACAGCGACTATTATACTCACTTATGTTTAATTCAATCCTATTGATAATACTGTAGATTGTAATGGCACCTATTATGATGATAAAAATAGCTATGCTACGGATGAGGATGTTGGTTACGAAAATAATAATGACAGAAGCAAGGACACTCACGTTAATGACA
>CM067350.1:60338140-60453140 GCA_034190875.2 Urechis unicinctus
TTATAGCTAGGACTACTCTCGTCTTAAAATACGGTCATAGGCGATGGTATACGGTGAAGCGTAGTGGTTCCTGTGGCCAAAACACGTTTGTCGAGTCATGTTGGTTGTACCTATCAAATGTGGTACCAATCCAATTTTTGAGGCCGGGAACAAGCAATATCCGGTATCAGGACAGCAAGGACGTTGTTGGTTGAATCATGCTTCATGTCGCCTAACATATGTTTTGATGTTTCTCGAAACAGACCGTGGTTACTGAGGCAGTTACAGAACGGAATCGACTTTCAATGATATATTCAGGATGTGGGTCCGCTATGGAAAGCATGTCTGCAGTTAAGTCTTATATATGCTATTCATACAAGGAGGATCTTAATTGAGAGATATTCATTTTGTAATATCTTGGAAAATCTATGGATCGATCCAGCATTTTCTTCGTGTTCAGTGTCTTAAATAAAGCATCAAATCTTATCCAAACGCATGATTGATGCGTACTTAATGTGCATTGTGCTAGATATGAGGCATCAATTAAAGATCACTAGGCGAGCAAGGCTTACTCTTATAAGTGGCATGAAGGAAATGTTGTCTATTGCGTAAGCCCGGGAAGAGATGCTGGCCGCTACGAAGTGTGCACATATCTATATTTGCCAATACAAAGTTAGCATCCTTGACTTGAATCTGTGCCAAAAATGGCAGCGCCTCATCTATTATCACCATTGTGTCCAGACTGTCCAACAGTCTGTCTATGCAGGCCACGCGTTGATCGGAGTCTTTAACCATACACAAACGCTAAATGATGATATACTTACATCCCATCCCACATAACAGCCACATTAATGAAGAGAATTGAATCAAGCCTGTCCAATTGTCGGCCATATTTGTGCTCTAATGTACCAGCGAGGCAAGGGCTTCGATAAATAGCGAGCGCCGGAGTGGGTGGGGTGTACCCAATCTATGCTTTACTGGTAAACGGCTCTTTTATTCGCGAAACGCTTGAATGTAGGTTAACTTGGACACTACCGCATCATTGCCATCAGTTAAGGGTTATTGTATGTTATGCATTGGTGTAATTCATATAAGCAATCGACTACATTTCAAAACCAATGCACCCAGGCATGTCGTTAACAAGACCGCTGATACTATCACTCCTAAATGTTATACTCGCCAACATCCCCGACACTGCATGCCACGAGAACACGCCGCAAAGGGATCTTAATTACGTCTGAACATGTGTTAATAGAGGCGGAGGATTGTCGAAGATTATAATAGCACACATCATAACGGAGATTACGTCGAAAGCGGATTGCGTACTAAGCACCCCTGTAAAACAGTTAGTTTTAGAGCATGTCGATTGCAAGCCTTCAAAACGTTCCCCAACAGAGACGTGTATATTTTAATACCTTTTGCACTTTAGAGCCGGGCCGTGGCTTGACACGCAAGCATCGAAACATATTAAATGCCCGTCAAGGCTAATCTGTGCACTCTCTCGCGGATATTACGTCTGCTGATGTTACTCATTTATTCGCCATGAACTGTTTACATATTAGCACCAATTTTGTGATATACAAGCAAACTATTTTAATTGCATTTCATAACAACATATGTCGCAAATCATATCTCCCAGACGAAGTGTAAAATTATAATGAGGCTATAATGCGCTGGGTTGGTGGCAGTCTAAGTCTAGTTACTCCGATAAACGCAAGATGATAAATAGCCCGGTGATTGAGTTAGCTGATAAGATAAGGAGCTACCATGTTAGGGACATGGGGCGTCGCTGAAATGCATTTCAACTGTCTTTTGTGGAAGTTTGTATCAGTGCTGTTCTAGTTTCTATGGTCTGTGGAGTCTTAAATAAGCCCGTTAATTATCTTAATGCATGGTGTCTCTGGGTGGGGTGTTGGCGTCAGTTATTCGCAAGACCTCGCTGTGTCCGTCTCTGCTCACCGATGTTTAACTATCCCATGGAGGGAAGTAATAAGATAAGAACAGGCTAATATCACCATAATTGTTGCTAGGAAATGTCCGATGTTCAGTTTGTGTAGTTTTATTGCTGCGTTACTTTATGATGGTTAGAAGTCCAGCGCCCCAGCCGTTACCAGTCATTCGCAGTGCATTAGCACACAAACAAACGCACAAGAACAACTGCTAAGCGTATTAGGTAACGTATACACTTTATCATGTACAGTATGTGCAGATGTATCTTATGATCTAATGTCTTCAAAAGGCTTTTCTGTGAAAGCCCAATTCGCATCCACTGCGAGTTTATGATGATTCTTGCCCGATGTACCTACCACGGAGCATATGATCAAAGTTATGTCAATGACACAGCGCTTTGGCGATCCACATTCACATGACATCAACTTATTGCACCTGATAAAATATATGAAGTAAAGTAAGGGAGGGGTGAGCGTGTGGAAGCAAGTCACTCTGCTGTATCATGCTTTTTGCGTACTGCATTTGGTCATTTTATTGTCATGCATCATATAAGACAACTACACATACTGAACACAGACCCGGTTAATTTAATACTTGATCACCGCCTCTTGAAGTTAAATTTTCTTCAAAGCAATTCACCTAATATAGTGGTATACCGCTCACAAGATATATGAATTACCCCTTAATAAGCAGCTCTAGAGGTACTTGACGTTGTTGGGTTATCTATCTCCCCTTATTATATTGCGCTCAGTCATATTTAACTATCAGATCGCTGGGCTACTTAATCACCCTCTTGTTGCGAATAAAAGGTAGTCACTATGCAGTGTGTGATTGAATTAAAAAGACCCTGTGTGTTACTTGCGCCGATGGTACACATAATGTGGATGATTAAATGTGTCAACCCTTATATATCACCTAGAAGGTTATTTGAAACGTAAGGAATATTCAGACACACATATGCTTTTACCACATACGACGTTAATATATATCCCCTCCATCACACTTAATGTCATACTTCATATGAGACTGCGAGAAGTGCTAATATCATATCAGGCTAACAAAGGATGTCCGTTCTATCATATGCACTCGCAATAGCGTTTTACTCTGGGCTTTTATGCAATATGGTTATTACAGGCCATATCGAATCAACGCAATATGATGACAGTATCACGTATTGACTTATCCGCTGGATAAACGGGCAATGGAGAAAGGTTTCATTTCGATAATTCAACACATACACCGCTGTGTACATGTTATTTCAATCAATATGACAAGCAGTAAAGGGACGAACAAGGCTTGGGGTTTTAATACGACCTCTCTACATCTTGGTGATGTTGACGACGAGCGTTAGATTAAACCGAGACAAAACCAGGTTGTGCTTATCAATGTCGAATTTCCAACAATGCTTCTGATCTATGTCCATTGATTTATACGGAAAACACATACAATAAGTGTACTATGGTTAAGGGAGCGATAGGCACCATTAAGCGGACAATTATACTACCCCTGGCACTCTTATAACGTAAGAGCTCCAATCTCATGTAAGTAAACCTAAACTTGAATATAAAACGTACCAAGGGCTGCCACAGCACACCGTGTTTTACCATTTGTATCTTACATAGAAACCCAATGAGTGTCTGACTCCATCGGTCCCTGTTATCTGTGATGGGTCTATTGGAGCTCAAATTTACATAAGTCTCTATCGCAATAGCCACTTGGCTTCTACCTTTGTGTTACAGTCGCTGATAATTTGTTCTTGGTCATCCAGATAAGGCATTTCTGTAAATACAACGGAAGGAACTTAGGCGTCTCCATGGACGTAGTGCTTTAATGGAGATAATATTTAGCATGTTTTTCTTTGTGTATGAATAGCGTATTGGCAGGTTATCTACTACAATGTGTCTTATTCTCATTCTATTCGATGATTCCGTTTTATGGCAAGATCGAAATGGGGCTGCTCAAATAATGCAAACGCAGCACTATCTGTGAATATTGCCCTTGTAATGCCGCGATAATTATCTAAAAGAAGACAGCTTGTTCTAGCGATGTATAACCACGAAGTGTAGCGAGCTCCAACGATGTATGAGTCACATTACCAATAAGTCATGACCCAAATGACATTTGCGTTCGACAACGTACAGTAGATTGCAGAATTTCTGGCAAATACTATCCGCGCAAGAAGATGGTGATGCATGAGGATGAGTGAGATGGAGGGTCGACGCCGGTTAAATCTTCCACTTGTAACAAACGCGCGTAAACATCAGTTGCACGTCTGTAAAAGTAGTTGAGAGAGGTGCAAATATCAAGTGTGGGTTTTCTAATATAGCTGACTGAGTAATCGGTGGGCAGAAAGAGCATCGTTCCAGACAGTTCAATTGCTCCGCAAATGACATTTGGAGTAATATTTCAAGTGATAGCAGCAAAACGAAAGTCGGGTTCTGTCTTAGCCTACTTTTGTATGCAAACACGTGCATTTCACATATGGGATGGACATGTTTACTTTGTCTTCATTTCAATGACAAGAATGAATGTTTTCAATATAGTGTCCATTCATTTAATTTCGCATAAAGCAGGAGGATTATACCACAAGACTCTCGCCTCCAATAGCTCGTTTATAACAAGGCTTCTCACTGTGAAGATGTTATGTATCACATTCCATCACCGGTATTTTGTATTTAGCAGTGTGATTGTGAGTTTGTTTTTAACTGAAATTGCAGAAAGAAAATAGAAGGCGAACGGATAGACCATGAAATAATGATCTTCAGCTCTATCGTCCGTGTACGAGTGATGTTTGGTCGAAAATTCATTTACCTGGCCGATGGCGAGTGTCATTTGCTTCATGACACTGAGTGGGCCATTGCACTACTGACAATAGGACTATGTCTAGCGCTCGTTCCACTTCGTGGCTATACACCATAGAACTATGTCGTCGTTTATATACTTATCATGGCATCACAAGGGGAGCACACGCAACTATTTTGTATACAAAGTACCACACTCAGTTACAAGTGTTTGTATGGGTGATATTAGCAAACAAATACACATTCAAATCTTCAAAGGTTAAGTAAATGTCGTTAGGTGTCAGGGCGTGGTACGTCAAATGAATCTATACGTAAACGCAATATTTTAATTATATTCCTAAAAATGTGACGCGAATCAATAATACGCGGTAACCTCTCTGCATCACCCTCGCTTTATGTTTGTGCAGAAGCTGCGATACTCAGTTAAAAACCATAAAAAGGCCGCGTTTGCATTCTGTGAACAGCATTATATTGCTCTTACCATGACGTAGAATTATCGAATAGGAAGTGAACTAATCACATTGGGGGCGATTAGTTGCCTACAAGTTATTTAGATGGGGCAAATGTATGCTACCAAAGAGACCCATCCAAATCCTGCGTTAGTTGAGATGCATCCATAGCCTTCCTTGTATATTTTAAATCATCAACGAATGCAACGATTTTCGTTTTTTTCGGTCTATTTCGCCTAAGAAATACCCCTGCAGAATATTGGCACGCAAACAAATGCATTATTGTCCAAACCCTAATTAAAAAAATGGGTACATCATCAATATGCCGCCTTTATAACTCCGCAATAACGTCGTGACAACAGGGCCTGCAGCGCTCAAACTTATTGCATCGCTTCTGAAGGAAGATTAAATTGACGTCGGTCCCATATTATAAGTGATAAAAACAATACGGATGTCCGCCCAAGGATTTCCTTGCATAGTCTATCATGCCCAGTAGAATAATTAAGCCTTGTAGAATATACTAGAGGTACAATACAAACAAGGGACAGGACGTTTGATCAGCAGTTATTCAATTAAGATGAAAACAATGTCGCATATGGGATGAAACCTAGAAGGTAGTCACCGGCAATCATGGCCGACTATCTTTAACCGACTCTCGAAATCTCTCATGACAAGGAAATAATGAACTCGGCAATTTAATAACCATACATATTTCAGCAGCAGCCCTTACTGTTCGAAGATGCTTGATTCAAATGCTCGCTGTAGTCTTGCTCAGTTTCAAATATGAATCGCGATTTTGCGCGAAATGTTTGGTAAAGAGACAAGCTACGACAATCAATGAGACCTCTGACGTTCGGCGCTTGTCTGTCTAGTGGATGATAGTTGTTCTTTCCTGCTGTTACTAAAGGTCGTTTTAGGTGTACGCTATATATAAAGTAGGTGCGTGATGCTGTCATCATGGTACTTTTTGACCAATTAGCCACTCGCCCGTTCGCATTATCTCAGTCCATTCGATTTCTAGTTATTATATTGATTACTGTATCATAAACAGCGGCATGTAAGTTTCACTATTTCCGTACGAGAAAACTCTCCATCTTCCCTTGCTTGCAGACAATATTTTCAAAAACATAGAACTTCACTATGACGATCAGTCGGCAGTTCGTTTCGGAAATGATCCCGGTTACAGCCCAACCTCCAATCATCTTCTCCCATCTTACGACCATGATGTCACCTGCTAAGACATGATAACGAACACGCTGATTGCGAACAGTTGGTGTTCTCGTGGCACTCAGTGTTAATATATTCTGCTTGGCGAGCAGCAAAGCGTCGGAGTGTCAGCTGCCTTGCAAACGTCCTCTTCCCCTGAATGCATTTGGTGACAAAATGTCGCCACCTGAATACAACCAGTGCCAGCATTTGGTGAAGCTGATGAAAACGCAGGTTTGACTGGGGCATTATTTATAATTTCTGGAGTTGTCCCACTGCATG
Organism: Urechis unicinctus; assembly: GCA_034190875.2. NCBI lineage: Eukaryota > Metazoa > Annelida > Polychaeta > Xenopneusta > Urechidae > Urechis > Urechis unicinctus. The sequence goes on from CM067350.1 coordinate 60,344,808, forward strand.
ACATATCTATAGCGACGCGACAGCTCTTTTGGGATTTCATCTCCTGTCTATCAGTCTATAATGGAGCTCTAAACGATAAAAATGTATGACAATTGACCATACTCGCCAATAGGTCTTACGGCATTAGATCAGCATTGTGATTAGGTTACCAGCGTATCATGAGCATTTGTTCATCCACGGTGCATTTGATGGCTATCGAGTAAGAACTCAAGCAGCCTATAATTTGTTCAGCACTAGTGTGCAATTTCATGTAGGGACAGGATTGCGAGTTGCTGCTACGATGTTAAAAAAGACCATTCCAATACGGCAATTACTACACTGAACAACATGACTCCTTGTCGGACGGAGCAGGTATCATTTTATAAATCGACGTCATGGTTGTGTCATGACGCATGCAGTCAGCGTTCTTTGCTTGTAGCAAATATAACAGAAATGGACAGTAACAATTATAGAGACCTCCCTACTCAATTACCTCAATTAGTGCTGTTAGCCTTATCTAATGTGAAGGTATGATCATGCAGAATTCGTCTTAGACTCTTGGTTTGTTGCGATGACTTGTTAGAATGCTGAGCAGTCTGGCAATGTGAGGGTACTAGATGCATTACTGACTAAATGCTTGACATAACGCATGCAGAACAAATCAGGGAAATAAATGGATTTTCCAAGATAAAACCAGACAAATATTTCTCCGTTTGGGTCCATATTGAAACAATAGCATATATTTTACCAACCTTCAGATACGTATTCTACAATGGACACAATACTTGACTTTATCAATCAGCAAGCCTCTTCACTTATTTGCTTCTATAACCTCGATCATGTAATTAGCTTTCGCTAAATATACAAACATGTCAAGTGCAAAGAAGCTTGGTTTAACCCACTTCTCTACTGGCAGCCAAACGCTTCTTGCACTTCCTGGCCTTAACTTCAAAAATAGGTACATCATCAATATGCCGCCTTTATAACTCCGCAATAACGTCGTGACAACAGGGCCTGCAGTGCTCAACCTTATTGCATCGCTTCTGAAGGAAGATTAAATTGACGTCGGTCTCATAATATAAGCCATAAATGTCCGCCCAAGGATTTCCTTGCATAGTCTATCATGCTCAGTAGAATAATTAAGCCTTGTAGAATATACTAGAGGTACAATACAAACAAGGGACAGGACGTTTGATCAGCAGTTATTCAATTAAGATGAAAACAATGTCGCATATGGGATGAGACCTAGAAGGTAGTCACCGGCAATCATGGCCGACTATCTTTAACCGACTCTCGAAATCTCTCATGACAAGGAAATAATGAACTCGGCAATTTAATAACCATACATATTTCAGCAGCAACCTTTACTGTACGAAGATGCTTGATTCAAATGCTCGCTGTAGTATTGCTCAGTTTCAAATATGAATCGCGATTTTGCGTGAAATGCTTGGTAAAGAGACAAGCTACGACAATCAATGAGGCTTCTTACGATCGGCGCTTGTACTGATACATCTGCTCTGTTAGAAGGTATACAGCAGCACACATGTATTAGCCTAACCTGACCAATGAGCAGAAATACTGTAGAGGCTACGGACATATTAACACCACACTATGTTATGAGCATGTTAGCATAAAGTTCCCGATTTAGCCCAGCAATACCGATGCGTTTGTATAAAAACATTGATAAAATTGCACCACCTTATTCCTGCAATTCATCTTATCACACTAAGTCATTCATACAGTGATCGTTCATCGTAGTGATGCATTATCAGACTATTGTTTACAGCGGCTAAGAAATACAAAATATTTGCGATTTGAGAGCATTCGCTCAGGCGCTTTTTTCCTGTAAGAGTTTTCATAGTTTCATTGATAGTACCTGGACACAGATTCCTGATCATGCTCATATGCTCGATTAGCGGTTATTTCTGCTGTACGCAGATCAATAGAATATCACCACAAAGGCTTTATTCTATAACAAATGACAAATAAATGCTCCGATTGCGCGTGTTTAACGATGCGCGATGAGATTCCATCTATGCATGTGTGTTCACAAAAAAACTACTTTAAGCAAGTGTCATGTGGATGAAGGCGTGTGATGGCAAATGATGGTAGGTAACAAAATAGGTCTTGGTTGCACCGTGAACTTACACATGGTATTCTGTGTCTATAATCACCAAATATACGAACTTATTATTTTCAATGGTCTGCATTTGAAAAGGCGTGCGCTGGGTTGATTGCAGGTTGAGCATACCGATGTGTATAAAAATGACTTCCTGAGATGTCAGACAGATCAAAAGACCTCATTACCCACCATACCTGTCTACTGTGAGTGCTTGCCAGTGCTTGATCAAGATCGGTCTTGCGCTATGAGACATTATTTTAAATGACCACGACAATATCGCGTTACATATGTGATAAACACTAGAGCTGCGAGCCTGAAAGACGCATTACGAAAAAACGCAATTTGTTTTGTCACAAAGACAATATACTAACATACTATCCCATGACAGACTAGTGTTACAGTTGTTTTGTGTTTTATTCAGAAACCCTCAGGTGTTCTTACTTATTTGGTCTCTACTGAGTATGATTATTTGTCACGAACGAGAGCAAACATATGGTCCCTAAATAATCGATGTACCTGTCTCGCAAATAGAATAAACATGTATCTACCCCAAAGTGGCTTGCTATGCTTCGGTCACCAGGGAGAAGCCAGAGGACAGGGAAGCCGTCAAATATTAACTAAACATTCATAACAATAGGAAGAAGGATTATCAGCTAATATTATATAACTGTATAGTAACTTCACGGTCAACAGTATCTATTATGTGAGATGATTATGATTGCATTAAGCAGATCACGATGAGTAAATTAAAGGTAAATGAGCGCAGCTTAAGGCTAAAAATGCACCAAGACATGATCGACCTCATTCCTGTTTACAATTTGAAGGTATGTCTGAAAATTCATTGTGTTGAGAGGATTCCTCCGAAGGGTTTGCAAATTTTGCTTCTTGGGCTTGAGGTCAGGGGTGTGCATCAAATGATGTTTGTGTACGTCAATTGAAACGTATGGTATCATTAAGCATGACGATTTAATTCATTGGGCTCTCCAAACTGATACCCGCGCCTATGAATAGGTGCAGCTTTATCCAATGAGATTATATAAACCAGCAGATTAACTCACCTGCTGTACTATTTCTGAGACAGGTAAGCAACTTCGATATCCCGGAACCACTCGCGTCATATGTACGGCAAGACCTCATGAAAAGGCAAGACCTGTTGGCTCGGTGTGGCTGACGGTGACGACAGATTACAACGACGTATCGAAGGTGTCCCATTTTTAATGGAGGGAGCAGTGCAAAACAATATATCGGCGTCAAGGCTAATAAATATCCGTAGTGCCTTTGCGATATCAGCATTCATATGATTGGACATGGCATCAGATGAGTGGAAACAGAGTGCTTCCGGGAGCATAAAGCAAAAAGGGCCGGGGTTGTTTTAACCATCTTGCAGCCACTTTGTATTTCAAGGGTGCGTTTATTCTCCTTTGACGGCGCTAGATAATCTGTTGCGCAGACCACGATAAATCACCACCAACATTGCATGATATATTCAGAGACACAATTCAGACACACAAACATAAACACACACTCACACATGTGTACATATGTAAATATATATATACGTATATATCTATGTATAAATATATATGTATCAACATAAATATATACTTTTAAATATAAATATATATATGTATATTTACATATATATATATATATATATATATATATATATATATATATATATATATATATATATAGATAGATATATATATCTATATATATATATATATATATATATATATGTATATATATTTATAAATATATATATATATATATAATATATATATATATATATATATATATATATATATATCTATATATATATATATATATATATATATATATATATATATATATATATATATATACATACCATCATATGTATATATACTGATATATATATATATATATATATATATATATATATATGTATAAATATTTATACATATACAAATATATATATATATATATATATATATATATATATATATATATATATATATATATATATATATATACGATTTGTATATATATATATGTATATATGATTTGTATATTCATGTCGGATGGAAGCTTTTCCATTACAGTGATATTGTTACTCTGTACTTAATTTTCTTTCTAGCTTCGCCGCTCTATTTCGCTCGTACCACTAAATGCCACTGTTATCGGAATAATATATTACTGACACAGCCTCATAGTTTACATATTCCAAATATATAAAACGCATACAATAAGAAGAATATAATAAAACAGCAAGCGATAACCAAGTGAATTGAATTGTTATGCATAGTTGGGGCTGCGATTATGAAGCACCGGTTAAAAAATAAAGAATGTAGGATATTAAGGAAATCTCCAGTGGATAAATTATTAACCAAGCAGTCCTCTTTGCTGACATTGCAAAACATGAAATAGACATCTGTATCAGTTCTCCCTAATGGGATAGCGTGTTAGTATATTGCCCTGGCAACAACAGTGTGGAGACAAAAGAGCACTCGCTGGTAATGTGTATTTGGCGCATTGGCATTCAAATTATGTCCTTCGTCACAAGACAGATCTTTAACATTGGCTAGCAAACTCCGTGTGTGAAAACACTTATACTGAGACAAAAGAAGCTTAAAGTTCTAAGCACTTATACTGCGACTTAAGCCTAACGTTTTTCACCTACAAGTGTCGACCCGAGGTTTTTGTCTTACGAAAATAACAACCTTTATTAAATGTGACGCTTTTAACACAAACCGCAGCTTAGGCCATAATACAGGTGTATGTTATCGTAGTCATTTGAGCCCGCTCATGTTACATAATTAGTACAAGACACTTGAAGTCGACGACAACGCGAGCTTCATTAATCTCGCTCTTACAGCGATACATGAAAAAAGATAAGTTTGATCGGCAAAATCCGCTGACTGATAACCTTATCTACATGTAGATAAAACATTACTCATTTGGCGGAGCTACACAAGCATTGAGATATTTATTTATCATTTGGTATTGCATGAAGCAGGTATTAAATAATTCTCTCCCAAAACAATCCGCTTTTTTGCGAAGGTGTATGTAAAATAGTTGTTGACGCGATACTATAAAAGCGATGGATGCGTGTTTTCTGGAGTTTGCCGATGTGAAGTGCGTCAACTGCAGCGTTTGTGATTTATCTAATTTGAAGAAATGCGTCAGACGTAGCCTTTTTATGATTGTCATCACGCTGAGCGTATTTTTACATTCTACGGACAAGGCGAAGTTGCAGACAATGTCTGGATTGTTGTCTAAGTGGACTTGTATATGTCGCCAATGCCATAAGGATTTCGACATATTGGCTGCCCAGCAGATCAAAATGAGGGAACTGTCAAAGGCTCTGACCTCTAAAAAGTGTTTTTTCACATCCCTCAAATGGAAGAGAGAAACGTAGGTGCCCTCGAAAGTTAACAGCACCAACGTTAGTCCCACTACATCTCAAACTTTGTAGCCTTCAATAATCTGCATTTAAGTTATTAGCATTCCACAGCATCCCATTGTTGTGTTAATCATTCATGTCACCATGATATTTTTAATTCACAATGTATTATCAATTTGTTCTAGGTGAGAGTCACATCACAGAAATACTCATATACCAGCAAGATCATGCCTGAAGGAAATTGTCAGGATGCTTGTACGCAAACGGTAAATATTTTAGATATTCAAACTTAAATGTGGATGAGTGCCATTTATTGCCCCTATTTTTCTTTTTATTAAATTGTTGTTTCATTAATTGATATTGTATCCAGGTATGCTGCTGCTCTCAGTGAAGCTTTCAGGAACAAGCCCATGCGAATAGCCATTCTTCAAGAAGGTAATTGTACGGTAATTCAAAAGTATTCTACGGAGTTCACATCAAGCATACAGATTTAATCATGGAGAGGTCGTTCAGGAATTCAAAAGGTGCACCACTCATCTAAACGGTCCTCAAAGCTGCCACAGAGACCGACACCAAAACGATTGACAACTGTAGAAATTAAACTGGAAACAGTAATTTCCATCCTTTCGCATGCCAGCAATGTACGAAGGAGTGCCTTTCAGAAATTCATAGGCATGATATTGTACAGAGAAAATGCAAAAGACAGAAAAATTGCATACTTGTGATACGAGGTTCAAATAGAAATAGTGAATAAGCTGCAGTTAAAACTAAATAGTAGATAAATATTTTATATTGAAATAATTATATACCTTGTGATATGTTGATAGTGCAATATCATCATGCCTTTTGGTATTATTAAGGACATGAATTGCAATAACACTTTTGAATATGTTGAACTAAGAGCACCAGACAGCCATGGTATTTAATGACAATATCACTATGTTTACATTACTGTATAGTCATGAAACGCAGTTAACAGTGAAATATATATCTTTTTGGTATTATAGAATTGAAATAATATTATTAAGCCATGGTATTTATACTTGTCAGGATCCAATAGTGTGTACAATGTACAATTAACTTTACAACGAGAGGAGTGCTCGTCAAAAAGGATCATTGTACCAATTTAAACGTCGAGTTGGTACAAGTCGGAATGTCCGACCGATGTCAAGCAGGCTGTTGTTGCCGACAGAGAACTATCGTGTTTGCCACTCACATTTACATATGTCTGGCTGTATTTTTCATTCTAGACATAGACTTCAATTGCTCTCCAAAACACATCCCTCTGCCAGAAAACCAGATGGAATTTTTTCCAGGAGTTAAGTTCATACAAATATTAAGAAGAAGTAATCATATACTTATAACAGAGGACGTGACTGGTTTGAACTGTTAAGACTGAACAACAAGGTTAATAACTGCACATGTACTGACACTAGTTATCTTTATGTGGTCAGACTGCTGAAAATGTGATGGACATAGTATGTGTGCCTTACGAACAAATGCCTACAAAAGCTACGGGAAACCATGATCAATAACCAAAACCGTCGCGTGTGCAATGCCCTTTTGCAGGTTGCAAGGAAGACTTCGCTAAAGATGGCACGCTCCTGAGAAAGGCACACGGAGCTATGTCTTAACAGAAACGCTCCTTCTGGAAAGGAGAGGCCAGCCCGAAAACCTTTTCTATGTGGCTTTACAGACTGTCAAAAGATGGGAGGAACATAACGAAGCATTTGTGCTTGGACAACCACAGTACCTCATCCTAATTAGACAGTTCAGGTACCCAAATGCTCGAGAGCATCCAGTAATTGAGTAAGCCGGAACAGCCGGGCTTTTTGAGGTAAGGCCTCCTTGATTGAGCTAGGCACGATGCTGACAGAGAGGGAGATGGACAGGAAGCACCCACGGTATGACATTTATGCTCCGGGCTTAAACAACAGTGTGTGTTCACCGCGCTTGTCGTCCAAAATAAAACTAAATTACACAGTCAATATTCATGGCGGCCTGGGTCACAGGATTAGCCTTGATAAATATAGGGAAATATTAAATAGATAGGTCAAACCAGAACTGGACCACAAATGCGGAACTCTCAACTGCCAGACCATATCTCGAGCGGGAAAGTGTTGAAATGTCTGCAAAGACATTGAAGACTACATGAACAAGACAATCTGCTTCTACTCTGGTGTTGGTAGACACAAGTATGCAGATTACAACAAACAGCTACCAACATTGGTGCGAAAACTTCAAGACGAAAAGCTGTTTGATGAGATACGTGGGAGCGTACACGGTTCATTTCCTGATATCCCTATCAATAACTATGGAAACACCAGTTATGACAAATTGAACAACTGGGTATCGGAGTGCAAAGTTGAGAGGAGTCGGCTTCATAAAAGCATTATGTTCAAATAGTTAGGCTTACCAAAGCTATGAACCAATAGCAGGCCACCCAAGCACCAGCAGCATAAGCAATATTCCGCCATCATCGTGGATTTTCTGATTTAATGTCGCTGTGAGGTCCATGAAGGGCAAAGTGTCAGGCAAAATAGCTCAGATGTCTCCAATATGCCGGTAATTAGGTCTGAGGTCATTTCTCCTGATATTAATAGAAATATACAAAATCAAATAAAATTTAAGTAGGATATCAATCAGCGACCTATTTAAACAATATTTGGGAACACATTTATTTAAGTGCATTAATGGGCGATGGTTGACAAGGAACAATAAATGTCACTTATAGCTATGGTATTACACAATATATCAAACATAGTTACTTCGAATCATTCAGCTGGTCGACATAGTTTGGCAGACAGGATTTGGGTCAGCTTACGTGTCTGTTTTATGTGGTCATAATGTACTTTTTAATGTAACAGACTAGTCATACGGAGGCAGAACGTTTCTAGAAGTGATACTTGGCTATTATACAAAGTGCTTAAGTAAGGTCAATGTAACATTATACGAAATTTCGTACTTTTTATCGTGTTCTTAAAGAAGTCGGAGAGTAGCACTGATCTCCACTATGGGGCATTCAATTCCTCTTGGCTTGCGAGGACGACTGAGTATTTTCCTGACTCTACTGCTGCTCTCAAGGCTTGATCATCCTGGGCCTCGTCAACAAACGCAGCTTGCATACCCATACCCTGCAACCGAGTAGCCTGATCCGACATGAGCCTTATAAGTGGCGATATAACAAGAGAGCTGAGCCACTCACTCCGAGCATGGTTCCGTAAGCGGTAGATAACAACGCAAAGCATGACGTTTTCCCCGCCCCAGTGGGCACATTTACGAAACAGTCACGACCCATCAAGCAGCAGAGTGCACAATCCTCTTGAATGTTTTTCAGCACCACGCCATGTGACAGTTGCACGTAATCGAGGGCTCTCTGTTGGAGTAATTTTGATGTTGATCAAGAGAATATACTTCAGTTCTTGTAAAAAGAAGTGTAAAACGGAGCGTACAAAAACAAATATGGCGCCGAATCTTCGGAAAATGTGACACTGACCAATTAAAGACAGTGACTCGAAAGTACCCGAGAGACACGGCCTCTGATTGGAGAATCCCAAATCTGGGATGCTGGTCCAGTTTGAGGAATGTCGTCAGCCTAGACCTTGGCGCGAGTATTGAATATCATTTAAATGAAAACAGGGCCCGCAGCTGCGGGCTAGAGGACCTTGACTAGGTACACCTATTCCAAAAGCATATTTCGGTCATTAACCACATGTGACCATGCAGGCAACGCCCCCATCCACTGTGAGCTTTTGGCCGACTGGACCGAGCGCTAACGGAACGTTGCGGGAACTGTTTATGCACTTTCTCCTGTCTTTGACGAAGCAAGGGAACGCATCTGAGAAAATGTCGGACTAATTTCCAATGGTCTTTTCAGTTGCTTCAGCAACTGCAGTTTGTGTCTATTTACCTATTTCGTACCCTGCTATGTCGTGGGGAAAACAGCAGAAAATGTTTGTGAAAATTGCATGATTTGTGGACAAATGCAACTGGCACCCATCGCTAACTTTGTTGGTGGCGCGAAAATCCGTGAAAAGGTTAGAGAGTCGAAGGGAATCGATGGAGGATTCGTGGGAGATTTACTTACGATTTGGTGCTGTTACTGCTGTGCAGTAGCACAGATGGCGAATAAAGCGGACGCATTAGGATCATCGGGTCAAGCCATTGCAAGGGAATAGTTGACTTACAATTCCTATGCCTTTTTATGCCACCGCCCACTCTACTAGACCAGCTAGTTCTAGATCTACTGGAAACATTCTATGTCTTGCAACATCGTGATTTGACTTTATTTGATATTGATGAGTTGATTGATTTAATAACTTAAAGGTTGATTGCCTCAAATTAACAACTCGAACGATCAATTGAGCCATGCATTGAGCTACTATGGAGAAAAAGCTAAGTGATCTTGGCTAAATTACAGCAACATCTTGACACGGTTGAATTGTGATGTTCAATGCAACATATTTCTAGCGAGCAAAGTTCCGTCTGAAAAAGATCATGTCAGTCTATAGCGACTCCGCGTGGCCTGGAGGCCGGATTTAGAGTAAGTGGGTCATTATTGGCTTGTACGAACTAGAAACCCGGTACACACTGGCTCTGTAATGTTGGCTCTACTCTGCTTTATTGGTGCGGCGATGTTAAAGGTTAACTGCCCCGGCACTTCCCTCTATTGCTTCTGCTTCTCAAACCGTAGGTCACCAATGACATCATTTCAACCATCGTTTGTTGTTCGTTGGCTTTGTCACTCCCAACGCATTATGATCATCATTTGACCATCGTGGGAAAACTATGCCGGCTTCATTAATAAACCATAAGTCAGAGGTGCCGGGCCCAACAGGCAGCCATTATGAAAATCAATAGGGGACATATTGCTCTCGATAGTTAGTTGCATACAGTCATCACGATCGACAACAACATGGCAGATATTGGTATGGTAAGCTAGTGCACTGCAGTACATCACACATGGCGTTGTTATTGACATTGGCTCTAAATACGTTCAACCTTTAATGTTAATACTTCAATTGCTTGTGCCTGTTTTGTGAGACACTATCTATATGTAAAATGTATGGCACTGGCTATTCACTGGTACAGAGACTATTATCCATTTTTATGTATGGTTGAATATTCGGTTTCTATATTATGATCACTTAACTCAATTTTGGCAGCACTCGTTGATGACCTTTAAAACAATATTTATTTTGAATCACAATTGTATTCTTCACAATTGTCTTTAAACAATTGATTGGTACTTCTAGTATCCTTGTAGCTTTGAAGTCAAGAAGTGAATAACATCAGATGACAAATGTGATTCTTATCTGCCTTACTGTTTCTGCTTAGATTCATCGGGTTGTTAGAATCATATTCTTTTGTTTTTGTAGCTAAATAATATAGTGCTAACCAGATAATAATGTGTAGCATTATATATCAAAAGTTATTCTGCAATATGACCATTATGTTTTTTAATTAATCAAAATAAAGATATGCAACTGCTAATCTTGTTCATCATGTCATTAACTTTAACCAGGAATTGCTGGGAGAAAGTCGACCAGCGGGCGTGTGAGGGTAAGGCGGATCAGGACCATTAACGTCCTTGTCAGACGGGGTAGCTTGACGGAATTTTCAGTATTTTCGCAATTTAAAAAACGATGTTTTCTTATATAACGATCACTTGCCATTGGACAGTAACAAGATGTCCCAAAGTCATCTTAGCTGACGAAGCTCAACATATCATCTACGCACGTCGATGGCAAGTGGCCTATCAAGAGTGGATGGGCAAGTTTCTTTTTAACATCCCTTGTTCCGGCGGAAGTCTGTTCGCTCACCTGCTCGTGAAGATTTTTACAATCAAGCTAGCAGCCCAAAATCACATGCAGTCCTCGTCAAAGTTATGACTTCACGCACACCTAGTCAAGGCCCCTATCCATTGGCTGCGGGCCCTGTTTACATGTTAATGATATTCAATACAGGGCGCCAATGCGCAAATGCAAACTACAATGTAATGCAATACGTTTTTGGACAATTCTACAACAATGCAGAAAGGTGCATAGTTCCAGACAGTTCAATTGCTCTACAGTTGACATTTGCAGTAACATTTCGACTTATAGCAGCTTAAATAAAACCGGGTTCTGCCTTAGCCAACGTATGTAAACACGTGCACAGCACATAAACGTATGGATATGTTTACTTTGTCACGAAAAGACCGACAATGATACCTTTATATCTCTAGCACTCGTTCCACATGGTGGCTATACACCATAGAACTATGTGTTCGTTTATATACTTATCATGGCATCACAAGGGCAGCACATGCAACTATTTTGTATACAAAGTACTATTTGCAGTTACAAGTGTGTGTATGGGTGTTATTAGCAAACAAATACACGTTCAAGTCCTTAAGGTAAATGTCGTTGGGTGACAGAGCGTGGCACGTCCAATGAAATTAAACGCAAGCGCATTATCATAATCATAAACCTAACAATGTGACCCGAATCAAGAATACGCGGTAACCTCTCTGCATCATCCTTACTTTATGTCTTTGCAGAAGCTGCGATACTCAGGTTAAAATCAGAACCGCGTTTGCATTCGTCAAACAGCATTATATTGCTCTTACCATGACAAAGAATTATCGAATTATCGAATTAATCACATTGGGGGTGATAAGTTGCTTACAAGTTAATTATATGGGACAAATGAATGCTACCGAAGAGCTCAATCAAAATCCTGCGTTAGTTTCGATGCTTCGATAGCCTTCATTGTATATTTAAAGGAATACCTCATCTGAATGAACAAGAACAAATCATCAACGAATGCAAAAGCAAATGTAGCAGTCAGGTGACTGATGCATCACAGCAAAGAAACTTGGTTTAACCAACACTCTACTAGCAGCTAATGCGCTTCCTGCACTTTCGGGCCTCAACATTCAAATAAGTACATCATCAGTCTGCCGCCATTGCAACTAGTCAATTACGTCTTGACCACAGGGCCTACTGCGCTCTACCATATCGCATCGCTTCTGAAGAAAGATTAAATTTACGACGGTGCAATATTATAAGTGATAAAAGCAATACGGATATCCGCCCAAGGATAAACTTGCATAGTCTATCATGCCCAGTAGAATAATCAAGCCTTGAAGAATATACTCTCGGTACAATACGGACACGGGACAGGACGTTTCACCTGCAGTTATTTGAATGTGATGAATTCAATCAAGCACACGGGTGGAGCCCTATAAAATTATATATATATATATATATATATATATATATATATATATATATATATATATATATATATATATCTATATATATATATATATATATATATATATATATATATATATATGAATATAATGAATATGTATATATATGTATATATATATATTTATATATATGGAAATGTATATATATATATATATATATATATATATAGATATATATATATATATATATATATATATATATATATATATATATATATATATATATAAATACTAACTTAATATGCATATAATTAAATTGGTTTTATGGTGGTGATCGTGTGTTACTTTTAGCGATTGATACGCAGGCTTCTTATTTCCGTAGTTTAGCAGTGTCTGGAATCATAGCGATAGTTTATGTCTTAATGTTTGGCGGTCTCTCGGCCTTATCTTGTACATTGGTCATGTGATCCGTTGCTATTTGCCTTACCGCCCTGCTAGGATGTCACATGACTTCCTAATTACTGCCGTTCCCGATAGGGGCGATCATCACTTCCTTTCTTCTTGTGACTGTCGCCATCTTAGCTCGCACGATTTTTTATTTTCGTTAATCCGTCGCCACTAGGTCATCTAGATCGTCATTGTTGCATTATGAAGCCCTCACTAAAAATCATAACGTCCACTTCATGTGTTGGATGGTGGTTAAGAATAAAGACAGTTCTGTTCCGGTCTACATGGTGTCGTCCTCGTTTGTGTGTTTCTGGACATAACATAACATGGTGGCAGCAAGTGAGAGCTAAAACGACCCATAGTGATTAAAAACAGTGTTTTTATCTTCCGCTAGTCAGCAGTGGAAACGACTGTCGTCTTGAGGTCAGTGACAACGGATTTCAGTGAACCGAGCAATTCACCTCCTCAAGGCTCAACGACCCCGCTCAAACGCACATGGTCGGCGACGGATTGTGTGACTGTGGTGTTGGAATGTCAAGCAACAAAACGAGCGCAAAGTGCAAATCGCAAGTAAGCTTCTACATGTGACAATATCAGGTCTAGTGATCGTGTTGGACGTTGTGGTAAATAATTGCATCGCGTCAGTGACAGTGTGCAGTTTATCGCCCGCCAAATCATGTCGGAATCAAACCCAGCAGCAAGCGTGCAGTACGTGCACTCAAACGATCTAGCCGGTATCAAGTTGCCCTCATTCAACTGGGACAGTGACGATTTGCCTCATCAGTTTCGCTCATTCAAGCGTTATTGTGAACTGTTGTTGTCGACTCCTACGTACAGTAACAAAACAGGTCACGAAATTGTTAACTACATCCTACTGTGGTTGGGTCCCAATGCTTTAGAAGTCTACGACAACTGGTCTCATCTGACAGTAGAGCAGAAGAAAACGCCAGAGTCAGTGTGGCAGGCATTCCAAGACTATTTTGAGCCCAAGGCTAACTATAGACTTGCCCGTTTTCAATTTCGCGACATTCGTCAACAGTCAGCTGAGCCCATTGACACCTTTACAACTCGTCTTAAGGTGCAAGCACGGAAGTGTAAATTCGAGGCTGCTCTCGAGGACATGCTGATCGACCAAATCATTATTGGCACTGTGCACAACCCCGTTCGTAAAAAGCTACTAGACCACGATCCCGAGAAGTTGACACTTGACAAAGTTCTTGACTGTGCTCGAACATACGAAGCCACACAACAACAACTCAATCAGTTTGGGCAGGCTACGAAGGTGGATAGCATCCATCAAAAGCGAAACAACCAAAGGAAAGGACCGATTCCACATGCTGAATCGACCTCAAGGAACACATGCCACTTTTGTGGTGGGACTAGACACCGTCGGGAGGAATGTCCCGCTCGCGACCAGAAATGCAATAAATGCTTAAAAGTTGGTCATTGGGGAAAAGTTTGTCGCAGTACTGCTGCACACAGTTCTACGCAAGGACATCGCAGTGGCTCAATAAAGTACAGTACTTCAAAGTATAACAAACAGAAGCAGAAGCCTGATGTACACTCTGTTTGTGTTGAGAATCAGGATGACCCACAGTTTGAAAAGTGCACATTCGACACTCTCTCCATTTCAACAGTAAGCCGGGACAAAGCATTTGCAATCTTGTGCATTGAGGCATACCCCAACAAGAAGACAAATCTACGAGGTAAAGTGGATACAGGTGCTCAAGGGAATATCCTGCCTCTGCGAACGTTCCGCAATATATACCCATCGCATGTAAATGAAGACGGACTGCCAACAAACCATAGTTAAAAGTGACGCCAAACTCACTGCATACAATGGCACTCCGATTCGTCAGTACGGTACACTTACCATCCCGTGTCGTTACGCGGACAGCCAGTGGCAAGCAACAAAATTTTATGTAACTGACACACCAGGTCCTGTAATTTTTGGATTGGAAACTTGCGAAGCTCTCAGTCTGGTGACCATGAACTGTACCATATCTCTCCAGACTGACACTGCAAACCTTGGAAAGCTGAGTGACGTCAAGTCCATGTACCCTGACCGATTCACAGGCTTGGGTAAATTCAAAGGAGAGCATTCACTAATCCTCAAGGAGGATGCTTGTCCTGTAATCCATGCGCCAAGAAGAGCTCCAATCCAGCTCCAATCTCAAATCCGCTCTGAGCTTGACAGAATGCTGGACCTAGATGTCATCCGCCCAGTGAGTGAACCTACAGACTGGGTCTCGAGCATAACATATGTTCAAAAACCAAACGGGTCTCTCCGCATTTGTTTGGATCCGAAAGACATCAATAAGGCGCTAAAGAGGGGTCAGCACCGCACCCCCACACTTGAAGAGGTCACACACAGACTCAAGGGCGCCAAAGTGTTTAGCAAACTGGATGCCAAGTCCGGCTATTGGAGCGTGCAGTTAGATGATGCCAGTCAACACCTCACTACGTTCAACAGTCCATTTGGAAGGTTCTGTTTCCAAAGGCTCCCATTTGGCTTGAAAACTAGCCAAGACGTTTTCCAAAAGGCAATGGATCAGATACTCGATGGACTGCCTGGCGTCATATCCATTGCAGATGACATCACTGTGTTCGGTGTTGACCAAGCTGATCACAACCGCAATCTCCATCAGTTGATGGAACGTGCTCGCAAATGTGGTCTTGTCTTCAATGCAGAGAAATGTAAAATCAACCAAGACGAAGTATGCTTCTTCGGCAACATCTACGGGGAGTCAGGGGTCAAGCCTGGTCCAAGCAAAGTGCAGGCTATCATCGACCTAAAGCCCCCAGCAAACGTCTCCGTCTAAGCTGAGTAACGTTACAGGACCATTGAGACAGCTACTACAGAAGGACTCTGAATTCCAGTGGCATCCAGAGCATCAAGCAGTTTTCAGCCAACTCAAACAGCTCATTAGTAGAGCTGGATTGCTCTCATACTTTGATCCAACCAAGCCAGCTGTATTGCAAGTTGATGCGAGTCAAGAAGCCCTCGGCGCCGCACTCATTCAAGATGGTCACCCAATCTCGTTTGCCTCAAAAAGTTTGTCTGACACCGAAAAGCGGTACGCAAACATAGAAAGAGAGCTACTTGCATGTGTATTTGGAGCAGAACGCTTTCACACATATTTGTACGGCAAACCATTTACCATCGAGTCAGATCACCGTCCACTGGAGATGATCTCAGCCAAAGCACTCACATCTGCCCCAGCCCGTCTGCAGCGTATGCTGTTGAGGTTGCAACGCTAAGACTACGAGATTCCCTCATGTGTGAGACTCATATTTTCCAAATGTGCTATGTCAACATTCAACCTAACAGTCTACCATTAATGTTTGTTAACATTGCAGAACTAGCCCCATTCTAAAATGGATTAGGTGGAAAGAGCAAAACACCCTACATGATGTGACCATTATGTGACTACCTTGTGGCAAAAAAACTTTGTAACAGTAAGGCTAAAGAGAGATGGCCCGAAAAGACGTGTAATTGCTACATCTTGTTTGGGTTCCTGCTCTAAAACGCGAACAGAAGTGTTTGCTGACGACAACGACCCACTCCACTCTCCACAAGACACAAGCTGGGATTCGTCACCACTGCGGGAGTTGCAAAGTCTGGTGAGAGTTGTTCAAGACGTTAGGCCAGCAAACCTTGAGCGTCAGTGACTGAGTGTGCAGTTTATCGCCCACCAAATCATGTCGGAATCAAACCCACAGCAAGCGTGCAGTACGTGCACTCAAACGATCTAGCCGGTATCAAGTACCCCATTCAAGCGAAATGTCATGCCAGTGACGTTGTGCTCATCAGTTTCGCTCATTCAAGCGTTATTGTGAACTGTTGTTGTCGACTCCTACGTACAGTATTTTGTTTGTACAATCCTTTGGGAAAATGCTTTGTTTCTACGACAACTTATCTCATCTGACAGTAGATCAGAAAAAAACGCCAGAGTCAGTGTTGCATGAAGTCCACGACTATTTTGAGCCCAATGTCTGTAACTATAGACTTGCCCGTTTTCAATTTCGCGACATTCGTTCAACAGTCAGCTGAGCCCATTGACACCTTTACAACTCGTCTTAAGGTGCAAGCACGGAAGTGTAAATTCGAGGCTGCTCTCGAGGACATGCTGATCGACCAAATCATTATTGGCACTGTGCACAACCCCGTTCGTAAAAAGCTACTAGACCACGATCCCGAGAGTTGACACTTGACAAAAGTTCTTGACTGTGCTCGAACATACGAAGCCACACAACAACAACAACTCAATCAGTTTGGGCAGGCTACGAAGGTGGATAGCATCCATCAAAAGCGAAACAACCAAAGGAAAGGACCGATTTCCACATGCTGAATCGACCTCAAGGAACACATGCCACTTTTTTTGGTGGGACTAGACACCGTCGGGAGGAATGTCCAGCTCGCCGACAGAAATGCAATAAATGCTTAAAAGTTGGTCATTGGGGAAAAGTTTGTCGCAGTACTGCTGCACACAGTTCTACGCAAGGACATCGCAGTGGCTCAATAAAGTACAGTACTCAAAGTATAACAAACAGAAGCAGAAGCCTGATGTACACTCTGTTTGTGTTGAGAATCAGGATGACCCACAGTTTGAAAAGTGCACATTCGACACTCTCTCCATTTCAACAGTAAGCCGGGACAAAGCATTTGCAATCTTGTGCATTGAGGCATACCCCAACAAGAAGACAAATCTACGAGGTAAAGTGGATACAGGTGCTCAAGGGAATATCCTGCCTCTGCGAACGTTCCGCAATATATACCCATCGCATGTAAATGAAGACGGACTGCCAACAACCATAGTTAAAAGTGACGCCAAACTCACTGCATACAATGGCACTCCGATTCGTCAGTACGGTACACTTACCATCCCGTGTCGTTACGCGGACAGCCAGTGGCAAGCAACAAAATTTTATGTAACTGACACACCCAGGTCCTGTAATTTTTGGATTGGAAACTTGCGAAGCTCTCAGTCTGGTGACCATGAACTGTACCATATCTCTCCAGACTGACACTGCAAACCTTGGAAAGCTGAGTGACGTCAAGTCCATGTACCCTGACCGATTCACAGGCTTGGGTAAATTCAAAGGAGAGCATTCACTAATCCTCAAGGAGGATGCTTGTCCTGTAATCCATGCGCCAAGAAGAGCTCCAATCCAGCTCCAATCTCAAATCCGCTCTGAGCTTGACAGAATGCTGGACCTAGATGTCATCCGCCCAGTGAGTGAACCTACAGACTGGGTCTCGAGCATAACATATGTTTCAAAAACCAAACGGGTCTCTCCGCATTTGTTTGGATCCGAAAGACATCAATAAGGCGCTAAAGAGGGGTCAGCACCGCACCCCCACACTTGAAGAGGTCACACACAGACTCAAGGGCGCCAAAGTGTTTAGCAAAAACTGGATGCCAAGTCCGGCTATTGGAGCGTGCAGTTAGATGATGCCAGTCAACACCTCACTACGTTCAACAGTCCATTTGGAAGGTTCTGTTTCCAAAGGCTCCCATTTGGCTTGAAAACTAGCCAAGACGTTTTCCAAAAGGCAATGGATCAGATACTCGATGGACTGCCTGGCGTCATATCCATTGCAGATGACATCACTGTGTTCGGTGTTGACCAAGCTGATCACAACCGCAATCTCCATCAGTTGATGGAACGTGCTCGCAAATGTGGTCTTGTCTTCAATGCAGAGAAATGTAAAATCAACCAAGACGAAGTATGCTTCTTCGGCAACATCTACGGGGAGTCAGGGGTCAAGCCTGGTCCAAGCAAAGTGCAGGCTATCATCGACCTAAAGCCCCCAGCAAACGTCTCCGTCTAAGCTGAGTAACGTTACAGGACCATTGAGACAGCTACTACAGAAGGACTCTGAATTCCAGTGGCATCCAGAGCATCAAGCAGTTTTCAGCCAACTCAAACAGCTCATTAGTAGAGCTGGATTGCTCTCATACTTTGATCCAACCAAGCCAGCTGTATTGCAAGTTGATGCGAGTCAAGAAGCCCTCGGCGCCGCACTCATTCAAGATGGTCACCCAATCTCGTTTGCCTCAAAAAGTTTGTCTGACACCGAAAAGCGGTACGCAAACATAGAAAGAGAGCTACTTGCATGTGTATTTGGAGCAGAACGCTTTCACACATATTTGTACGGCAAACCATTTACCATCGAGTCAGATCACCGTCCACTGGAGATGATCTCAGCCAAAGCACTCACATCTGCCCCAGCCCGTCTGCAGCGTATGCTGTTGAGGTTGCAACGCTAAGACTACGAGATAAAATACAGACCTGGCAAAGAGATGATTCTAGCGGAAAGCCTTTCTCGACTCCCAAAGTCTAGTGCTGATGAGCACATTGAACTGAATATTAAGGTATGCTTTGTTCAATTCAGCAACAGACGACTCGATGAGCTTCGTGAAGCAATAACAAATGACGAGACACTCAATCGCCTGTCAAAATACATTATCCAAGGATTTCCCGGACGCCAAAGAGACGTCCACCACAGCATTCATCCTTATTGGCCTTTCCGAGACGAACTAAGCATTGAAAATGGTCTCATTCTGAAGGGAAGTCATCTGCTGATCCCAGAGATCCTCCATGACCAATATCTAACTGACATCCACACTGGTCACCAAGGGATTATCCGCTGTCAGATGCGCGCTAGAGGTAGCGTGTACTGGCCCGGGATCAACTCTGACATCGAGGGCATAATATCACAATGCGCCATTTGTCAAAAGCACCAGGCATCGCAGAGTAAAGAGCCAATGGAACCCGTTATTACAACCGTTCCACCATATCCCTGGCATACAATGGCTCAGATCTCTTCACACTGAATGATGAGAACTATCTCATCATAGCAGACTACCACTCGAAGTACCCGATTGTTGAATGCCTTGGACGTGACACTTCCAGCCGTCACGTAGCTGCTATTACCAGTCATGTATTTTCAATGTTTGGTTGTCCAGACACCATCATCTCGGACAACGGTCCACAGTTTATAGGCAGTGCTTACCAGGCAATGACAAACAACTATGGAATAGCTCATGTCACCAGCTCCCCTCACCATCCTCGTTCACACGGTTTTATTGAACGCATGGTCCGGAGCATGAAAGCCCTCATTAAGAAGTCACCTGAGGAAACCGACAAAGCTATTCTTGTGTATCGAACAACCCCTTTAGGCCCTAAAATCCCCTCACCAGCTGAACTCATTTTCCAAAGGAAAATTAACTTCAACCTACCAGTCTACCATCAAGGCAACGCCCATGACATAACTGCAGCTAGACAGCTAGCCCATCAGAAATCTGAAATGCGTTACAACAGCCAGAGCAAAACCCTTGATGAGCTTGACATCAACCAGCCCGTTTTACTACCAGGATGTGGCACGTAAAAACTGGCTCCCCGGTAAGGTTATTGGAATTGGCCCCGAACCACGTTCCTACACAGTGCTATGCCGCACGACAGGTCGCCCTCTAAAACGCAACAGAATATTGCTACGACCTCGACCCATAGCCACTGACACTTACACAAGCCCAACTCCATCACCACCAGCTGCACCGATAGTTGCCCCACCTACTCTACAGCCAACACAGGATAGCCCCGTACCTGATCCCATCTCCACGCCTACTAGTAAAGTGAATCACAACGCAACAGTCTCCTCACCTGCGATACAGAAAAGTGGAAATACTACAATACCTACACCACGTCCCAAGCGAAATGTCATGCCTCCACGTCGTCTCATAGAAGATATTTAATCTAAATACATATTCATATTGTAGCAGAACCAGATAGTATTGTTTTGTATGAATGTCAACTTGGGACTAGACTTAAATTGTATGTCATTTTATTGTAACAGGCAGGCTGCTACCTTTTTGTTTGTGACTGCAGACAAGCAACTAACATAATGTCTGTCATTGATGATTTCTTAAAAGAAGGGGGATGTTGCATTATGAAGCCCTCACTAAAAATCATAACGTCCACTTCATGTGTTGGATGGTGGTTAAGAATAAAGACAGTTCTGTTCCGGTCTACATGGTGTCGTTCTCGTGTGTGTGTTTCTCAATATAGTTATTTGGACATAACATAACAGTCATCATTGTCTTGCCTATTCTTCAACGGATCTATTTGTTGTCCTGCACTGTCCGGCGCAATTTTAAGGTCGGTGTGAGTTTTATACTGTTTTTGTTGGTCACTTTATATCTCGACCACCTGGCTCGATTGTAAAAGCTGTATCCCGTTATTCGCATATTTACAATGTCGGTTTATTCTGATATTGCCCCGATAACTTCCATTCTTATTATGGATCATTCTTTCACTAAACGTTTGACCGCTTTTGCTAGGGATTCTGGGTCGCTCTCTCTCAATTTAGCTGGTGACCACGAGGTTTTCTTTCATGGAATTGCGGGCCTCACTTTGCCAAAATTGCTCAACGAAGTGGGTATGGTTTCCTCCTTGAACCCGGCCATCGTGGTCATCGATATTGGTTCTACTGATTTGTCTGCATCCTCCTGTTTTCCCGCAGCGTTAGCCGAGGACGTATTTGCTTTCGCTAACTTGTTGGTTATTCAATATGGCATCTCTCCTGTTGTGTGTTCCAAGGTTTTCTTTCGCGATGTCGTGGCGTGAAACCGTGCCTACCCTCAACATAACACTAGCAACGACTTCAATTCTTGTGTCTTGCTTTACAATTCTACCTTGTCATCTCTTTGTGTGTTTAATCCCCGCATTATGTTTTGGCGGCATCGAACTGGCAACTATATTTGCGTCACGACGGACTACATCTCAATCTGGCAGTTCTTGCAAAATATTTCAACCGCTGCGTGGTGCTGTTATAGCAGCTCTTAACTTGCAGTTTTCTTACTCACAATGATTCCTGGTCCTTGTGTCTAATAACTTCTGGATTGTATTTCTAGGCATTGCGTGGCCTGGCTTATATTTCCTGAGCTTTCTTAGCTTGGGTTATTATAATTTTTTTCCGTGAGCTTATGTTTCACGATGGAGCCTTTCCTCTTTTGTCTCTTTGTAACGGTTTTTACCTTGGCTGGGGCATTATTTTCCATGAGCTTATGTTTCACGTCGTAGACTTCGGTCTCTTTATTTTCCGTGAGCTTGTTTGTCACGTAGTTATTTTGCGTGAGCTTGTCTGTCGCGTAGTTATTGGCGTGAGCTTGTCTGTCATGTAGTTATTTGGCGTGAGTTTGTCTGTCACGTAGTTATTTGGCGTGAGCTTGTCTGTCACGTAGTTATTTGGCGTGTTGCTTGTCTGTCACCTAGTTATTTGGCGTGAGCTTGTCTGTCACTTAACCCCTGATGCTTCACGAGGACACTTTGGGCTCAACATTATTTCGCAACTATTAGTCTTGCAAGCTTATGTATATCTTGGTGCCTTGGCATTAACTAGTATGCTGGGTAAGTTTCAATCATTTATCAATTTTATTGATCTTCATCAACACTCTGGGACTTATAACCCATTACACTATATGGCTTTTACCTTTAACTTTTCAATTGTCTTGTTCTTTACCATTTTTTTCCAGAAATGGTCCGGTTATATCCAGTTACTCTGCCATTGAATTCCATGTGCTGCAGATGTCCACATTATCCCGAGGACGTAAGAGAAAACCGTCTGCAAAGGTGGCAGCACCCAAGTCCAAGAAATCGGCTGGCAATCCTAGTCCAGGCCGACATGGAAGCACAATTGCAGGTCATGCAAGACAAAATGGACCAGATGCAAGCCATTGTGTGTGACCTCGCTGCTACCCAAAGCTCATCGCCTTCTAAGGAACACCCTCCTGTACGCTTTCATGCAACCTGCAAACGTCCAGTTCTGACTCTGGTCCAGTTATTGAGACCATAAACATTAACCCCTCCCCACAAGGTGGGCCATTATCCCAACCAATGGCCTCGCTTGATATGGTGCCATTGGGATCTCTGGTCGATGCCAAAATTAAATAAAAAATTTGGGCAGGCCAGTTTGTCAATCTTGACTCTTTGATATCCGCTCATTCTGAACATTATACTCTTTCCTTTTCCGCCACCAAATCTCAACAGTTAGATCTAATTCCTAAGGCGCAAACAAAAGTCTTGACTTTAGACCAGTGGACAGATGCTTTTGTAGTTTTCATGGGCATATACCTCCAATTTCATCCTGCGGATGCTATTGCTATGCTTAAATACACGCAGACAATTCGAAACATGGCAGTTACTCTGAAGATTGGGGGCTGGTTCAGCTACGATATAGCGTTTCGTAAACTCAGGACCCATTATCCCCCTGCCCTGGGATCACATCCATAACGAACTGAACATAAATGCGTCGATGCAGTCCGTTCCTGGCCGATCTCCCAGCCCTTTCGATTTATGTGGCCGAAAGGAAAGCGACACAGTCTCAAACAAGGTTACTGCTTCTCCTACAACAACACAGGACGATGCCACAACCCTCAGGCATGCTCCAAAGTCAAACATTTGTGCTCCTCCTGTGATGGTACCCACCCACATATCCGCTGCAGGAAGAACCTGTCCAAACAAACTTCCAACCCCAGTAAACCAAAATAGGCTATCATCTCTCTTGTATGGGCATCCCTTGCAGCAATATTTAGTGTGTCTGGGTTTACTGAAGGTTTCCACAACCATTTCCACAACCATCATTCCGGTAGAGACCAGAAGAGATATAGATATATATATATATATATATATATAGATATATATATATAGAGATATATATATATATATATATATCCTATATATATATATATATATATGTATATATGTATATATATATATATATATCTATATCTATATAGATATATATATATATATATATATCTATATATATATATATATATATATATATATATATATACATGGAGAAACCACTAACTCTGAGAAATACTTGTCCAGCTGGGCTCCTCTCTCTCCTAATTTTTGCTTGTCCGATTAAAAAAAACATAGTATGAAATTTGGTCCGATAGACTAAGGGTACACTAACGCGGAATTTAACGGGGATCGCTTATCATTTCTTGAAACGCAGTTAGTTTAGACCTTGAGTTCGCGTACGGACGACTGGGGTTTTCTCTTGGTAAACTGAGCGCACGTTCCCAGGAATCGAAGATCGATCTTCATTTTGCTTCTTTTAAATACAAAAATAATAAGAGAATATCCCCCCCGGGCAAATTAGATGGCAGCTTCCACTTGTCCAGCGGCTTCACCCACTTATCGGGCGATCGCCAATATTTTTCCCACATATATATATATATATATAACATTATAGCATATTTGGATAGATAATTTACATGTATATATATATCTATATAATATACTGAGTGCCACTTTTATCAGAATATATATGAGTGACACACCCACAAAGTTTACATATTCCCGATAAAGCACATACAAACACAAATATACTAACACAGCAAGAGATAACCAATTTAATTAAATTATTATAGCGATTAAAAAACCGAATGTAAGATAATTAAGAAAGCTCCACTGGATAAATCATAATATCAGCAATGTCTTCTTTGCTGACGTTGCAAATCACGAATTAGTATGTTCAGGGTTTGCATTTTACGGAATTAATCATAGTCAACAGATTCCTAATACATGAAACACATCACCTAGAGGTGTGTTTATGAATCGCCAGACATCTGCATCAGTTTTCCTTCATGGGATAGCGTGATGAAATATTGGCCGGGCGATAACAGCGTGATGATCAAAAGTGCACTTGCTGGTGATGTGTATTCGGCGCATTGGCATCCAAATTATGGCCTTCATCACCAGAGAGATCTCCATGTGTGAAAACACTTAAACGGAGACTTAAGAAGCCTAAAGTTCTTAGCACTTCTCGCGCTCGGGATTCACTTATGAGAATTAAGTGTCGAGCCGGTGTTTTTGTATTACGAATATAACAACCATTATTAAATGTGACACTTTAAACTCAAACCGCAGCTCAGGCCATAATACAGGTGTGATATCGTGGTCATTTTAGCCCGCACAGGTTACGTAATTAGTACAAGACACTTGAAGTCGACGACAACGAGAGCTTCATTAATCGCGCCTTTACAGTGATACATGCAAAAAGATAAGTTTGATCGGCAAAATCAGCTGCAAGACAAAATGCACGACGCCTATAAAATGATCGATTTACTGCAACTAACCTCGCTGACTGATTACCTGATCTATGTGAAGAAAACAACATGCTCATTTGGCTGAACTACACTCGCATTGAAAGTTTTATTTATCATTTGGTATTGCATGAGGCATGTATCAAATAATTCCTCTGGTCTTTTCTCTCCCAAAAATATACGCTTTTCTTACGAAGGTGTATGAAAAATAGTTGGTGACATAGCTGATGATCTCTCGGATTCGGGTGATCAATTGGCGGGTAACATGGGTTTTCGTTGATGAATGCAGTGGTCGGAATTCTCTTCAGATGGCCTATATACAATAGTGGCTATTGCTAATGCTATAAAAGTCGGCTGTTTCCAAGATCTACCCATTAATATCAATAGAATAACTGCGCATTAAACTGTGCAAATTGTTACTCTGACCGACAAAGACTGCCTGAACGAGCGCTCTAAATATACTGCTCATAGAGTTAATTAATCATATAGCGGCGGAATTATGGTGAGAGAAACTAGAGAAAGTTTTAATCAGGACTAGTAATCAAAGTTTCACCTAATAGTGGATCAGGATGCAACAAAGACAGAAGGCGCTAAGTACCTTAATCAAGCTGTTTAAAATGGCGACCTTCACAGCATTTGTAACGCCACGAAGCGTCCGTCTGCCATGCTTAAAGGCTTAGTATTCTTTAACTTTGGTATTTTTTAAGTCAATATTGTGTTTGGTGAAACTGCCAATAGCTTTAAATCATGGTCAGCGACATTAAAGTTTCCAGGACTCATCGGCTACTAGTTTTATCAATAGTTGTCGATTATCAACACATTCAATAAGTGGGCTACAAAATATAAGTCATTGAATCTGCAATGCAGTTTGTATCGATTAAGCGACGTTATGATAGAAGACATGGCAGTATTCTGTATCAATCATTATTCACGAAATGTGGACAGTTAAAGGGATTTGTCGAGATATATGCCGCAGTACGTAATGAAACAATTCTGATAATGACTCGTATAAGTGAGGCAGGTAGTGTAAAGTGTTCGTCCTGTAGCAGTGTGATGGGTAGTCACCATGGCCCCACTTTTGATATCATGGGCCAGAAGTCGGATATCACCAGCTATTATTCACTTGACCGCCCTCAGAGCTGGGTAAGGATGCGTGAATGTGACTGCGTCATAACAAGAATTAACTAGAATGATCTAATCCACGACTTGTTCAACCCTTGAGCCATAGGCTGTGGTTCTAGGTATCTATGCTACGATTACTGCGCGCCGCTTAGGGGTTCAAGAAATGTCATTCAGCCCAATAACATTTTTGTTCCAGTTATATACCCAGCATCTGGTTCGTCGTCCTCTCCCCTGTCCGTCATTGTTTTTGTCTCAATAAATAACTACACGTCAAATGTCCTGACTGTTGTATATATTGTGAACCGAGTAAATGATGCTATGACGCTCCATATACAACAGTAAATTACGCCTTGCAATCAATATTGCCTTTATCGCACGTAATATGTGACCACAATCTTCTCACTCTTCGTTTATTAGTAGCCCCTGCGGTCAAGGCGTGTTTGATGGGATAGAATGGCGACAGCCTGACGCAGTATCTGTTCAATGAGGCCAAAAATAGCATTCGGACTGGAAGCACTTTAGAAGTCGGAAGGTTGTGTTAAACCTAATTTCTTGATGCTTTATATGTGCTGATATATTGCTGAAAAGATAACGTGACTTTTATAACTGAGGCAAATAGAGAAACGTATCTGTTATGCACAAATACATATTAGTATACACACACGCGCACACACATATATAAATATATATATATTTATATATATATATATATATATATATATATATATATATATATGTATATATATATGTATATATATCCACATATATATATATATATATATATATATATATATATATATATATATATATATATATATATATATATATATATATATATATATATATATATATCTATATATATATATATATATATACATATGTACATATGTGGCTAAGCTGTGGCTAAGGCGGGTATCTTTACAAGATACATGGACTCATCTGTCAGGTTAGTTATTCCAATTGTAGCAATCAAGAAGTTCACACGGTTGCAAGCCATGCAAGTGGAATGTATTCTTCTCGTTCGGAAATAGTGAAACATTAATGCAACGCTGTAATCGCCTACATAATGCATACCCAAACAGTGACTAGCGTTTTAATGCCCTTTCCATCTTAAAGATGCATATTTCGGCGATTCGGTGAAATATTTATTTTGCTTCCATTGTTGTGTCGTCGCTAAAATGACTCGTTTACAATCTGTTCATGTTTTTGGGAATACTAAATCATCGATGACTAATCGATAAAGGCGCATTGAAACAGCCTCCATATTTTATTTACGATCTGGACCAGTAACTACACATGCGCAATACCGCCCGTTATCAGCTTTGGATCTGATGCAGTGTATACCGTGTGCCATATAGGGACTAAAATTCACGTCCCGTCAAAAATAAGATTTCGAACCTGACATGGACGCAACCGGAGAAATTGATTTTATATCATTATCAAACGTAGTTTGGAACTGGTTGATGTATTTGTTTTTAACAACAGAATTTGGATGATAGTTGATGAATTGCACCTTTAGCATCCTAGTGTCAATCGAGAAGCTTCTTTTATCGACGTAGGCTCAGAATATAATGCACCAACGAATTAGGCTGATGACAGAAATACATTTGAGCATATGTCTAAATTATCCCGAAGCTCCATGGTAAACAACGAAATGATGTGCAGCCGGAATTAACTAGGACAGGTGCAAGATATTTGTAAATAACGCCCTCAACAAAACCAGATATATGGCTGTTAAAACAAACTAAGCTCGAATCACAGAAAACCCACCAAATGGTGGGCCTGGATAAAACTTGGATCGGGGCAGCTGAAAGTGGCGAATATGTATCCCATAAAACAAGCGTTTGATTCAATATAAGCTCTGTTAGACGTAAATGATGAATAACCGAGCCTCAAACTTGCAGAAAAAAATCTACAAACACTACTCGAAGTTCATAATCTCGACGAATGATTTAAACGTGTCAGTATCGTTGATACACATCAATCCCAGCGCATGCTTCATACAATTGAATTATAAAAAAGGAACCCATTTCGACCAGCAGGGATTATCAACCAGGATATCAGCCACAGTCAATAGGTTAATAGGAACATGACAGGCGTGTCGACCCTAATTGAGAGCAGTGAAAAATGTTGAAGCTGTTTTCTGGTTCCTTTGCATATAAGTAACTTAGAGCGGATTACTGCTAGAAAATATCATCTTATCAGGGTTTTACATTATCCTAAGGGATCCATTAGCCCCGAGTTACTAAATTCCTAAATTATTCAGTAGCCCGAACTTTTCTTTAAATATAACATTGCTTTAAATATCACGAAACCCCCATGACCTGTTCGTAACATTCGGGCACTTTCTTGTTTAAATATGTTTATTTGAGCTATGTGAACCACCTCATATTATGACTCAAATATAGTAATTATACAGCTGCGCTTAGAGCAGTACACATTCTAAAAATACCAAATAATTGCGCTAAACATTATTTGACACATAAACAACTTTAGCATACACAAACTATCAACTCAGATAAAAAAAAAAATACTGAGAGCTTTATCAGTCTCGATAATAAGGCAACATACAAAATATGTCAGAGATGAACTTTAATGAACAATAAGATAAATGCAATTAAATGACTCCTGAGATCAACTGGAAATATTAATCATATGTACTGAGGTCACTGGGTCATAATGGGCTTTTGCAATCTGTCTTTTTTTTCCTAAGCTTCCGTTGTATTTATCTTTGAAGTCTTTATTGACATAAAACCAGGTCTCAGCAATCCGCCTCTGTGGTCCAACCTTTTTGAATTTTCGTTTGGCCCCGTAGGTGTTATAACAGCTGATCTTGTGGTTTATACTAAAAGCTGGACATAAGCTCTAATGCTTGGATGGCCGAATATTGTGTTCGAGGTATTCCAGATCATGTCAATGCGTTTGGAAAATAACGTGTTGAGTGTAATGAATAATGAACAGCTAATGGGTTGTTTAACAATTCGCCTACGTGAATGATGGTGCTTTGAATGATGTATGTGTATGATGTGCCATTGCGGGTGACTTTGCGATACATATTGATGTCCGCATTTATGTATGCTACCATGTCGGTGCTGTTATGCATGCCCACGGAGCGGCCTGTCACCAATGAAATATTAGCATTCATTGCCATCTGTTACTACCTCAAATAATAAAACGCGAAGCCATCGTGATAACTTGAAGCTCGTGACATCGACATAAGCAGATATGGATGGTCAGCATCCTACAAATTGCATGGGTTTGCGATTACTCTAGTAGTGCATCTGACAAGTATTTGACGTGCCTGAGCCGTCATAGGAACGTCATTCGATCTAAAAACACATAGAGACTTTATCTTTTACTAAAGGTAGAAAGAGGGGCCTTGAATATTAAATTTAAGTGTCTGTGCTGCGTATAGTCGATAAAGTAAGTGCTGTTTCTTTGCTCTGGTTCAGTCCTTAGTAAGTGAATGATCTTAGTTAAAGATTCCGCGTTAGAAATTGGATGAAAAAGCCAATATCAGCATAATGGAGCCAAGCCAATGTCATATGATTTTTTCAGCGTAATTGCGACAATTGAAACTACAGGCATCAGCGCAGGCATTGTAAGACATGTCACTCTATCGCACGCAAGTAGCCTGGAAAATCCAAAAGTAATTTATTACTGGTAAATATTTGATATTGTTTACCTAGGAGGCTGATGTGTTTTATTACCCGGGTGAAAATGTGATAGTTGACAACGACTGTATTTATGTCTTAGCTGTCAGCAATTAACGCATATCATTAGGCCTTCATTGCTGCACTTTCGCAATCAATGCTCTTGGTTTGTACCTGCACGTGTGAGTTTTTGTTTGAGCGCAGGTGCATCTGGAGTCATTGCGTGTGCATATTGGTACGTGTGGTTGTCATGTATGTGCATATTAATATTGGTGTGTGTGTGTGTGTGCACACGGTTCCCTTATTCGACCGCGGTGGTTAAGTTGTCTCCGTTGACAATCCTCACTGCGACATATGATGGCAGGCGGTATACACTTTATATGTGCGACTCCCTGTCCCCGCAACTCAAATGAAACCTATGGTGCTTTTGCTGATGGGGCCATGCGTGCATACGCTGGCGTGCCTTTCCCATTATGCTGGCTTAACATTCACATGAGTTGTTGTATCTGACATAGCCATGTTCAATAGACCGACCTTGCAGAGAGAAACACGACTGACGACGCAATACATTAATGTATGATGACGGAGGTCTATTTAAGCTTGACTTATTTATTAATAATAACGAGCCCAGGGGCCGTGAAAGTCAAATTAGCTGTAATGCATGCCTGACATGTAACCATGAAGTCACTTGGGGCGACAACATCCACTGCAACATTTTGATGCGCCGTGTGATTGTATGCTCATTCAGCATCGCAAACGATGATTGGATTGTGAGCGATAACTTAATACCCGATTTAAGCGATCTTTTAAATAATACATTCAATTAATAGCATTTTGGATGCAGCAATCGATTGGATGCCATCAATATATGTTGGATGGCTATTATGGGTCCTATTGCACAGGCGACGTGAATCCTATGGTTCGGTGGTATGCTGACAAATCACGCTACTTATACACCACCATATTATTCCACTTGGCTTATAATGCAGATTATCGTACAAATGTTTTTTCCCAAAATGAACATGCTTGGATCAAGGGGGCTTCATCTGGACCAACACTATTCTCAATCAGACTCAGACTCTTTTGAAACGAGAATTCATCCAGGCTGAACTACACGACTGCTGAAAATAAGCATTACAAAGGCATATTGATTTAACTCATGCTTGAGGTGAGCTTCTCTCATTCACGTTACTACACGAGTCTGAAAGAGCTTACAACTTTGATTAAGTAAATTGAATCAGCGACTCATTATGGTGGTTACAGATATGTGATTTATTTAACTGGCTTTATTTGTGCTGACTAAGTGTATTTTTCAGCGTTATGTATTAGCTATATAAGGCAACACGCTCAAGACATGTCTGCACGATTAATTAAATACTGCAGTCTGTGGTATTAAATGAAAGTAAAAAGGCGATTAGTGTGTCATTCAGCGATGGATAAAGTAGCACGACAGGGGCAGATGCCTGGTATATAATAGTATTTGCAGTCCACATGTGCTCCTTTAGTTATCAAATAGTATGTATTCGGATGTAAATGTCTTAGCTTCGGTTATGTAAGAGACCATGCACGTGAACTGAACACCTGAACTCTCGTCCGGGGTCGTCTTCTCGCCGCCATTTAGCCAAATGACCATTATCACGTTTCGTAATCTGACAATCAACGCCTCACCTGGTTTTGAAAGAATATATCATGTCAGGTGTTTGTCACCTTAATCGGAGGGGCCAATGTTGCAAATGATGGCCATTGAGGTTATAGAAAATCTTTGAAACGCTCATCCTTACATGCTATGTGATACTCTCAACAGGATAACAATTAAGGTGCCAGCAAACATATTGATCACCGGTAATATAGTTAAACTAATTGAGGACACATAGACGAACATATTGTAGTACCATGCCTATATTTCACATGGATGAATTAGGTTCAAGAGAGCCATTCCTAAGCGGCTAAACTAGTTGCATTTTTAACAATAACACTAAGATTGTGTTTAAAGGAATACTTTTAAAAATGGTTACCTGTGTTTAATTACATTATGGTTCCCACCATGACAGATTGTTTGTAAACAGCTAATTGTATCAACGTGTCAATTGAATGAAAACCAACTGTCGTGAAAACGGACCTGGTAGTGACAACACCGTTACATATCGACTTCTCAGCAGTTTACATGTCAATATGACGGTCGTCTGAGGCAAATCTGCCCAGATGTATGTTACACGTACCAAGCGCAACTTTTTTCACCAAATAAGGAAACATGTTCTGCTTTCTCTTCGTGTCAAAAACGAGCACTGCTGAGGATTCTATACGAATCACATGTTTTCATTGAAACAAGAATGTATTCGGGCTCGTGGAGTCTATTTGTAACGGTAGCCCAGTGTATTTGAAAGAGGCCCGGCTCAATAGTCAATTGTGACTGCAGCTCGTTGCACGTTATACCCAGCATAATTGTGTGGACAACACAGCGTCTTGGTTTTAACAGGTTTTCAACACGACCCCGCGTATAAGGTCATGCTTACATTTTACTTTTCCTGAGGGAAAATTGCATATTTACAGACTAACTTTTGGAAGTCACGTTTCATGGTTGACTGTCGAGCCAATTTCCGCGCTGAACAAGATAAACGTAGATCACCTTAGTGTGGTTTCATCCCAAAATATTGAAATATTTACGCTACGGGCACGGACCTGATTTTGATCGATATTGTAGCCCGCCGCACACGACTGGTCTTGAACAGACATTGGAGAAATTCTTGCGCGATCACAATAAAACTCAAACGCAAGCGTAACACACTTGTTTTAAGCATGGTGAATAAAGTGAATATATGCCGATATGAAACGCATATCCTTTTTCATGTTAACAGCATCAAAACCAGTCCTACCAATAAGCACCACTTTATTGCAGATATCTGCAAATTACAATAAAGGAAGCCACTGTGGAAGTAATGACATAGTTTGTCATCTGTGAAAACATGCAATAGCACGTGGTCGTTGATCTGATTGTCTCTAATGAACAGTTCTGATGAAAAGACACTTAATGATGACACCCTGCAGCACAAACAAATGGGTCTGAAAATGAGTCAGTGTATCGACCTTTACTTGACGGGTTTCCATTTACACGCATGCAAGATACATGAGAGTCTGTTACAGTCTCGGAAGTGTCGCGGGAAAAAAGATGGTTTGAGGTAGCTTAAGGGATTTGGTTATGGAGGCTTACGCTTACGAGGGACATAAGTAAGAACTCTGATGAGTTTTCATTAAACTCAATTGGCAAAAACAGAACTAGCCAGTGATTGAGTGCATTCACGGTAATTGCTTGCTTATTGCGTTGAATGCATTCGATGGGGTTTATACGATGTGTACCACTACCCATCAAGTGGCTGACTTGTCTTGCTCGCGACTCAAAATCTTTCCGCGGGTTTCTTTTTTGTCCTTTCACTTCACAGGGCTCTGGTTATAATTGGTATCCTGTCTACATCGCTTGCATTGGCAGTGCATGTGGCAGCCATTGTTGTGTTGTGTTGATCATCTAGTTGGTTAGATGTTGGCTAGGTGGCTTGTATACCATTTCGTGCTTCAAGCAGTTCATTGATCATTGCTGTCCCTAGAGATACATGATTCTGTTAGATTAATTTGCAGAAAAAGATGCTTTATTCTCAATCACCTTTATATACACACTATGAAATGTAGTGACTTATACGTGTGCGTATGCTGCACATACATTTCCAATATTGGTTCCCAGCACTGGCGTGGTGTTTGATGCACGGTGCGATGGAACGCATCCTTTATTATGTTACGTCACATAAGTGCCTAACGATCTCATTTTAACATAAAACTGCGCCTTCATCTAATACATTTTGAACGTGTTAGAACGGTGAGCGCAGTGCGTTAACCTCAATTATTCACTTGGGCGCATTAGATTCATAAAACGAGGTAACATACATGCACGTGTCAATATCTGCGGTCAGCAATGCTTTCCTACGGTTGATGCTGACTTGATTACACTGCTTCGCGTTCTTCATGGAGTTAACTCGTTCTTCACTGTATACCAATCGAGCTAATTTCTTAACCAATCGTAACTGACAAGCATACAAACATACATGTATGTATCGATACAATTACATTTGCAAAAGTGTAAATACAATGAGTCTTATCTGCACATGCAAACTGTATCTAAGTGACATGATCAAGAAAGACATGAAACACCACTTTCACTTCTTTCGATTACTATCGGATAAACTACACGACAGAAGTCTTGTTTTCGCGGTAATGGAGTGAAGATATGTTCGCTGCTGCAACAGCCCTACTGAAACAGTTCCGCTAGGATCATTGATATAAGGCCAAGTAAGAGTTACTCTTGTGTACATTAATACGGTTATAGCATCGAAAATGTACTGTCTTACTGTCTTAAGCATTGCAATTTTTGCTCAGTGCCATCCAACAAAAAACAACTCGACGTCAATTGTGTTTAGGAGTTACAAGTACGACTCATGTACGCTATATTATAATACATTAGTATAAGAAGTAATTCAATTAATAGTGCGCTGATTTTGATATGCTAAACCCTGACAGAATTGACAAAATAAAGGGATAAGTACAGCATGAAGTGCGAAATGAGGACTACAATCAGAATGCTACTGCTGCGTACACAGTCACAGCTATTTAGTTACTGACTTGATACGCTGCTATATTCGCATTCCTGCTCACAAGCAATGAATAGGAGCGTTCTCATACAATATACGCTAAATTTGTTTTGAAGCAGCTGTTGATGTTGCGTTTCAGCCCAAGATGCGTGACAGAAGAGTAAAAGTAGTTGTTGTGGTTTGCCACAATGTGAGGCAAGATAAACAACCTAATCCAGTCGAAGAACTGATTTCTTGTAGCCGTGTTGTAAACGTCTGATGTTTCAGTCAAATTAGTGTGCATTATTCGTTGTCTAATGTATTAATTAGTTCCTCCCTCTGCCAGCCCAGCATTTTATTGTGCTATTTGTATACACATGGCTATTGACGATAGAAGAAAGAGTTGAGTATTCGCTGGCAGTATGCTCAACCAGCAAAGCATCACGCAACATTCCAGGCTGCGTATTAATGTTGCATCAAAGAGCTGACAGCCACCCTAAAGTGGCTCTCTCGCACCCCCATCCGACAAACTAGACGATATCATATCTTCAACTAGTACCTCAAGTGAGGTCAAGGTCATGCCAAAAGTCCGTAAGTGAAATATCGGGTTTAACACGGTGCTGCCCCTTCACCTCGGTAGACCCATCATTATTTATCTGTTCAAGGTACCACGGGTTCAAGCATACAGTATAACATCTTACAAAACATATATAATGTTAAATCGATATATCCCACCGGGATGTATCTACCGTAGGTAAGGTATATATATATAAGCCTGTATATTATATCAACTAAAATGCGATGCAACAATTATGCGTTTGCATGTTTATGCTGGGTAAATGTTTAAGTGTATATATGCACTGCCAATTTGCTTGAAATATAAATTCTAAAGTTGTGGCTGCGGGGAGATGCATGTAAATACTGTGATGCTGGGGAGATACATGAAATTGTGCGCTACAGATACAAGCGCACTAATACTGTGTTCTGCTGTTATAACATCTGAAATATATGCTCTTGGCACATAATGTGCCTCTGCTTATTGCATACTGCCATGTTGAAATTAAAATCATGTGTTTTGCATTCAATAGATGAAATGCGAACAGCATCCATTATCCGCATAAATGAAGAAAATCGGGTTATGACATACTCGTTTTATGTGCATAAAACCTTAATAAACTGCAGCTGAATCATGCGAGTCGGACAACGCTTCCGGTTATTGGACTTCACTGAGCGCGTGACGATAATTTATGGTTCGTTAACGTCCACGATATGGCATTGCTCGGTTTCGGGTAGCTTGAGGGGATTAGGTTGGGGAAGGGAATGGTCAGGTTCTGAGAATTCTGGCTTCACAGAATGATTCATTATACAGCATGCGAGGAAGATAACTAGCTACTTAACTGGGACTTCATTATCTTCAATCCGTAAAAAACGGATGCGTGGTAATTGGTCACATTCGGCTTTGTATATATCTTGCACTTGGCTTTATACATAGTGTCCATCCATCAAACGACAGACCACTGTTACATATGCAGCATTAAGCGACTGCCATGCCACACATTATTTGATGAATCTCGATTTTGTAGCCTTGAGCTGTTGAGCATTCGCTCGAGGATATTTGACGCTCCTGAATGAGGCCTCGCTTGCTCAAAACAATTTGTCTTTTATACTTAAGTGATCTTT
Source organism: Urechis unicinctus (assembly GCA_034190875.2). Lineage (NCBI taxonomy): Eukaryota > Metazoa > Annelida > Polychaeta > Xenopneusta > Urechidae > Urechis > Urechis unicinctus. The sequence continues at coordinate 60,381,129 of CM067350.1, forward strand.
AGACTCATGATTTATCGTTATACAACACCTCGGAGTGATAACGTCGGCGATCGGTCTAATCTACTTCATATGAGGATTATGCTTGGGTAAGAAGTGATCTTGTAGGCACTGTATTTTCAGTAACATACATCAGCAGTATTAACCAACCTCGATGATAGCAACACTTTTAACAGCCCTGTTGAGATTGATTCTGCATAACAGTTTTCAGACCTCTACACGTTTGTCATCATTCTCAAGTACGTCTATATATCTCGTGCAACGCGTACATTTCATTTAAAAGAAAATAAACAAACAACAACTCATTTATTGCGACTGTCCCCCGATACACCTTTCCATGAGAAGCTTTACTGCAGACTAATTTGCATTGTTTGCAATAACTTTTCTATGCACAGAAGGGGATGTGGTGACTCATGCTTATACTCATATTCCATGTAGTTGTTCTTATATGGGGTTTTCCTTATGAGCTTGATGTTCAATGTGTTGTTTGATGGTAGCAGTATAGCATTGTATTGATATGCCACAAGTGTCTAGACGGCATATAAAATGCATTTGCAGGCCATAACTGAAGGATCAGGAGAGATAACATATGATCCTGAGATTTAGTTTAATTACAAGGCTTAAATATATGCAATACACACATCAATGGGGAGTTATGTAAACTAATGGATGTTATCGCCTTTAAACCTGATCATATAAAGGACATCGATAGCTGTACCCTCTTGTTAACCTCGGTGCTTCAACAGATGCAGTGGATATTTAAGACTATATTACAATCTAAGAGCCCACTGGACCGTTCTGTACAAGCCTGCTTGCAAACCGTATCCTGGCTAATCAACTATCATTAACATAAAGCGATTGCCCCATGAATCGATTATGCAGGCATCTGAGGTGTTACAGAATGGGGATTCATAGAGAATGGCAGGCTGACTACACAGCCATACCTACATACACACACAGATACATACATACATACATACATACATACATACATACATACATACATACATACATACATACATACATACATACATACATACATACATACATACATACATACATACATACATACATACATGCATGCATGCATGCATGCATGCATGCATGCAGCATGCATGCATACATACATACATACATACATACATACATACATACATACATACATACATACATACATACATACATACATACATACATACATACATACATACATACATACATACATACATACATACATACATACATACATACATACATACATACATACATACATACATACATACATACATACATACATACATACATACATACATACATACATACATACATACATACATACATACATACATACATACATACATACATACATACATACATACATACATACATACATGCATTCATATATACATGCATGTTTACAGCATGGCTTTTCTTATATGCTTCGTTTTTGACACTAGCGGATCCATAATTACAATGTAACACTTGTAACCCTTACTCTGCATCATGCAAATAGTGTTCTTCAGTGCCATATCTAAGTGTACTGGGGGAAAACCTCTTTCTCTTCCTTTCGATTCCCTCTTGAATAAATCTAAAGGAAAAATGACTAAACATACTCGGTAACGGTATATATATATGTAGTGGGCGTGCTGACAAGTTGTGCACGCCTAGGAGCAAAGAGTTGCGTTACATATGATACATTCGCTGACAGGTTGACAAATTCAATATTGTGATCTGTTAGTTTTGCGGCAGTTTAATGACATAGTCGATCTATAATTGGAAGCTACAAATAGCTGCCTGCTCTACAGTGGTTTTATATAAAAGTAGCAAACAATATCAAATTAGATTGGTGTAAAATTGCGACTTACTACGGCAGCTGTCTTAGTGATTTAGAACATGTTTAGGCATTGAAAATAAATTCAGATACACACTGTTCAATAAAGCATTTCAGAACAGTGATGTTTCAAAGAACCAACTCCATGATATAACAAGTAGTATAGAGACTGGGGGTACGAGCGCAGCAATCTAATACAGCAACCCAGAAAACACACACACACACAGGCTGACTCACATGAGCCAGCGAACCGCTTGCACCCCCCTCCCACCATATGGTACCATATGGGCCCAGCCCCCCCCCCCCAGCCCCTATGGTATATGCCCACTAAAGAAGGCGATAGCAATGTCAACCATCTACAACAGGACTCTGAGGAATAAGCTCTTCTAAACGACTCACGCGCTCCAAAAGGTTCTCATACTTCGATTCCAATTCCCTCACCTTCTCCTCTACACCAGGACCCTGAGGAATAAGCTCTTCTAAACGTATCACGCGCTCCAAAAGGTCCTCATACTTTGATTCCAAATCCCTCACCTCATTCTCAAGGTCCACCTTCTCCTCCCATATATGTTCCACATCTGCTTGCAGCTCGGCCACCCCAATATGTTCATCGGTGCTCATTCTATACCTCAGCCCTCATATGTTCAACATATCGACGCGTGCCCATAGGCCAGAGTGTCTACACCACCTGGAGCTATCCACCGCTTTAAGTCAAAGGGGGAGAGAGACACCTTGTTAACGTGGAGCCCATATATTTTATGGCAGTCACTCCTGAGCATGTTCATTCCGTGGCGAAACTGCTTTTTGGCGAACAGTGACTCCACGTACTGAGCGTGTCGTAGATGCTTCTTCACCACCACCTTCTTCACACCTTTTGCTTTTTTGATCTCATCCCAGCTCGACATCAAGATCGAGTACATCTTAGGGCGCAGACCAACATACTCCTTGATGGGCACGCCGGCACACTCATCCTTTATCTTCCCCAGAACCTTCTTGTTCACACTGCTGTAGAGACTACGGGAGGAATGAAAGTTGCTGGTGTCAAAGAGATGGGCATCTTCCTTCATGTCAGCATACACTTCAGGCGTGCGTATCTCCATTAGCAGCGAATCCGTATCTGTGTACAACAAGCCAAGGTTCTTGCCGTATCTGGGCTTCATGGTATTATAATAGAAGTCGTACATCAGGTGTTTGGAGAGGTCGAGTATACACATGCCCACATACACTGGGCGGTTCAGTACCAGGTGAGTCTTGTGCATGTGCAGAGCGGCCAGGTCATTATCAAACACCCACTCAATACCCGCAGTTGGCAAAGGCTGACTCATAGCCCACCCATACAAATTGTTAGCATCAAGGTACTGGATGTAGCTCGTTGGTTTATCCTGGTCAAAGTCATCCATGAGCGGGTTATTGGCCTTAGCGTGGCAGCGCGACACCATGCTTATACCACCGCGTAGACCTTTCTCAATGAACAGGTGCTTGTCATAGTCGGTGAGTAGCTCGAGTTCCACGCCTGTGCTCTTAAGCAAAGCATCCCATGACAAACCGGGGCTGGTATAGTAGAGGGCCGGATCCAACCCGTACTGCTTAAGACAGGTCTTGCGGAACACCTCAAACACATCTGCCAGGAGCAGTACATCTGTCTGCAGGTACAGGTCATGGTAGTCACCCATGTTCTTGCACCCGAACACGCTCCAGACCTTTTGTGCATGGGCATAGTCTACAGTAGATATACCCTCCTCAGAGAGCTTGCTGTAGAACTCCTGGATTGGCGGCAGAGGGGAATCAAACTTATCCCAGCTGTCCATGAACTCATAGGGGAAGACTCCCTTACGCAACAGCAACCGCCGCTTCATCTGGTCTGGCTCATATTCCGCCGTCACAGCAAAAGCATCTGGGTTGTTCGCAAACACCAGTTTATCAAGCGAGGCCAGGAGAAACTGTGCACTGTCAATGAAGCGCAACTGTCCAAGCGACAGGGAGATATATTTCTCCATGTTGTTGGGGATACAGTTGATGTTTCCATCCACTTTGCTTATACCCTGCATCAAGAGATGGGAGTCATAGCCCCGCAGATTATGGAACACCACAGGGATGGGTGTTGTCTTGGGACACAGCCGAAGTTTCAGGTTACACACGTTATGGGCTGGCCCTCTGTACAAGCCTGTTATATGGCAGTGATCGCGGACAGAGTCACAGCCCAGTTTTTTTTCTTACACACATGACAGTGAGTTGCAGCCTTATGTGCCCTTTTATCCTCCTGAGTCATCCGCATAGGGACAGGCTTGGACAGAACTGCTTTGATCTTTTGCTCCTCCTGCTGCAGAGCCTGTAAGAACTTCTCCATAGCATCGCTTCCTCTGTAAACCACAGGTGGTTCGGTCTTACCGTCACAACGAACAACCACATAGCCGTAGCCGCATCCTTGGTGTTCCTGCGTTCTCTGCGTGTTGCTCTTACCAGGATTAAGCGCAGGACCCGGAAGCTTCACTGTGAGCGCCTCAAAGTCAGCATAGATGACGTAGGGTGCAGCAAGCTGTTTCTGCCAGTTCTGGAAGGATAATATGTTCTTCCCTTCCTCAGGCATATCCACTCGCACAGCAGTTTGCACTATCCCCATACACTCAGGCTTATGCGCCAGGAGCAGACCCTCTGAGGTATATCCATGCAGACATAGCTCACAGAAGAACTTGCGCTCTTTATGTTTCGTCTGGTCATACAGCAAGCGGTTCAGGTCTTTGATTTGCGTGTAATGAAACTTGCCGTCCTTCTCAATCAGCATGAGGTTTATACGGGTACCAGAGTGCTTACTGATGCGGTGTACGATAGTGGTCTTCCCATCCCAGCCAAAAACGTTCAAGGCTAGGTTAGCATGCTTTTCTATCTTCTCAACATGCGACACCGGTGTAGGATATTCTTCACCTGCACCCTCCAGCAGATCTAAGAGCCACTGAATATTATATTTTGATGGTCGCTGTGGGTCCTTGGCTACCGGGTGCAGAGCGGCTACAACAGCCCATAGAATGCAGAAGTCGTCCCAGTTCTTTACATTTATGATGGCCTGCTTAGCCGCCAGCGCAGCCGGAAGTCGCAGGTAGGAGCCACCCTTCAACGGTTGGTAGTTGGCAATATCAATCCACAGAGTTGTGACCGCCTCAAACTCCCAGCCAGAACCTTGGTTGGTCCACTTCTCCAACCGCTCTTGGATATTAACAACACTCTGGTCCAACGCAACATCCATGTCTTCTGAGGAGAGAACCACCTGCTGCTTATTACGCAACACAGGCTCAAAATAATCAGTGCTGTCATCATCGGCGTGCTTGGAGAGTCTTACCTTAAGGGCAAACTGACACTTGATTCCACCTAGCTCTTTCAGCTCACCAGTCAAAACTTTATGCATCTTCCGACGCATGCCCTTAAAGAACATCAAAAGGTCCGAGCTAAGGGGGTGAGACTCAGGAACGTTCATCACCCATCCAGGCAAATAGTTTTTAACAGCCCACTTAGTCTTCTTGAAGACAAGACGCGCTGTGGGGACTGGGTTGTGGGGATGCGTGGGGCAGGGACTGGTCTGCATAGGGCAGCAGTGGGGATGCGTGGGGCAGGGACAGGTCTGCGTGGGGCAGGGACTGGTCTGCGTGGGGCAGCAGTGGGGACAGGGGTGCGTGCCACCCCAGCCTTTAATCTAGCAAACATCTCCTTGTATGTACGGTCATATTCATTACGCACTTGGAGTGCTTTGAGTGCAGCCTTAGAACGTGGATAAGGAGGCTGAAAACCGTGAATTGAAACATAATCGTTTTGGGCTTCACGTGCTCGCTGATTATGAGTCATGTTTACTATACAGTTCCATTAGTCTAAAAGGGAATTCGTTGATACACAAAAGGCAACAACAATACAGTGAGCAGACTTTGACCTATGCAGTAAACACCCGTCTCTGACAAGGTGCCAAGCTTCGTCGCACATAGTGTAAGTTACAAAACTCTTGCTCTTGCTGTTACAGGGGACTTTCTTTCCGAGCAATATCCATGGGCACTTATTCTCAAATACTACCATTGTTATATATATAGATATCTATTAGTCTAATTGGTAATACCGTCTGGCGGCAACTGGGTATCGGACGGCACCACAAGCAACTCCTCCTTTACAAAGCCACGGAGAGATCCATCCAGCAAATAGTATAGTACAGGCTCACCAGATTAAGTGACAAAGCTTCCAATCCGGTAAACATTGAGTGACCACACAGGGTCAGTGGCCCGCCGCCGGTGGTCTTGCTCTGCCTCACCAGGCTGGTAGAGGTAGCGAACGCCAACATCAGAGGGAAGCTTTTGCTCTTTGACCCCCAGAGGGCGCACTGGTACGACTGCAGAGGGCTTTTGTGCAACTCGTTTTGCCTTTATAGCATCTTTAGGTTTTTTCCAGTCAAGCGGGTCACCTCATTATTTATCGCAGAGACTACAGCCTGAAGTCGACAAACCCACTCAGTCGATCGTTTTCCAGTATCCCTTAACTCTACGGCATACTGGTGACCAAAGAGTCGTTCAGCAAGGGTTCGGTTAAAGGGTTCCACTATACCCTGGTCTCGATGGATATTCACACGGCCACTGATACTCCATGTTTTACTAACAGCTGTTTCGCTGCACCCATAAACTCCCGTCCGGGGTCCACCTGAAGTAGTTTAGGCCAATGCAGCGGTCCTCGTTTGTATATCCTCTCAAGTGCACCTGCGACCTCCTTAGCCTCTTTTGTAGTCAATGGCTCAGCCGCTTTGTAGCGCGAGGCCACATCAACCAATGTTAGGGCATACTTGTAAGTCCGGCGCTTCACAACGTCATGAGGAAGAAATAAGAAATCGGCTTGGTGAACCTCATTAGGGACAGGGACATCAAACTTTGGCCTGGGAATGTGTTTTGGCACTGGCAGGTAGATTTGCCATATAGCTTGCTTTGTTAGCCACCCCCTGGCAAAGACATAGCCCATGTTGGCCACGTCCACCTTTCCAGAGGTTTGCTTGTTGATATTGGCTCGACAGCTTCGTCTCTACCATCTGTAAGCGCTGCCTTAGCCTCTCGGGGCTCTCTTTTGATTGGCTTTTCGAGCTGCAGCACCCTTTCGTCCTGCCGCAACCCTTTTAGCGTTTTTTGTCACTGACGCTATCTCCACCGGTGTTGTCTCCCCTTGATTCGTGTTCGTTTGTTCCATGTTTACTTACTAAATTTATTTGTCCAATTGATAGCTCTTAGTAAGCACCTGTTATAGCGGAGTTAAGCACATGCTATAGCGGAGTTAAGCACATGCTATATCAGAGTTAAACACATACTATAGCAAGGAAGTGGTGTCTTCCTCTCCACCGGCCCCTGTTGTTTCGGTGCTTGTTTTTCCAAATTGACAGTGCTTAACTGTTGTTAAAGCGCAGTTAAGGGAGCTAAAAACATACCATAGCGATGATATAGCTCACAAGTGGCAGTGCTTAGCGCGTGTCCAACAAACGGGTCCGTCTCGAGGTCTGTAATTAGCCTTGGCTGGTGTTCTGGTGGGATTGGTAGAAACATACAAGCAATACCTGAGTACAGCTGTAGCAGTGTCTGACCTAGAGTACGTGTCATGCTGGCACCTAGCCGAGCCTCGTATCTCACATACAGCTTTATGATCTCTTCATCAGACATTGATTCAACCTGGTCAATTGTAAGGCCCTTCAAACCAAGGTACTGACGGGCCTGACCTCCGGCTATGACGGCAGCAAGCCTATCTCTCTTAGAAGACATATTTACACCAGAGGTGCAACTAGGTTCCGCTCCCCCAGACTTTGTCTCCACTAAGCCAGTCGAGTCCTGTTCAAGGAGTTTATCAACAATGGTATCAGGATCCATGAATATACGTATACGCCTTCGAGCTTCAAAATACTGCACCGCTACCCAGATGAAGAAACCTAAATTGATTACTGAGGCAGCGGCTGCTATCAAGGCCAATATCACTTCAATCGACGGCATATGCATTAGGCTGATCAGTCTTTAGGAGCAGTTTTGCGTGCTTGGTCTTTGCTAGTAGTTGGCGTACTGTGGCACGTTCCTCCTTTGTTGGAATTACATCATTTTCACGTAAGGCGTCTTCAAACGAGTCACGGTCCTTGGTGTGAAAGAGCACCATCCAGCGAGTCTGCTCACGTAAGTCCGTCAGCACAGAGTTGTACTTTTGGGTGAGGACCCAGACACTTTGTTGCGCATGGCGGCCGCTAAAGGCCAGTTCGGATAACATGTCTTTCTTCTTGGTTAGCGCCTTTGTTGCCAAACAGTCATCAATAATGTACAGGGTTGGCTCGCCCTTAAAACAATGGTAGAAAGCCCTCAGGTGGTCATGGAGCCGCTCCCCTGGAAAAACCACGTACACCTCTGAATCATCCCACACCCATGACCGCGTCCGATAGGCCTCGTTGAAACGTATGGTAGGGTAGAGGATTACAATATGCTCGAAGGCACCAAAGAAGGGCCCTTCAAGTAGGTCGAGGATGAATGCGGTTTTCCCACACCCTGTCTGCCCACAAACAATTGCCGAACAGGGACCATCTGAAAATGTAAACTTAGTAGACTGCGCTGACGAACCTGCCATCTTTAATGTTAAGCTGTGCATCCATTACAATATACATATAAACGTTCAATGCACCGGCCGCCTCTGCCTTTTTCGTGATCTGTATGGTGATGCCCTCAGACGCATTCTCCACAGCCCTGCCACTACCGTGCAGCTGGTCGTCATCACTCGTCCTTAAGTCGAGCCACAGAGCATACTTAGTGGTTAGGTACTCTCCTAGGGACACGTCTGACAATGCCAAGTCTTTTGCAGCTATTGCTACACTGGGGTCTCGTTTACTCGTTGCTGCAAAGGCCTTCTTCACCTCGTCCCACTGCTGGTAGCCACGCATGCCCTGGGCATAGAGCTGATTGGGGATGCCCTCAATGGTCACCTCGACCTTCGTAATCTTTGGGTTGTAGAACGACTCTGTCTTCCTGGCGTATGAGACATTGGCTGAGTCTTCAAAGAGCAGTAGTATGCCCTTCATGCTGCGAGCCGGCACGTTCAGGTTGATGTTCCACAGTGTATCTCTTTTATTGTGTACAAGCTTCCTCTGACGAAGCACACGGTCATACAGAATCGAGAGTCGACCTGTGTACTGGGTGAGTATCATGCGGGCTAACTCTGTTTGGGTAACCATGTCATACTCCAGCAAGATGCCATCAATGTTGTAGCTTGCAGCGGTGTCGCCTGTTGCGTGTAGTCGTTGAACGTGAGCTCGTATTCCAGTCTGTCATTAAGCGCGCTCTGGTAGAATGGCATGTGGCTCTCGAGGAGTTCAAAATCAAGCGGAACGTAGAACCTGTTACCATACACATCGGCTACGGCCTTGTCCTCTTCCTCGGTATCAACCTTGTCTCCTGCCCCCAGTCGTATCTTAGTTGCGTTTCTATCATCTGATGTGTCAATGCCCTGGTACTGAAGGCCCTGTCTCTCCTGTGCTGTCCGCCACAAGTCGTGGTAACAGTGGTACATATCGCTGTCATCAATAGACATGACCTCATTGCCAGAAATCTTGATTGTCATTTTCTTAACCACGGCGCGACCCAAGTTTTGCACAATGCTGCGGTTAACATCAGTCGAGGTCAGCGTGAATGTAAAGGCCAGCCGTGCTGTCCCTGGAACAATGACGTCTTCTGCACCTAGATTGGGGAAGCGAACCAGCAGTTGTTGGTTCTGATCAATAGTGCTTGGATTGTTTGTAACGACTACAGATTGTCGCACACCCTTTACCCCAAGGGGTTCGCGTATCCGGCGGTGTGGGTTTAGTTTGCGTCCGTAAGTACTCGTCATGTTGAATGTTTAATTACACTTATATCTTTAACACACAGACATGGAGTTTGATAACCCAGCATTTGACGACCCAGAGGAGGAAGGGGCTATGGGAGGGGATAGGAATGAGACTAGCTTTGATGATGAGGAGACTAACATGATTGACGAAACTTTAGATACGTCGTACTCGACTATGCCACCATGGGCTATTACTGAAATGCCTGCAGGGTTAACAGAAGATCGGGTAGGTTCCATAGAAGAAACTGAAGTCTTAGTTGAGAGTTGGGAGAAGGCAGTGTCTAAGCATGGGCTGCAGGCCACTATGGAGTTTAGATCGTCTCAACAAGGTGACCTTTGGGTTAAGTGGGGCAGAGAATGGAATCTTCTGACATGGAAGAACAATCCAAACAAATTCCTCTCTCCTAGGAGTATTCTAGATTACGGTGGTACACAGCTTGCTCGGGCTCTTGGAGTGACCGCTGAACTATCCACAGAAGCATTAAAAGCCCTACAAGGCGTTGACGAAGCTGCTGCTTTAGCAGAAGCTGCACTTCCAGATATGTTAGAAATGAGCAGCCTTGAAGCTGTGACAGAGCAAGGTGGTGTGGAAGAAACAGGATTCATAGAGGACGTTCATAACACCATCCAAGACCTAGGTACACAAACAGACAACGAACTACCACTCAGAGAGCTTATAGGGCTTGACAAGGCTATGCAGACCCAGAGGGGTGAGCTGGTCAACAACCTAGCAAAGATAACTGAGTTAGAAAGGGATATAAAACATCGGAAAGCTAAAATGGCAAGCCTGGAGGAGGAAGGGAGGGGTGATAGTCGAGCATGGAGATTCCAAGCAAATGAGCTTGCAGAGCTGCAGGACCTGCGGAGTGCCCGTATTGAGGCTGCCTCTGTAAACCGTGAACGTCTAAGGACCCAAATTAACCGCATCAGGGAAACGATCAACAGACTTCTTAACTAGGACACAACACTAGCTGAGCGTGTACGCACCCTGTTCCGGGAGCAGGGCATAACAATCGCCTCCATACTCACTGCGATTGGATTGGCAATCTCGACCCTTGTAGTTGCTTTGACGGGCGGAGGGAGCACTAGTCCAACCCCGGCACCAACGCCGACGCCAGCTGATAAGCCCGGTGTAAAGGAATGGATTAAAAAACAGCTGAACTCCTTGGCAAACGTCCTGAAGGGCCTAGCCGGTAAGGCAGCAGCTGCCCTTCCAGGAATCATTGGATCCATCGTATCATGGCTGCTTACGTCAGCTGCAAAGGTGGCTGGTTGGATGGCAGAACATGTATGGGCCGCAGTTGTGGCGGTGGGGGGAGTTATCCTCCTGATACTCCGTGACTTACTACGTAGCAAACCAAAGCACAGCTAAGCCTATAGCGATTCCGCCTATAATAAGAGATGTTTTCTCATCCTCGTGCGCCCCACGCAGACCGGTCTCGGCCATAGGGGCGGGCCCTGGAGAGGAGAGTTCCATATCTGTATCTGTATCTAGCGGAGGGTCAAAGCTTCCTCTATCTGGAACAACCGGAACCGCGTTGACATCAGTATTGCTGCCGATCTGCTGCTCCTCAGTTGCGATAGTAATCAGATTGTTGTACCCAGCAACGTCTCCAATGGCGAGGCTCATATCTGATGGAGCCATGTACAGGCCCGTTCCAAACACATAATCAACCTTTGAAGAGGCATTCTGGAGGACGTTCTGATACCGTCGGATAGATGACGGAATATCCACTGGGGAGTTGATGGCATCCTCAACGTTGGCCTGAAATTGCTTTTGAGCATCAAAGGACGTTCCAACACCTAGTATCTCTGAGCGGGTCTGCGCCTGAGCCTCAAGAATGGCCCATACATAGGTCCTGATGCTGTCGTTAATTCGCTCAACGCCGGTTTGTGTAAAACCCTCAGACGTGTCCAGTATGAAGGTACTCCAGGCCTCGTCTGCTTCAGGTCCCTATGCTAGATGTAGAACAGCACCCATTTTCTCCTGAAAGGATTGTATGTTTTTCGCGTGAGCAAAACCTGGCTTTGTAACCTTTTCCGCCTCAAAGGCCATCCGTGTAGGGTCATAACGAACGTTTCGACCAGCAACCTTGACGACACTCCCGTAACCATACGCATCATGTGCATATAAGATACCAAGGCCACTATTAGCCACGGTTGCCTTCTGGCGCCAGTCTGTGTTTGGTTGAACACCAAAGTAAGTGCAGAGTCTCTCATATGCCCTCTTGTCATATGTATTGTTATAGGGGTCATAGGCATGATCCTGAGGTAGAGGCGCTTGCAGTTCTGCTAATAGGCGACGCACTGTGTAATAAAGGTGAAAGGTGTAGAGAGCTTTCACGTATGGAATCCCAGCCTCGAGGTGATCGTGGGATGACACGCGCAGCCGGCTGTTGCACACCACACTGCAAAGTTTAACTGGTTCTGCCAAAACTGCATTGGATTTGTCAACCAGTCTTTTACTACTTTGTCCACTGTTACCGGCGGCACCTTATAGTTACTGAATAGATCAGGAAACTTTGCTGTGAATGTACCACCATTGTGAACAACTTGAATTGTTTGTCGGGTTAGTTTATCTCCCACACCATATGTGGCTGGATACACCCCGCCCGTTTCATATGTAGCTTTTCTATTGAAACTAAAGGCTTGTTTATTCATAGTGCTATGTATCACACTCTGTCTAATGTTCAAAGCGGCGACGCTGTGTCCCTGCAAAAACCTATTGACAACACTGCGGGCGTTCTATGTGTTGGCCTAAGGTCAATCACGTATACTGTGGGCTGGTACAATCTAGAATCAGACGAGAGCATTGCATGGCGGTCAAGGAATTCAGAAGAGAGAGGATATGCTGCATTAAAACCAGCTTAAGCCCTCTTCAGGAGCATATTACACCATTAGGTATCGGTTTGGAGGTTGATGCTGTAAATGGGGTTATTACCCTAACAGTTCCAGACAATGTGGGTGCGCACATAACAGGCGGAGTGTTAACAATGTTGGGTCTTGACGGCCTCAGTGGGGGGTGGATACCTTCAGGTACTTACATAGGTGACCGGCCCATCAACTTTAGCATCTTTAACACAATTTATGTTCACCTCGATAAAGTCAGTACCACACACAACATGCTAGATGGTGCGCCCACTACGCTTCTTGAAGTTGTTGGCTTAGAGGGTGGCTCTTTCGGTGATATTATAACCACGAACTTCACTAATCCTGTATGTAAGCGTGTTACTAGCGGAACAGTGCATGAGTTAAAGGTTCAGTTACGCGATAATAAAGGAAGGCTATTAGATAACCACGACTTACCTGTTAGCGTTGTTCTTGAATTTACAAGATGTCAATAAAAACGAGTATTTATGGACCTAGGCAAAAACCGTCAAGCACTGTTCAGGGCGCCGACCTCTCGGAATATGCCACAAAGACCTATGTATCTATTGGTGACTCAAAAAAAAATGGATAAAAGTGGCGGTACTATGACTCGAGACCTTGAAATGGGAGATAATAAAATCGTTGAGTTGGGAGACCCGATTTCACCGAGGGATGCTGTTCATAAAAAGTATATTGATGCTGAATATAGACAGCAGAACAGGTACCTGAGACGATACGTAGATGAAAAGACGAAACCACTCATTACTATATGGGCAGAAGCAAGTGGTGCTCTTCGCAGAGGATATGAGTGGTCGTTTGGCCATGGGGCTAGGGGTCGAGACTCACAAGACTCAAGCTGTGGATATACCATGTTATGTAATGGCAAGATCATTCGTATGGGGTTGTCTTCGGGTGTTGGTGCTGATACTGCTCCAATAGCAGTCGTTCCTGTTATTAATGGAACAAACCAAGCGGTAGGAATAAGTAAGCCTGCTAACCAACTATACAACCACACAAAACCGAGGGGCAACTTGGTCTGTAGCTTCACTCCTAATTGAACTTGATATATAGACTTATGTATACAAAGACAGTATGAAACAACAACCAACGACTGCACCGTTAAATCCAGAGCCTCCTCCATGTGATCTGGGGCACTCCTATCGGCTGAATGAGATCAGTCTTAAGAAGCAATACCTTGAGAAAGAAATTGAAAAATATGGTGCTATGTACAAAAAATATAGGTGTGCAGTAAACTCAGTGGACGCTGTAGACACTGCTTTAGTTGCTGTGGGTATGTGTCTTGGCGCAAGTGGTGCAGGTGTAATGTCTACAATAGTTGCCATTCCTATTGCCACAGTGTTGGGTGCTACTGGAGCCGCTTGTGGGCTACTTGTAATTGCTGGAAAATTCATCAGTAGGCGGCTGACCATTAAGTTAAAAAAGCATGACAAGATCCGCATTCTCGCTCAGAGAAAATTGAATACCATTGCTGACATTGTATCGTCGGCGCTTGAAAATGGGTATATCTCAGATGATGAGTTTAAGCTCGTTTCGGTCGAGATCATTAAATATAGTCAAATGAAAAGTGACATTAAAGCAAAATGTTTGAAAGCGGCAGAATCGCCCCCTAGACCTGCTAAGGTATGACCCGGACAGTCCATTTGAAGAGTGGGGGTTGCTAGATATAATGGAGGCGGCGATAAAATCTTTCTGCAACGATCATACTGGAGTCAAACAAAATACGGACCAGTGGGAGACCATGAGGAAGGGCTGCGTTGGAAGAAGTGACTACTCCGCTATCATAGGGCAAAACTACTTCAGCAACTATAGCAAGAAGCTGACAGAAAAAAACTAGCAACGAGGGTGTTCGCTTTAGCGCACCCTGCCTCTGGGGTAGGACTTTTGAGGAGGTTGCAATTGCGGTATTGGAGAAGGTGTACGACACCAAGGTCTACGGAAATAATATCTATATTGATGGCGGCGCGACGGCCTACTCTCCGGATGGCTTTTGTGTGCTCCCAATCCGGCAGGCTGGAGTGGATGCTGTCTGTCTGGGGCATCCTGAGGAGGTTGTGCTGCTCGAGATAAAGTGCCCCTACACTCGGAGTCCTGGGAGGATAATTCCGAATATGTATAAGCCTCAGGTTCTGTTGGGGTTGCACCACAGTCCGGTGGCGACCATCGGGGTGTTTGTCGACTGCGTTTTCAGGTTGTGCTCCTTTGAGGACCTGGGGAGAGCTGAGACGTATAACCAGGTGTATCACAAGGATCAGAAGAAGTATAAGGAGACGGTGGCTTGGGGGTGGGCGGGGAAGGAGGGGCTTGAAGACGGCGACTATAGTGCGAACGGGAGATTTAATAGTTGCCTGGGCTTGGAACAGGAGCATCACGGTCCTTGGTTGGGAAGACCGAGTGGGACCACAGAGAGGCCGACGGGGGCTTTCTACTGTTGGAAGCTCTTTACGATGAGATTGATAACCGCTCGTCCTGATCCCGACTTTATCGAGAAGAACGACGCTAAGGTTGCCCAGTTTATACAGGACCTCAACCGCGTGAAAAATGGAACTTACAGCGACGGTCGCAGATATTTATCACTCAATGACCTCTACTGTGACTAACTACTGGTGTGGGCCTATACCATAGGGGCTGGAAGGGCTGGGCCCATATGGTACCATATGGTGGGAGGGGGGTGCGAGCGGTTCGCTGGCTCATGTGAGTCAGCCTGTGTGTGTGTGTTTTCTGGGTTGCTGTATTAGATTGCTGCGCTCGTACCCCCAGTCTCTATACTCTGTGTGCCGTTAGTTTGCTGGAGCGCTTGCTAGTTAATCAATTCGATGATGCACATCTCTGTTACAAAATTTAGCAACCGATGAGAAAAACTATATTTTGAGCCTAATTCCGACAATACTTGATCGAGCTTAAGCTACCAATCCGCTACCTGGCACCAGCTGGTCGAGTGATGTTCCAATAATACATTCTTTCTCGCTACTTTGCCTGCGTTTTTGATAACGCATGGGATGTTTGAAGTACAATCTATAGAATTCATTTAGAGCCATATCTTCATCAACTATATATCATAGCATTAGCCTTATAGTATTCCGGTTTTGTTTACATGTGCAGCTATTCAAATAAAGTGAAATTTGCACACATTGTTAAATAAGCGGCTTTTCAAATATTAACAAGAGGTAGGCAGGGCGCGTTTTAAAAAACACGAATGAAACACTATTAAAGTATTAATTACAGCCTAACGTTATTTTCTATGTGCAATTTTTAATGTTAGTGCATTTGAACTACATATGTGCGGAACCAAGCCATGGTCAAACAAGTACATATTTCCTATACAATAAGTCACTGGGTGCTCGTGTTATCATTATACTGTGTATAATATGTTATATGAGCGAATGTATTGAATGACATGCCTCTCTTATTTAATAACATCAAGCGAAATAAAGGGGTTTTCAAGGTTATTCAACCCTTACGAGGTGCGATGGAAAATGCGGGTAGATTTGTGTACTATTTCTACTGAAATATACACTTCAAATACCATATCCCATCCTTGATATACAGAACACAAGAAATTATTTACATACAGCTCCGATTTAGACTACGCGTTATGGTTGATAATGATGGAAACAACTGCCTTTTTTCAGCATTAACTGTTCCACCTAAGCTACGTGCACCAGCACGCTACATCATGTAGCACAGCGTAGAGATTTAGGTCAATATGGGATAACAAGGATAACTTAATGCACGCTGACTTTCTCAAAGATGAAGCAAGAGAAGGCAGTTTGTTGAGCAATAAACTCGTGGTGACGGTTTTTCGAGCGTATAAACAACCGAGCAGTAAGAATACGCTTAATTAGGCGATACTTCACAGGGACAGGTGACGAATGTCCTTTAGCTTGAGAGATGTTTTGTAGACGTTGTTGTAGTTATAAATTAGCATATTACCGGTAAGAAGCAGAATAGCGTATTCTGGCCATTGGCTTTCGTAGATTTATCGATTGGTACGTTGCCATAGATGCTATGGCAGATATTGCAGCACTTATTACATTACTTTGATGCTTCCATGCTTGTATCAAGTTGTACTTGCAGGTGGCACGTCTAGGGCTGTGCAAATTGCCAATGCGACTTGTCTCTGAGGAACAAAGCAAGCTTCGCGCGTCAAGAGAGTTGCTATTGCTATCGGGGAATAATCAATCATGAAGGCGTCAGGGAAGGCATTGACAAATGGTAACAATAATGAGCAATGTGCGCTGTCATCCGATGCGACAATGGTCTACTCTATTCATTAAACATCGACAGTGCAGTACATAGTAAACTTTGTTATGTTAAATTTCATTCTAGTGGCGTGGTATAATTTTAATACAAGGATCAGGGAAGTGTGTCATTGCGTTAGGAGAAAGTGCGCTGTTCTTACTTTTGCAAAGACTGATTAATTTGAATGCAACGCACACACTGGACACTGGTCAATAACGTATAAGGATACATATTATTTTTTTATAAATATTTGGGCGCTTTTATTTTTGTATTCTTGGGTCAACCATGGCGCTCCGATGTAAGATAATTGCACCTACCTTTGACAAATAACACAGTGATTCCTCGGGGTGTACTTTTAGGGGCCTGAGTCAAAACTGTAATTTTATATGACACCAACGCAGTTGCCATGGTTAAGTAGGCTGAAGTGCGAGAGGCTCGACCGGCTTTTTAGAAACTGAGGATCATGTATTTCAACTACATCGCCGTAGAGCTATCCAGAATGAACCAATATTTGACCAGGACTGAAAGATGCTATCATCATGTGGCTTTGCGTAAACATAATCTTATCCACGTTTCATCAACTAAATAAGCTTGGATGAGAATGTTCTGAATCAGGTGGTTATTCATATTGGTTGGTTTGGAATATGCCAAGTGCACTGCGAAGTGGTGGCGTGATGAGTGGTCCATTACTATCGCAAATACAATGACATTGGGTGGTACTTGGCCGTGCTTGGCGGCACTTGAATTATGCATCATCATGGGACGGCGTATTCCCCCTAGATCAGTAGACATTATAGAACACTTTGCCAAATGCAGCAGCTGAAATCGTCATACTTGTGCCATGGTTAAGCTCCGTACGTAATGTTTCCAAATACAACTTTATTCAAGACCTCTACGTAGAGTTGACCACAGCGTGTCACCAATCCTCTACTTCAATACACGGATAACGCCGAGATGTAGCACTTGGCAACTGGTTCAAGATCATGTATGCAAATGAAAAATTCTGAGCGTTGCTAAACATTCCCTTGGCTGTGGCTGGCACCATATAGTTATGTAATGAATACTCTTTAGCCCAATCGAAGAAATGCTGTAGTCAAGTATTGTCAGCCCATTCAGAACCACCATCACTCGCCGTTATTCACTAGTCTGAATCATATAATTTAATGACCTAATTATATTATACTTTATGCATGGAAGAAATCCCTTTAATGTGGTGATTGATGGGTGATGTAGCCTACCCCACCAAAACATTCAACACTGATGGAGTAAATGATCTCAATGCCGTATCATATTTTGCTCTTGGATAGTCATGTATTTTGTCCACGCTACTTGCAACATAAAAAACAGAGACAATAATCCATCAGGTTGGCAAGAGACCGATAAATCCATTGATAGGAAACTGTCGACACATCGGATTTGCAGGATGTCTATTAACTGAGATCCATTAGTTCCGTGGTGCAGATATTTAGCTGCATCAGAATGTGACTGGTGTAGTCTAAACCTAATAAATATCATGGAATATGCCATGTCGCACTTCTAGTTTACACCAATTAGCTTGAAGCGCAAAGATGTGCATATCTTAGTGCGATTGGCCGAAATTTTCCTTATACCAAGGTCTCAGTGACATAGTATGGATCGCAAATCACAAGTTCAGGGGCGTAGCTTGGATGAAATAAATGTGTAGGCCGAATTGTAGGGGTGTCTGGGGGCTTGCTCCCCCAGAAATGTTTTTGACCCTAGAATATCAGAGGTGCGTTTTGGCTTATATTTGGTACAAATAAGAATTTTCATAGACCATATAAATCATGAGAGTTTACTTAAATATAAGTCGCATGACTGATATAAATTTGACAGCAACTGAACGTTTATTTTATGTTGTTAATTAATACACTATCTGCTGGCTATTTTCCGCTTAAGCTTTCTGCATTAACATAATTATATTGTTGAATTACATATATGCTATGGCGTTATGTTAAACAATATCCTTTAACCCTCGAGTATTTTGTATACCTTATAAATGTTTTTGAAATTCATAAATTATCAGTGATTAATGCAAATAAAAGACGAGGAAAAACTAGCGACATCAACTTTCAACATCTGAATGCGTCTCAAGTACTGATAAAAACTGCAGATAACCCCATCTGGTATGCAACAAAAATCTATCTAAAGACAGGACAAATCCACTTTTAAAATATTCCTGTGGGTTATTGTACTTAGCACACAACTTATTAAAGGTTTGAAACTAAGAAAAAGACTGACCGTGTTGGAAATGAGAACTGACGACATGATGGTCAGGTTCCATTTAACAACTTTTGTTTGGTGTCTTCGTGTGCAGGAGGTAAAGAAGGACATCCGATATCCGGATACTTGGGAATGTTTTCGGTCATGATGATCTCTCTCAGGCTCTTGGTTTGTTTACATTTCAAAGAATAAGCGCCCACCAAGCATCCTTTGAAATGTTTAAAAGACGGAACTTTACAATACGTGGCCGGCACGAACCTTACATTATGCGGGCTCCAGTCGTTCGCACTCTTCTTTGGGGTGTAAAGACTATAAACCATTCCATACGTGTAGATTCCGACAAATCAATCACTGTCTGTTCTTGGCAAATCTTGTTTATAAACGCTAACAGCTACATACTAGCATAGCAAGCTATACAAAGAAATACACCTATCCATTGCAAACCTGAGCAACAATTCAAAGATATTGATTAAATTCTTTTTCGTCAGCTCATTTGATAGGATGCTTAAACCATTGCTTCGTCTTGTCCACGATATTTCATCCACCACTGTATATTTATTCTGCATCTACTGGTGGTTGTACGAGCCACCAGAGGGCGAAATGTGTATGTGCTGCATCCACTTAAGGTCTTACGAGCTGTTACGAGCAATCTGAAATGTGTACATGGTGCATATACTGACTTTTGTGAGACCCGTTAAGGGCGATCCGAAATATGTATATGCTGTATCCAATGACGGTTGTAAGAGCCGCTAAGAGCACTCCGGAATGGGTTTATGCTTAAGGACAATTTGTTATTGTTTTCCACTGTATATACAGACCAAGTGTCTCCTACGCGTGCAGAAAATGTACAATTAACTTCGCATATTAGGGATGCGAATGGCGTTGATCATCGAATCATAGTGTCACTGGTATCACAGATTGCGCTCCATGCTTCGCAAAAGGACCTAATCGGTGTGCGCCCGACGCGGCGGGTTATACTAGCTACCACAGAGATCCACTCAACAGCCCCCTAGTCCTTTAAACAAAGGGTTACCACAAATGATGAAAAATTGGAAAGATGTGGTTAAAAGTGTACCTCCTCTCATAGACACCATGTTAAGCTGAAGACTTGCCTTGTCGGGACTTTGTTGTTTAAGGACCACCAACCTATTGTATCACTCATGGCGGAAAGGGAACCGACAAGAGCCGAGGGAGAGTCGATAGGCCTAAATGTCGCCGGCGACAATCATAGTACTTGATGAGAGGGGACGATGCGGGAATTTGCAGTTTGTAGAGCAGGACGCAGCATGTTTAAATAAAAAGCAAGGTAAACAATGCAAATAGTATCCGTAAGTGAGGGAATTGTGTAACAGCATGGCAAAAAGCTATACCGGACTGTTTGACCAGCTGTATTTCAACGTCACAGAAACCATCAGTTTTTATCATTACACTGTAGACATATAAATGCAGTGTCCTTTTTACAAATTTCACAGCATATGTTTCTTGATAAATGCGGAAAATATACCCGGTGTCACCTTATAAGAGCAATGTTAACGCAGTCGGATTGCATGAAACGGATTTACCAAGGAGATAGCATATTAATTCCTGAAGTGTCGGAATAAAAATTGAGATCAATAGTAACTGATTATTATCAGATACAACCAAGACAAATAACAGCACATAATTTATGACTACCCAGAGAAAAGCCATGAAAGAAGTCGTCCGGCGTAATTATTTTTATATGTCCTCTGAACTACAAATTAGGGGCGAAGTAAGCGGTCCATTACTAACGTACATAAAACGACCTCGGGCACAACTAAACTATACTTGTCGAAATGTGAATTATGCATCCATAGGAGGGGAAGGAGCATATTCATTGTAGATGAGTGGATGCTCAAATGCACTTGCCAGGATCCTGCAGAATACTTTGTCAACCGTACTAGGCATCAAAGCTGCGTGCGTTATATATCGGCTTAGAGCTAGATCATTCCGTAATAATACTGAACCTTCCACTGCTAAACGACACCAGGCAGGTACAATCGACCGTGTGAGCTCATTGATTATATATATATAAATATATATATATATATATATATATATATATATATATATATATATATATATATATATATATATATATATATATATATATATATATATATATATATATATATATATATATATATATATATATATATATATATATATATATATATATATATATATATATATATACGTTCGTTATATATAGTCAATGAGCTTACACGGCCGATTGTACCTGCCTGGTGTCGTTTAGCAGTGGAAGGTTCTGTACTACGTCCTCTAGGAAAACAGATACCGGAGCTCAATTTCCTGGTTGTCAGGAGTCTCGTTCGTTATCTTAGCTCCCCTTTGACGATCGACTTGATCAAGTCCGAATTTTTATCCGAAGCTGAGCAATTCAACATCTAGTGTCTGAATGCAGCACTTGCAAATAACGTTCTAAATATTTTGAGTGTTTACACAAAAACCGACAGTGGTAACGGATCAACTTGGAGATGAGAAAGCCAAACCCGACCTATGGCAGCACATAATTATGTGAATAATTTTGTTGTTGCGATAAGGTTTCCTTACATGCCAGGCTGTGTATTGTGATAAAAGGGCCATTGCTAAGGCGGGTGTTTAGCGGGGATAAAGAGGTGTGCACCGCTCAACAAACGGTAACGTTGAATTTTGCCTATTTTATAAGCGACAGTCAATAGTATGCAGATCACGTCACGTTATATCAGTCACAAATTGCAATGACCCATTACTGAACAATGCTAACGGTGCTTCTGTGTGTTTAGTAGCGCACCGCATTGGATCCGTATCACAGACAGAAAGTGAATCCATAAAAAAGTAAGCTGAACAGCATAAATTGGTTCCTGTCAAATTCTGCTAAATAAAGTATCGGATTTCATGAATATGCGGTACATTGTGATAATGTCTTGTTAACATAATTGCAAGTATGTATCGTTATCAAGGGGTGCTAGGCATGAGCACAATTATGACATTTTAGTAGTGTAGTTTTCCATTATACATGAGGATTTTTTCATAAACTGTTCTTGTAAATTGTCTAGAAGACTGTTAGTTCTTGCGTGTTAAGGTGTCTTTAATATCCAATCCGTCTCGCTGAAACATTTAATTTAACACAAACGGCTCTGCTTACAAACACATTTACTATGCATTATATGCTGATATATTCTGATGCTGATAAGCCTCATTGAGGAACCATATCGGCCGATTTAACTGGAAAAACAACCGTTTGCTTTCCATTTCTGTTCAACGATGTTTAGGCTATCCTACGCGAGCAGTAAATGTTTCCGCTTGTATTGCTAACATTTGTTTTATGCAAAATCTAAGGATCGTGTAAAATCCCTCCTGATCCTTTGGTAATTGCCTTTATAGGCCAGCAATGCATACTTATTGCCGCGTACATATGTGAAGCCAATAAGCCGTGCTGCTTATCAGTGATATGACGCAATAAAGTTAGCATAACAACTTAATACGACGCCAAATAAGGATAACACATATAAAGCATGCGGATATGAATAAGTCAAAACCTTCTACCGTATGAACATGAAAGTTATCGACTGCAGAGCACCATTTATTCGCAGTTAAGTGTTCACAAACATGTTCCTCGGAGAGTCGTTACAGTGAATTACAGTTATAGCTGCTATTTGTTCATCAACGTGTAAGGGACAAAATGCATTAAAGTTAGCAAATCAACTTACCACGCATTCAACAACACGTATGTGATGGAAAACCTTTGTTAGAATAACCAAATGGAGTATGCAGCTGCCTACCTGTTGTGTACGCGTCGCGCTGTAACAGGCTGTCAGTCATCATGCACGCCAGTTATAGACCATATATAGCAGATTATTTATTTAACCCCAAGTTAATTTGTTGCTATGCGCAAAATCGCGTTTGGTTTGTTGGTGTGATAGAATTAACATTACAACATATCAAATAAATACCCCAGAGCTGGCTTATTCAATTGTGTATATATAGTAATGCTTCATGAAAGCTGTTGGACGTATGATTACTGGCAAAATGCAGACACAGCACACTCGATGCCCGAAGATGCAGAGATCAGAGGCATCTACGCCGGCTATGTCGTGTTGCAGTTTGTGTATACCCAAATATCAGCCCGGCTTGGTAACATATGCATACGTATGTGCTTGTCTTAACAGACAAACCTCACCTATAGTCAATACTACAATGGGCCATCTTGTAAACATGCAACATGGCATGTTCAACGAGGGCGGAAAACGAGAATATGTTTTGTCGTAACAGAGCCGCACACGTCACTCATCCATAAAGGGTATGTACAAATGTCATTCGGGACACATTTATTAATGCTAACTCTATGCTATGGCTCATAATACTGCCATCAATCACCCATCGATTTTAGCCGCGCACGATTTTTGACCCGAAGAAGATGCGTGACTGCATTAGATCCATTTTTCGGAGAGTCGTGTCGAAAGAGGCAATTGTAGAAAGTGATAGATGCATAGCTCCATGCACCATGCGCATCGTGTTTCGTCGGTATGTATCGCAGGCTAACTATATGCCCCTGAAGGTTACAGGAAATATCCAATTCTAAGACCATATATATATATATATATATATATATATATATATATATATATATATATATATATATATATATATATATATATATATATATATATATATATATATATATATATATATGAAGGCATGAAGGTAAGACGTGATCAGCTTACTATTGACTGCCGCTAATATATTATTATAGATGGATGAGACCAAAGTGAACGTGATGTGGCATACGCATTGAATGTCCGCATATATATTAATTATGGATAGGATGAGACCAAAGTGACACGTCAAAGTTGCTACGTTTCGTCTTCAACATAATGCAGCCGCCACATTTACTAACCAATATCATAATGTATAGCCTCACGCCCTCCATCCCATAATCCAGCTCACTTTGCATCATTTTCTCATTTTTGCCTTTCAGAGATCGATTGGCATGTGCTACAAAAGCTGTGAATATTACGAGACAATATGAAGTTACAAACGCCTGGCTCTCACAGACTGATCGTCAAAGCACAGCAACTAAATCAGAAACTGTACATGCCATAGTGTACACGATGGATCATACGTGTACACATGTATAGTTTGACTCTATATCATGGCAATCCCTCTTGGTGAATTGGTTGGACCTAAAGGTAGTCATCTGGTGGTTACCGACTGGAACTCTGGGCATCAAAGCCTTCTAAAATCAGACAGACTGATCCGGCTTCATGACCCATGAAGTGCAGCTTGTGGCTCCCCTTTACAGACTGAATAATGCACGTGATACTTAGGTCTGACTATCTGCGCCATATTAAGCAGCAAACAAATCACTCATGTTTGCCTGCCACAACGCCATTATTAATACCAAACATTTGCATCAGCAAGTTCTGACAATTTAGAAAATTGAACTAACATAGGTGGAAAAGCGAGCTTCGTGAACACAGCAATTATTATAAACAAACTTGATGAGAAATACAAGAAATTATGTGCAAATGCATTTACATATCCTGATTCATACTCACCCCAGCACAAACTGAAACGGTAAGGTACAAAGCGGCCAGTTTGATGTCGATGCAAATGTGCAGCTCCGAGTCTTACCAAATTGCGGTAAAGTGGTGCGGGTTTTTATATAAAGATCATTGTCAGCTACCGACAGAGATGCACTGCATCGAATGAAGCGTCAGTCATTGATTAGCCTCACAAGCGTTGTAAATTTGTTTGGAGGAACACGCGCCGTGCCAATGCTTTAAAATAAAACGGACAATAGAAAACCCTATTCACTGTTACGGAACGTCTGAAAGGTCCCCATCGCATGTTCACAAACGCACATTAACTGTGTCGCTCAGTTGGCTTCCATAGAAATCGCGGATATGACCCTAGCTAAAATCAACTTTTCCTTCTTCCGATTGTATAAAAGCCTGTTATAGAACGCTTTGTGACGTGTTTTCGTGACCCCAGTGTCTGGGGTGCTTATACAATTGCTATGGCAAACAGCATAAGAGTGTCACCTGTCTCGGAAACGACAAATTTGTAACCCTTTGAGAACAACATACAGTTGCGAGTTCATATAATGTGCCTGTCTTGGTTGAAGATTACGAATTGTAATACGTTATGACTGTGATGTTATTGTGGGTTTCAACAGGTTGTGCCATTGATACCCGTAAAACATTGTCATTGACTATAGAATAACGAATAACACAGAGAGACACCTAGACTAGGTCCAGATGTGCCGCACTTGAATACATCGAGGCTGATATATTTACGTCATGCACCCACGCCTGTTTAAGCAACTAGACACAACTTAAATCAGCCAAGTGTTGTAGTGTCTGTGTTTAAAGGTGTGTGCTGATAATTTAGGTGCTAAAGTGTGCATGAAGCGAACAAACCTAACCATCATGTCGCTACATACGTACATTTCAAATGAAACTTATATTATTAAACAGGCTTGTATTCCATTTTCCTAATCTGGCCATATCCCAGAATGTCGCTGGCTTTTATCACTTTTCTTTGGTCTACAGAGAAGTACACTAATACGCTGGCCGAGAGTGATGCAAATGTCAGGTTGTGTGCATTCGTCATCATTTTAGAGAGTTCATGTGTCACGCACATGCCTAGCTTGAATACAGCTTATATGTATAAACATGCAGGCCAGATAATTCCTTGAGCCTAAGGAGGAAAAAAACAAAAAAAGAACAGGAATATATTTGTCCGCTCAACATAAAATTACAAATCATGTGTTACCATATGTAATCATGTGTTGAGAGAAAAAGGAAGATGTAGTCTTGAGTACCTTTCTTCCCACCGCTCCATAACATAATGATTTAAAAGAGCGCTACTCCACA
The DNA here is from genome assembly GCA_034190875.2 of Urechis unicinctus. Taxonomy (NCBI): domain Eukaryota; kingdom Metazoa; phylum Annelida; class Polychaeta; order Xenopneusta; family Urechidae; genus Urechis; species Urechis unicinctus. Next base: position 60,407,082 of record CM067350.1, read on the forward strand.
TAAATATAATTCATTAGATGGGTTTTAAGGATAACTCACCTTACTGTAATGCATTATTGGACCATTAACCTCTAATGATGACTGAGTGTAATACTTAAGAGATTCACAGCGCAGAGCCTTATTATGAACGATCGATGAGAGATCTTATCATCGCTGTTATATAAATCAACTACATGGACACAATTTGGAAAACCATCTTCCAGTTGGTCTTTCCTTGTCATTGAAATGAAGACAAAGTAACCGTTTCCAAACTTCTTAGCGCAGTGCCCATGCTGTAATTAAAGAAGATTAGGGCACTGGCAGGCGTTCATGGTGGTGCTTGCTGCCGGTATGTACCAGAAATGTCATCTAAGCATCTCCCCGCATCTCGCTATTTGACGCGTATTTGTTGTTTTACCGGCTGTCAGTGGCTGGCAATTCGTCGCGAGCTCGGGCCTTCGCACTGCATACCGTGCCCTATTGTTATCAACTCGATGTTTGACCATAGCATGACACATCTCATCTGTCTAGTCAGCATGAGGTTGACCCGTCGCGTGACACATCCGATGTGGAAGCAGTCAAATTGAGGTTTGTACACTGCGTGGATTATTAATTTATATTCCTTACATATGCCGTGCCAAACCATATCCGATGGCCACGCTAACGTAGTACTGTAAAGGATGAACAATTGTCTGATCCTGCTTATTTCTTGGGATGTGATCTGTTACATTTTTACATCATCATTGTTGGGGGGACCATCGTTGCTCTTGCGTATGGTAATGTTCATTGGGAACATACATATGTGTGGGGTTAGGGGTGTACCACTATCTTTTCGACTCATTTATGTGTATGTTAACCACATGCTCCAATCCAATAAGCTTATCCCTCCCTAGTTAATGCATCGTGAAAGATGCAAAACGGTCTTAAATCATGTTGCATGCCACTGAATTGCATTTGGTCATTCGTGTTAACATTTTCATACATTTGGATAATTGACATGAAACGTTAATTTACTTACTGCATTTATTCAGCCAGGCTTCCGTCAAATAATTTCCTCTGGTGATGATGTTTCTTTTAAAGATAAAAATAGCAATGAACATTAACTTTGTCGTAGTGAGCACCGCCTTTATTACAAACATGTATCACACAAATAGCTAAAAGGGGGCATGTCGCCTTAAGTATGATCAGAAGCTTCTTACTCATGTTTAATATGATCCTCTTTAGGGTCATTATTATCGCGTCATTAACGTGAATGTCCTTGTAGCATTTAATTCACGTAGCCAACATCCTCATTGGTACCATCATAGCTATTGGAATATTTTTTGCAGTCTTGTTATGCTTGTTCCACGTCACTTCTTTAACAAGAAGACATTAAAATGCTATTGCCAGGTATGCACGAACACTTTTACTGCGGCGCTCAGGTGGCAGTTAGCGTTCACAGTAATCTTACAGATGGCTCTAGCTCCAATCAACTTTTTCAATTTTCCGAACGTACTAACACCTGCAACGACATAATCTAGAGCACTGTGCAGCGTGTTCCTGTGGCATGCGGGGGCCGGGGTATATATAATTGAATTAGCTAGCAGTTAGGCTTGAGAGCGTTCTCTGCCTTGGAAGAAGCGTGCTCATCTTCCCCTGTATGTACTTGGTGGCAAAATGTAGTTACTTGTTTATGTCAAATGACGTCTTAGTAGGGTGTTTGATGCTATGGGAAAAGTGACATGTCTTTTATACTTTAAGGAAAACTACAATCAACTACCGTCTATCAGTCTATTTGGGCAAATTGATGACATTGCAAAAGTCCCGATTAGATCTCTAATGCATTTGATTAGCCGTTTTAAGGAGTTGTGAAACAGAGCAAGAACTCAAGCGTCCCACTCCCTCCCGTAGTATTATCAAAGATCTTGTTATAATAAGATACCCGACTCGGCAACTCGCCCGACAAATTTCGTGACACCGCGTAGGCAGCGCCCCCTACTTTTGTGGAAGCTACTTGACGCTCAGCAGTCAGCCAAGTTCGTTATGTTTTGCGAGTATGTCTGACTAGAAGTCAAACACAAATGGGCATTTCTGCGCTGCAATATACTGCTTTAATTGACAATTACCTTTCCACCCAGGAAGTGAATGTTCTAGCATATGTCTCTGGCTATATCGGCCGTAAATTCAGTTGTGTGCAATATGCAGAAACAAAATTTCTGAAGTCAATGATATACATGACCAGAAAAATTACCGAAGTGCAAAGGAAGGGCTCGTTGTCCCAAGCAAATCGGTAGTAGATGCATTATGCAGGCTTAAGGAACATTGCCGCAAATTCATTGACACAGAATTATACAGTAAGCAAGGGAAAGCCAGAGTTGTAAGACTCTAGTGCTGCCCCATAAGATGGGGCAGAACTATGTCTGTATAAATTGGTGTGTTTAATGACATAACACAGGGAGACATATTGTCAACCTATCTATTCAGTGTTTATATGGATGGTTTTGAATAATTCCCTGTTCAGTGAGTTTTAGTGTGCTGTGTTGTAAAATCTTCTAATATATGTTGATGATCTTTTTTCATTTGTGGTTGTTCTGACAAGCTATTAAGACGGCTCTTTTTAGTTATAATGACCTTTATATATATATATATATATATATATATATATATATATAATATATATATATATATATATATATATATACTTATATGATATATATCTATGGCAGATGTATAAGGACTATTATATTATAATCCACACCAGTATATAGGACTATACTATACCTTATATATATATAGTGGTGGGGAGATTTGTCGACAAAGGAGTCCCTGGATAGAGAGAGTTTAGAATGGAGAGAGTTGCAGAGAGAGAGAAGAGAGATGAGTGTGAGAGATGAGAGAGAGTTAATGATGATTAAATTCATGCTGCATTTGTTTTTAGTATATGCTATGTCTGGCCCAATCATGTCATTATTATATTGCACAAAATGTGCAAGAATACATGTTTAGTACTACATAATAAAATCATGCACAAGGCACCCAATCAACCGACAATGCAGCCTGTTGATTCAGTGGAGGTTAGGGTGACAAATCAAATATCATTCAATCGGGAAATCATGAGCATGTATTTAAATCAACTTCGGCCGCAAATATGTCCACACTAATGACGAAACCAATATGATTCAGATTAATCTTTTAACATCAAATAAGGGTTGACTAGACCTCCGACTGTGTCTTAAAAAGGAGTAAATTCGGCCCTACAGGACGTCTGAGTAAGTATGTATTTTACCGTCCGATCGGGGCTAGGCCTGGGGTAGATATTGATAAATGCGAATTTGTTCAAACGTTCATAAAAAATATTGTAGTTAATGAAGCAGTGACACTTATTGATATAGTAGACTGTATTGAAAGTCGTTACACCACTCTTTAAAGTCATTCATTAGCGTAGTTCTCTCATTGATTGCCGCCGGTGAATGAAGTGTAACAAGGATGTACTCCTATTTGAAACAATATTCTTCCTAGAGTCCGAATTTGATCGCAAATATGCAACCATTGCTTTGTTTACGCCAGGTCTGGCACGATCATGTTATCCTTATGCGCAAATAATGTGCTGAATTTATTTTTATATAACCGTTAAATATCTGTCATTGAAGTTGCTTTCAATATTGATTTAATATTGGCCGTATTTCATTAGTTTGGAAGTCGTAACCGCAACCAGTCGACCACAAAACATAAACGAGCCGGTTATACAGCCCATGTATTTCAATAAACAGCCTAATGGCTACAGATCAGCATGTGAAAGATTGTATAGGCGTGACTATTTAAAAACCTTCAAAGTACAACATTACTTTTTATGGTATATTTAGTAGCTGATATTACGCCTCTCATACCGAGCCACTTAGAGCTCAGCCTTTTCTTGGTGATATCCGCTGGGCTGCATGAGGCTGTTAGCTGGCTATACAAACCTTGTTACGAGGAAACATTGGGGGTTAATGGTGAGGCGATAAAGCGTCGCATACGTGAATATAAACTAGCCATCCACCTTATAGCGGAATAATTGGGCAAGCATATATATATATATATATATATATATATATATATATATATATATATATATATATATATATATATATATATATATCTATATATCTATATATATATATATATATATATATATATATATATATATATATATTTATATGTTCTATATATGCCAGAACGGCAAACGAATGTACCAGGAGACTAATATATATATATAAAACGGGTTGGTTGATGTTTAACATTTGTGAGCATTGTATATACTATGAGGAACATCGCACGGGTTTCCAGGAGACAATCTGAAAACGGGTTGGTTGATGTGTAACATTTGAGAGCATTGTAGACAATGAGGAACATCGCAGGGTTTCCAACTAACACTTTCGGGTTTATGGACGACCCCATAGAGCCCACCGCAACCGCGTTACTGCACTTCTATGTCTTTGTTGTTCGAATCATTGGTACATTACGGTTGCTACATATGTGCAAGGTAACTTAACTTACGAACGCTTTTTACGGCTGCCTTCGTATATATTTCTATTTGTATGCATGAGATGTGAGATTCGCTTCCATATATTCTCACACCATTAATACAAACCAGCAAGCATGGCTTTTGATTACGCATTTCGAGTGAAATGCACACAAAATTTATTTGGGTCAATGAATTAATTCTGTGAACTTCAATTCATTCTGCTATATTAACAACATCAGTAAGATGAAAAAGTGAGAGTTTCTGAATAGTCGTCTGACCCGAACAAGACCCATATTTTTAATACAAGACTATTTTGCCACTTACATATCTGTAACAGGTAGCTGCTATTATGTCTATTGTTCAAAAAAGCCTTGCATCTCATTTCTTTGCCCAAGGTATTGTACCATTTGGATGCCTTAGGCGCAGGTGGCTATTTTGAGGGATCCAGGTGCAGCACACATTTTTAACACACGTGTCTCAAGAAAGTTGTAATTATGCCTCAGCACGTAAGCGTGCATTCTCACAAGTGTCGACTTACTCCGGGCTGTGGTCTTGTGGTTAGCAGACCGAATGAATGACCAAACACGTTCTTCCTCACGTTCTCCATCACAGTCTCAATTAGTTTTGCATGGTGCGTAAGTAGAATGGTGTGGTTTGTGCGACATAGTCAAACGTAAATGCAACACTGTACAATGAATACTCAACCGAAAACGCCCGCAGACTAGCTAATTTTGATGTTCTTTTCACCCTGACGTGGCACGTATGCACTGGGATATTTCTGTGTCAATCGTGATGCTTGATGGTCGACCTGGATGAAAGTGGCAAACGTTTATTCTATAAAACATGCGTTGATACTCATCAGTCACGGCGAGTTCCTTTATATAAACATAACAAAATCACCTATGTCGACCACGGGATCACCAACCAATACATCAGTTACAGTGGCAGGTGACTATATTCCATTTGCTCACATACATCATTGATCATCGGAACATAACTTTACCTAACACTGTCATGGTACAGGAGATGACAAAAAAAAAACCATTATAAATAGGACGGTGCATCAGGTATGTATCATATATTTGCCTGACCTACATTGGCGTCGCGTACGGGTACTTGCAAATTGGTAAGCAAGCATTTGCTGAAGCAAAGGCCGCTAGTTTGATGACCCACATTAGTTGGGTTCAGCAATTGGTTTAATAGATACTTGGCAAGCGTACAAACCTAATTGAGAGCAGTAGATTATGTGGAAAACATTGTTTTGACTGCATTAAAGTGAACAACCGCCTTGAATGGTTAGCACAACCTGACAGATATAACGAAGTATTATCTTATGTATATACCGACAATGAGCTTGTGAAACGACAACGAGCGTCGGTATGACAATGTGCGATGGAGTTGAGGACACCAGACGGCCAGTGTGATGAACATACAGTCCGCGAGTGCGTTCGGCAGGGACGGATAGTGATCCTAGCTATGATAATGGTGGTGATGAAGGGATAAATGAAAACCACCTTATTCAGGTGGCTTTGTGGGCAGTGATAGGGCGAGTGCTGTTGGTAACACTAGTACCCTGGAGCCACACAATTGGAAATTAGATGAATTGACTGTAACGTTCATGTTCCTCAAATGATATCCTATCCCTAGTTAGAAGATACATTAATGATTATTCTAAGAGGGAGAAGGTTGAGTTGGGTGAGGTTTGTGGGAAAGGTTTAAGGGAGCATTGATTGTTGAGGGATGAGGTGGGTTCACGAAACAACCAAACTGAATAGAAATCAGGCGGTACGTTTTGTTGATAGTCGTCATTTGAAAAATGCTCCCACATGGCCAGAACATAGGGCAGCACGTCCGTGTGACTCAGTTGCCTCAACTCAAGGCACAACTCCCTATTTATTGGCATAAAAGCTCTGATTCCTTTAACATTACATCTGCCGGCGACTGCAGAAGTATTAACTTAACTATAAAGACTGAAATACGTATCCGATATACTGAAGGTCCGTTATGTTTTAGTACCTTTTTCTTTCATGCGTCCATTAGAATAAGCGTCGCAACAATAAATTATGTGCTACACTAAAGTATTCACTTTACACACGTTTCCTTTACACTAATGTGCAAATTATCCTGAGGGTTCCCATATTCTCATACATCCGTCAAACTACTGTATATGTTACATCCATGTATCCTTGTTCTCAAGCGTGACTGTTGGCTAAACTGAAATGTCCGTCCTGTTCAAGTTTCCATTATATTCAGGTGTTCATTCTATTCACCAGTCATTTAAATGCAGGTGTCCGTTTCACTCAAGACTACGCTAAGAAATGCACATGCCACACTTTCCCTGGCGTATCGTTACTACACTTCCTGTCTCAGGTCAGCGTTCGCAGGGAACACTTCAAAACCTTGCCAGGGTATAACATATACATTGTAAAAGAATTGAAAGGCAGTCATCGGCTTCAATATGACGCATCTAGATCCTAAATACGGGTCACGTAACAACCATTTGTCAAATGTCTCAATGGACTTACTAATGATCTGACTAGTATACCCGCTTATCTCGTATTGTCATTAGTGACCCGCGTTAATGTCAGATCCATACAGAGCATGAGCGCATCCTGCAAGCCCTCCCGCACCAAGATCATTGAGATCAGAGCTGGATGTAGTGCTAAATGCATTTAATGGCGGGCTTATTAGGGGTTGTTATTTTCACGAGAAGGAGAAGTCTTACCATGGGAAAGGTGAGACATGGTTTGAGCTAGGAAGGTGAACATTTGGCAATTTCTGAATCAGATTCTTGGCTTCAACTTCGGCCAAAGACAGCATGCAGTTACACATTTGAAAAACACACATACTCTGCCCAAGCCAACTGCTTGCTGGATGCCAAGCTGAAGTTGCATCATATTACAGTGGGTGTTTGAACCAGTGTAAAAGAGTAACAGGTCATATGTTAGTATATATGTCTTCAAAATAAAGCGGTAGTGTTGTACCATGGTCGCTGCTAATGAATTTAACCTGATTGCTGACATAATGGAACATGCTCTTCACACACAATTGTCACCTCCTCCATGGTTTGACAAGATCACACACACAACCGTCCGGAATGCAAGGTGCATATTTGTTAGTTACAGACCCAAAAACCGCAAACTACATTATATGACAATAAATGCCAGTGACGTAAGAGGAAATATTTATCGAATGTTTGGACGGCCACATGATTTAAGTATTTGATTATATTATAATGACGACGTTACCATAGTGAATGGATGAGTGTAGGTTTGATATTCATCATCTGTCCTGGTCATCTTCTCGACCTGTTCGACTAATTGCAGAGGCATCTTCCAAATACTCATCTGAAGCATGTATAATATAAACGTCATGATATCTCGACGCACCCCTACACGCAGGGGTTGCAGAATCTTGTGTACAAGATATGCAAAAGCGGGTTGAGGAATTTGAAAAAAAGTGCTGATTTTAATGAATAAGAAACTGCTAATAGGTTGATTACCTATTCGCCCGCGCGAATGGTGATGCGTTGAACGCTGTGTACATGATGTCCAATTGCGAGTGACTAGTGATACATCTCTATGTTCGCTTCAAAGTCCGTTGGGGTATGCATGCCCACCAAGCGGTCTGAAATTAACGAGAATATAGCATGCATTGTCATCTGTTGCCATTTCAACGATCAAACATAAAACCGAGAACGATGTCCACATGATCGTGGAATGAAATCGACGCTCGTGATATCAACAGTCCAGATATGGATGGTCAGCATTATACCTATTTTATGGGTTTGTGATTTGCCCAGAATTACAACTGACAAGCATTTGGCGTACCTGAGCCGTCATAGGAGCGTCAATCAATCTAAACACACATCCAAACGACACCTTGTGATAACGGTAAATGATGGAACCTTGTATATTACCTTTAGTTCAGCTCATTATCTGTGTCGCTTATAGTACTTGGCCTCAGCCGGAACTCTTTGCAAGATGTGTGACTGATGATTCACACTCGGTGGAGGCCGCAGATGGCTCGGTTCCCAGCGCTTCCGGGTGCAGCTTCACTCACACTATTTAGAGTGAGTGTATCGACCCGCAGAAGCTTTGCAACAGGGTAGCTACAATTGTTTAAACTTGATTTATCTTATGCGCGACGAACACATGTGGTGCGACATATTTAACAGTGATAAAAACCATATTATCGATTTGTCGATGATAGGTTTCTGACTCAGGTAATTGTTACTAACTGTTTTTGGATAGCATTTGATGATTCGTTTTGGGGCTTTATATCAAATATTAGCAACTGCTCAAAACGAAATCTGCAATATGTTGATTTAAGAGTGAGCGACACCGGTTACAATGCGACACATTTTGGGCGGCGTTATACGAGATCTTTGTGTGACACACTGCCCCCGCAACTAGCATTTGCTGAAGGGGCATTGTGTACATACTCGTTTGTGCCGTTCCAATTTCGTGACCTAATGCAGTGCTAACAAAAAAGTTAGTTGTACCTGTCATTACCATTTTTCAACAGGATAGGCTTGCAGAGATGACTCGATAAGTTCATGTATGATGATGTATTGTTATCTCAACCTGACTTATACATTACTGATAACGAGCCCAAGGGTCATAAAAGTCATATTAGCCGAACAATATTTAATGACTGTCCAAACTGATAGTTATAGCAGACGAATCATCTACTGCATGGCCGTATTATTCATGATGGATTCTCATGGTTGTAGGCAATGATTTTGTGTCTTTACAATGTCCCGGAGAAATGATGACAAGGTGTATTTCCTGGCATGTGATAATTTTGGCATCTGTGTGGCTGGATAAACGGTATCATTTGTATTACAAAAATCACGTACGATACACGCTGTAGCAATGGCTGCATTTTGAAAATGAGTCTACTAACGTGCATACATCAAATAACATTACATATTGTATCAAATATGTTGTACTCTGACGTATCTGAAAGATTAACTTAGTGTTCATTGGACGCATGGGTAAGCAAGGTAAAACAACGCAGAGGTATCGTGAACTGATTAGAGACACGTCATCATTTGGTCAGTGAAATCGATTTGTTTGTCTTTTCATTTCACTGGCTCTGGTTATAGTTGGTATCTTGTCTATATCGCTTGCATTTGCAGCGCCTGTGTCAGCCATTGTTGTGTTGTGCTGGTCATCTAGTTTATCTAAGCAGTTTATTTGTCATTGCTGTACCAAGTGATGCATGACTGCGGAAGAGTAATTGTAGACACATATGATTTATTCTTGATAATCTATATATACACACAATGGAATGTAGTGACTTATGCGTTTGCGTATGCTGAACATTACATTTTCAATATTGGTTTCCATCATTGGAGTGGTGTTTAATGCGCGTTAGTATGAAACGCGGCCTTTATTTTGTATCGTCACATGAGCGCCTTACGGTCTTTGACGACTAAGTCGTTCCACTCATACTAGCCGCTTCCAGTGTGATCTGAAGATATATATATGCAACTGATGAAAGATTAGTTTGGATTAATTGCAATCCGCATATTAAGCATCATCAAATGATTTCGAGCATGCAAGAACATTGGCATGCTCTGATGGGATTAACCGATACATCGAGAGACAGTAATAAGAGTATGTAAAGCAAACGGGTGATGTGGTCCTGTGTTGGCGTCGTTATAACATCAGATTGCGTCATCTAATGTATTTTATATAGGTAGCATATATTTCATGAAACGATGTAACATGCGTGCACATGTCACTATCTGAAGTCCGTAATGAACTCTATTTTACTTTTCATTACTACGGTTGATGTTGCTCGCCGAGTAATTTGCAAGAACTGCTTCGTAATACAATAAATATATAAAAGATTGATCAAATGAACCATTTTATTCAGTTTTGTAGAAAGATAAACACAGCCAAAGTGTCTAACACACCTCAACCACATTTGATTATCATTTGACCAAGACGAAGACTAAATGACCTGTGTAGACTTCATTAAGGTTTGCAGTTGCCCACATACGAATAAAGAGGATTCTGTAATTTTAAAATTGTGTAGCAGAAGCATTAATTTTTACTAATGTTTAGTTTGAAATGCTTGAGGTGAGAGATATTCCCTTTGGAGGCAGCATCTCTCCATGCCGACTGTCTAAAGGCGTCAAGGGTAGGCCACGTACGATCTATTACAAAATCTGTACAAGCAGAACAATGTCCCTTCAACTATTAAAAGCACGCAGTAACTGTCAATTTACCGCGCTCAGCAAATCCCAAAACCAAAACCCTGCCTCTGCTATTTTAATTAAGCACTCAGAATCTAGCCAGTGCAGGAGTTGACCTTTGTGCTAACATTTCATGTAACATATCACATACCATGGGGACAGTACAAATCAATGTGGCTGATAACATTTTCACCAATAGCTCATCGACGTATACAAGTCTCCAGACGATAGACTATTTTTAATTTTCAATCTAAAGGGTGTCCTCTACGATAGAACACTGATGTAAATAACCTAAATGGTCTTAGGGGTTTAACCTAAACGGTCTGCAGTATAATACACGCCGTGTAACACACATAATATGCGAATCAATTTCTGGATGGATTCAGCTTTTTACATTGCTGTGTGTATTTAGCAGCGTGATGACCTAAAATAAACAAATACTTCAATAATCCTCATCGACCGGATGCACAGGTCTGAAGTAGGCATGCATGCTACCACATAAAGGAAACATGACAACAGCATTGTACATTACTGAACCATCTGATACAATGTTGATGTTGCATTGCAGGAATAAACAGTGGCGTAAGTGCTCAGATACGCAACGTAATGACATCGAGTAAGCTTTTTGAATCCCCTGGTAATGTGTGTAACAATGAGACGACCGCATAGTAAGTAAGTAAGCTAACTGTGTAACATTACATTACAGACGAGTCTCACAAGCCGAGCAGCTCACTCACATAAATCACTACGCCCTGCTTGCCTAAGCAGGCAATATTCGGAGAATAAGGATACTGTACATTTGATTCTGAGCATCAACACATGCAAAAACATGTTCTGCCTCTTTCGGGGTAAAATTCATATCAATGGGCAATAATGAATGTTGATCGAGCTAATGGATGCTATCGCCTTCAAATCTGACGATACGTTGCATTCGGTGGTGCAGTTGTAGTAATATTGCATAAAAATATATCAGCATCTGATGTACGAGTTTAAAAGCTATACCGTCTGTGTCGATCTAAGTGCTTTAGCAAAACGCAATGAACATGAAAGACTATTTGAAACGCATGCATTATCTATTGAATACCTGCAAAATGTATTGGCGACCACTAAATCTTCCTGTAAAATGAATGGTACTTCAAAGTTTCATTCCAATTCGCAAAATATTCATGTAAAAGCGTTTATCCACTTGAGTTGTAAAATGCATATTATTCAATAATATAAGAATGTTTATGTTTGACGCAACTTGATATACTCACTGGTTATGTTCTGTTTATAATAGGTGATTACAATTATTTGCAAATACTGCACCGAGCTCCCCGTGAGGATTACCCATGTAAATATATTAATCCCGCGACGTCGTTATTTATAACTGATGTGTTACGTAATGAGGTTTCATATCTGATGGCGGGACACACCTACACATACATACATACATACATACATAAATACATACATACATACATACATACATACATACATACATACATACATACATACATACATACATACATACATACATACATATACATACATACATACATACATACATACATACATACATACATACATACATACATACATACATACATACATACATACATACATACATACATACATACATACATACATACATACATACATACATACATACATACATACATACATACATACATACATACATACATACATACATACATACATACATGGATACATGCATACATACGTGCAGATATACATTCATACATACAAATATACATACATACATAAATACATACATACATACAATACATGCATACATACATACATGCGAATATACATACATAAATGAATATATACATGCATACATACTTCGTTCTCAGAAGTATCGTGTTTGACATAAGAGGATCCATTACTGCAGCGTATCATTTATAAAACGCACGCTGCGTTATGCAAATACCGCACTTCGATGACATGACCAAGTGCACCTGGGAAAACATACTATCTCTTCATTTCAATTCCTTCTGAATAAATCTGATTATCCTTTGTGAAGTTATGTGTCGGTGTTGAGCGTGCTGAAATATTATTCACGCAGCGGCGCATCAAGTGCTATTATATTTTAATAAAATAGATAAGTGAATTGTGCTTTTGTTTTGTCTTACATGGTCGCTCGTTAATCGAATATTACAAATGTTTGCCTGCTATTTGCTGGTCGGATGCCTACCGAAGCCCAATCATTGTTATTCCCTCATGCATAAACGCCCTCATACAATCAACCATGTAACATCAGTATGGGTCTCTGTAGAGTGACTAGGTGCGTTCAAGCTTGTACCATCTTGCTGTCATTTGCATCTAGGAATCACCCGCAGGATACTTGATGTTATTATGCATATGAATGAGGTAAGGAAATATTCAGCAACGCTCCAAGAAATATTATCTTCTGGGAATGGATATATCTACAGACCCACAAATATGCAAACATTATGACGTACTTACTGTTGCTTTGTTCGTTCACTGAACTATTGAACGATTGCTAGCACCAAGTCGTATATGCAGGCACAACAAAAACAGCATACCACAACTGACTGTCAAACCTTGTATTGTCTTATTTTTTGCGCTTTGTCCGTGATTTGTATTGTAGATATATATTTGCATTGACTTAAGGATAACAATTTCATCGAAAATTCGTCACAGATTTATTTTTCAATGGAAGGTAGATATGGTGCAATATCGGATATCGCCATGAATCATTTTATTTCGCTCAAATATAACACAGACAGACGGCCGCAAAGATATATGTACAGACGACCACAATATACATCGCTGGCAAGTCATATATCATTTCCATACTCCAGTTGGGGAAACAATAAGACGATTCTTCAAAAATGCGATTCTTTAATTTCGCCCGTTGATTCCGCCTTTCGCCGAAAAACCTCATATTTCAGTAAACATATTAAGAATTATTGCACCAATCGTGCATACCCTTGGCCACTATCAAACGAAATAGCCACAACATCCCCAATATGCACCTCAACAGTGTTTGACATATGGCAAACCAGATAATGTCCAGTTCACAAAATACTCACTACTTTTCACCCAATATTTTAACCGTCGTAAGCAAGCGAAATGTGAAAGAATGCTGAATTCAGGTATATATAGATGTGTTTATATTTACCTTCAGTCGATTATGGACCTGGTAAAGTACTCGAATAAGCATCGATATCATTAACATATTGTCAAACATGGCAGTAAACAGTTGACAAACAAACAAATATATCATTTCCGCAGCCTAGCATTATACAAAATTAATGCTGTTGAAAACTGTACATAGATTCATTATTTAGTATGGATCTATTTAAGTCCCCAATATGCGTAACCCCGACCACAAAAACACAACATATTTTTGCTTCAATGATAGCAAACAAAGGAAAGTCCCCCATTAAATGCTCACTGCTAACAACCAAACTTCTGTTGATACAATGGAGTAGATAAATGACGAAATCTCATGGCCACAGTCGATTATTATACAGAATAGCCGCTGCAAAAAACCATGCCAAATAAACTAAGTCGCAAGCGTTATAAAGCAACGCAAACGCGCGATAATAAAATAGAAGTACAACAAAGTATTCGGAGAATATAATATTTGCTAGCATCCCATACATACTGAATTTAATTTACGGTTAGTCGAAAGGAATGTTTGGATATATTTAGTAATGTATTCAGGTTTGCTTTCACCCTACAACCTATACTGTAAAATATACACATGAGCCTTAGTTGTCTCATGTAGATCTAACCGAGCTGCTATCGTTAAAAAAATAACTATAGTCACCAGCTTAAATTCATAATGTGACACGTAAACAAGTACAAGTTTAAAGTGGCGATGAAAGGTCAATTGAAGATCAAACGGTCTGATGTTAATTGTTATGGGAATTGACGGGTTTGGAATGTTAACTTCAAAGGGCTCTACTTGCTACACCGGGACTACTTAATTTGGATAGTGACCGTTTACTTCAGATATCAACGGTATGGTATTTAAAGGGGATGGATTATTACTCCACACTGGTTGACGACGCTTACTACGGTAAATACATAAATCTAATTGATAAGGACGGTCACATTTACCCTTTCTACACATTGAATTGACCTCAAGTCTAGCACAAACCGTTCACAAACAAATAGATAATAGAACAAATAAGATCAATTAAAATATTCTAAACATTAATGACATAGAATGACACCAAAAAAACCCATTAGCGGTATCAATAGTCTCTTTTACGACTCCTGCATTGAGATATAGTGCGACTAACATTATTACAGTAAGCGCACATTTGGGAACGTGCATCATTTCTAGATTTCCATTCGTGACTACCGTTCATGACACTTGTAACTGACGCTTGATGGTCCTGTGTTAAGCTGTTCTGGAGGTCTCTTAATTGATCGGTAAGAGTTTTTGTTCTTTCCAACATACTTATTTGTTCGCGTAGTGTTCGATTTTCGTCTTGTAACCTTTCCAACTTTTCCGAAGCAGATGTGTTTTTGACCAATTGTCCTCGCAGCATACCTCGCATGTTTTCAAGTTGAATTTGGGCGTCTAGTAATTGGTCTTTGAATCCGTCAATCTCACCCACCAGATCACGTTTCTTCTTGTGTTGTCTTGGAGTATCTCTTTTATGATGCATCCTTGGGGCGCTTGGATTTACGCATTCCATCCAGTCGGATGCCAGGACTGAATGGAATGGAAGGCTGTTTTCACCTTTTTTCTTCGTCAAGAACGTTTCCAAGCGGGCTTGATCCCGTCTGCGTTGACTTGGCGACTTGTTCTTTGTCGGTGCTGTTTTAGAGTATGGTATTGCACTGGGGGATTTCTGCGATGAGGTAGCCGGTGCCATGTAGTAAGGCACAGGCCCTGACCAGGGTTGTCCGTGGCGTCGGTAGCCTAATCGTCTAGACATACCTAAGTTTTTGAAGATCACTTCTCTGTGATCAGCCAAAAGGTGATCAACCCGGCATCTCCACCAATTTTCACCGTGAACGTCGGCACTGTTCATGGTTGTAGTGATGAAGACGAGACGTCAATTGAATGGTAACTGGAAAAATGATGTTTATTTCTGAATGTGGGGATACGGATTCAGTATCCCGCAAGTCCGAATATAAATTGCAAAACTATAGTATGGAGTTACTCTGGTGATGTCCAGAGGCTACTGCTGAGCTGGAATTCCAAACTGCTACTTGCCGTACGGAGTTGGCCTTCCAACTTGGTCCGTACGACGGGGACTGTATCGTTGCCCAAATACTGAATGTCTTTTACTTTTGAGGACGGAGGTATTTATACAAGTGTGTGGCGTCGTCAGCAAGCGTGGAGGTACAATTACCTTTAGCTTCAATTGAAGATCAAACGGTCTGATGTTAATTGTTATGGGAATTGACGGGTTTGAAATGTTAACCTCAAAGGGCTCTACTTGCTACTTAATTTGGATAGTGACCGTTTACTTCAGATATCAAGGTATGGTATTTAAAGGGGATAATTTATGACTCCACACTGGTTGACGACGCTTACTACGGTTAACACATAAATATAATTGATAAGGACGGTCACAGAAGCCATGAAAGGTATATATCGCATATCACAAGTGCGGATCAGACCTTGGCGCACAGAGTAGTATAGAGGTTGGGGGTTCTGGTCCACCCCACTTATCTACACTACATAGCTAATTACTACCTATACAGCGATTACTTTTTTGCTCCTTGCGTTTTCAAGGTGACCCTTAATAGGGCTACGCGGCATATAAGCAATTTCAGGGAGGCAGAGTCGGGCCCAACCCTCAACGGTGCCGACAGTAAGTTCCCATAGGCCACGGTGTCTTACGCAGGTTTGTGTTCATGTAAATCTAGGGGCTCATATTGAATATGAGCACATGGTGTATCGTGGTAAGCCTCATTCCTAGCGACAGGTAGAGCTTAAGAGGAACATATTATTCTCTTTGTTGCGCAGGTTGGGCACCAGCTTCTCAACTTCAGTTGTGCTCCCCAATGCACCTAAGAGATGCTTCTGATAGTTTGATAACAATCAATCTGAACGGATATTCGCTTTGGCGCTAGTGTATAATCAATGTGATCAGCATGTAACTCTGCAGGGTATTCCAGATCAACTTCGAGTATATATCCGGTTTTGGAAATTTCGGGATGGTCCTGTACCGCCCACTCAATCAGCCCAGTGTCAAGGTACTGAATGGTTTAATCACATGAATTGAAAGGTAATCGCTTTGGGCATTATTTGTTTGCTTATGGTGAGCCATTTCCATACAGATCTATATGTGTGAAAGCAAGAGAGCGCAAAGGTGCTATTTTAAGACAGTGGGAGCCGAGCCAGTAGGTGCTATTTTCAGACAGCGAGCGGACAACCACAGGAAATCTCGTTTCTATTTTTTTGACTGTTGGCTTTAGCAGCAGCTCTGCTCGCACACCACAGAGGTTTTTTTCTACATATGCCATGGTGATTCAGGGCTGTTGGGCAGTAATCTTTTTCTGTTGGTATGCAAGCCTATGGATGATCTTATCAAACCAACAATCCATGCAAGGGAAGGCGTTGGGTGTTTTTGGATGCCACCATGCTAGTCAAAACAACCCCAGACTTCTGACAACCAAGAGTCATACGGAATCCAATGTCGGCAAATGAGACCTTTCCGTGACTGGAGGCTTTTCTACCACAGCGCTTTCCTAATTTCTAGCCCCAGCAAGCATGGCATTAGCCTCACCGAGCGCTCTAAGAAGCTTATTTTGATTGGCGTTTTGAGCAACAGCGCCCTTCCTCCCTGCAGCAACCTTTGTAGCGTTTTATGTGGGTTCACTAGTCACCCTCGACACTGCCTCTGCCGGGCCCTGTCGATTCATGTCGGTTCCTGCCTTGTTGGGATCACATCATTAACACACGGGGCGTCTTCAGGTGAGTCAAGGTTCTTGGTGTGAAAGAGCACAACCCAACGGGTCTGCTCACGTAGGTCCTTCAGCTCAGAGCTGTACTTTTGGGTAAGGACCAAGACACGCTGATGCGCATGGCAGTTCGGATAACATGTTTTTCTTCTTGGTTAGGGTCTTGTTCAATGCACCAGCAACCTTTGCATTTTTGTGTGAACTAGATGGTAACACCCTCATACGCATTATCCACGCACCTGCAACACCATGGGATTGCTTGCCGGTTAGGTACTTTACTAGGGTTACATCCGCCAAATCCAGGTCTTTTACAGCTATTGCTCCACTCATTTATTCATTGGCGCAAAGACCTTTATCGCCTCATCCCAGTGCTGGTAGGCACGCATGCCGCCCTGAGCATAGAGTTGGCTGAGGATGCCCTTCAATGGTCACCTCGTCTTTTGTAATCATTGGGTTGTAGAATAACTTTGTCTTCCTGAGAAAAATGAGGATTTGGCTGGGTCTTCAACGAGCAGTAGAATGTCCTTCATGCTGCGTGCCAGTTCGTTCAGGTTGATGTTCCACAGTGTGTCACTTTTATTGTATGCAAGCTTCCTGTGGCAGAGCACACGCTCATACAGAATCGCGAGCCGACCTGTTTACCGAGTGCGGATCATGCTGGCCAGCTCTGGTTGGGTAACCATGTCATATTCCAAGGAGATGTCATCGATTGTGTAGCAGGCGTCGGTGTCACCCGTTGCGTGAATCACACGACTGTAGTCGGTGAATGTAAGCTAGTATTCCAGCTCTCGGGGTCAGCGTGATTGTAAAGGCAAGCGGGGCGGTCCCCTGGACAATAACGTCTTTTGCACCCAGGTTGGGGAAGTGGGGCGGCCGGTGTTGGTTCCGGTCAATAGTGCTTTGGTAGTTTGCATTAACTACAGACTGCTGCATGCCATTAACCCCGAAGGTCTCACGTATCAGTCGATATGGATTTAGCTTTCGACCGTAAGTACATGCCAGAATGTAGGTACTCCAGACAGAACTTGAACCCCAAGTATCTTGCTTTATGTATTCAACATATAGCGAGCCATCCTGAAATGCGAAATGGTTCGTTGGTTCGGTAACATACTTGTTGGGATTCCCGTAATGAATGATTGGCCATACTTGTTCTGTTTCAGGGTCAGTGAAGTAAATTCGCCCGAGACCTTGGTTGCAACCTTTTATTCTCCAATCGAGATTTCCGGCAACAACAAACTAATGGCAGAAATCATGGTAGATTCTCTTGTCAAACGAATTTTCAGTGGCCGGCCCTGTAGCGTCATCCGTTAGTGCTACCCTCATTTCGTTCAGAAGTCTCCGAATGGTGTAGTACACGTGAAACCTATAAAGATCCCTTATTAGTTTGACTCCAGAGACAAAGTGGTCTAGCACGGGAACACCACAGCTGGATGTTGCGCACCATGCAACAAATGTTATCTGGTTCTGCCAGTATTGCATGTGGTTGGTTCTTCAGCCAACTATAAGTTTATCGTACCTTACGTTTGGTACCACATAGTGTTCAAACAGGTTGGATAACTCCACGTTGAACGCCCCTGTACTATCCTCCGTTTGCATCGGGATTAGGAGATGTGTCAGCTGCTTAGCTGCTAAACCTATGTGTTAGTCTTATGTCATTCACGTATCCTGTGGTATAACCTTGAATCTAATGAGACCGTTCAATGGCAGTCAATGAATACAGAAGATAGAGGATCTGTCAAATTAAAACCTGGTCTCTGGAGTTTCAAACTTCTGCAGGAGAAGATTACATTATTAGGTTTTAGTTTAAATGTTGATGCTGCTGATGGGGTTGTTACCTACACAATTCATTACAGTGGTCTGTGCTCGTGTCAGGCGGTTTGTTTAAAATGTTGGGTCTTGGTGACGGTCAGGGTAGGCGACTAATTGCTTCAGGTGGCCCATTCACTTAAGCATCTTCAGCACACAATGTTCAATTCGATCAAGTCAGTGCAACGCCTAGATGGTGCGCTTAGTGATATTATAATCGCGAACATCGCTAATCCTGTCTCTAAGCGTGTTACTAGCGGAACTGTGTATGATCTGAAGGTTCAGTTAAGGGATAATAAGGGACGGCTATTGCACAACCACGACCTTCCTGTAAGCGCTGTCCTTGAATTCCCAAGATGTCAATAAAAACGAGTATTTATCGTCCTCAACATTATAAGGCAGACCTCTCGAAGTATGCAAAGAGGGTCTTTGTAGCGAATAAATCTGGTGGTACTATGACTAGAGGCCGTAACATGCAAGGTCAGACGATACGTCGGCTGCAAGACCCTACAGGATGCTGCCAACAAACAGTATGACTATGACCATCAAATAATCTACCCAGAAGCCACTAATTACGCTTTGGCCGATTTAAATCTTAGGGTTAATATTTAGGCGATTGGTGGATCACCGGAAAATGATTGTGGCTATATCACGCTACACGTAGTAGAATATTACGTATTGGGGAGGCTGCACTAATTAGCGATCCTACAAGTGTCAGTCAATACACAGTGTTTGGGTGGATGTTCAACAAGCAAAGATTTCAAGCGAACATTATGCTACCAAAACCTACGACTCGCCTATAGATTTATATGAAGGTGATATTTTCAACTTGTTGGGGGGAGGAGGGGGGGGGGGGGGCATATTTTTAGATGCCCAAAAATGGTTTTATGTTACTCCTAATTCATAACTTTCCTGTGTAATGGGACAATAAAGACGGCCCTGCATTGTGAAGATGTCAATAAAAACGAATATCTATGGACCAAGACAAAAAACGGACCAGGGACCCGACTTCTCTGTATATGTAACAAAGACATGTACTTATAGGTGACTCACAAAAAATATATAAAGCTGGCGGTTCTGTGACTAGAGACCATGAAATTAGAGATAACAGAATCCTTTGGTTGGGAGCCCTAACATCAGCAAAGGATGCTTCTAATAGAAAGTATGTTGATGACAAACAAAGACTGCAGCACAGGGTCATGAAACAATATGTAGACTTACGAATGAAACCCCACGTACTATTTGAGCCGAAGCAATTGGCCCCCTTTGTAGAGGATATGAGTGGTCGTTTGATGACGGGGCCAGAGGTCAAACCACACGAGACTCAAGCCTAGAATAAACTATGTTATCAAGTGATTAAAATCCTTCGTTGGGGTTGTCTTTTGGTGTGGGCGACGAGACTGATACTATTTCAGCTGTTCCGGTTTTAAATGGATCAAACCAAGCGGTAGGGATAAGTAGGCCGGCTGACCAGCGGGCTGTTGTAATATATTTTGACCAACCTTTACAGCTTGACGAATATACAACTACTCCAAACAGAATGGCAACTTGTTCTGTAGTATCCCTCCAAATTGAACTTGACTTAGAAACTCAGTATGAAACAACAACCAACCGTTCCGACGGCGCCGTTATATACTGAGCTGCTCCCAACTGATGATAAACCAGGTACTCCTATCGGTTGAATGCGATCAGCCTCAGGAAGCAATGCCTCGAGAATGAGATTGAAAAATATTGTGTACAAGAAATATAGGCATGCAGTTAACTCAGTAGCTGACATTGTATCAATAATACTAGAAGATAAAATCTCGGATCATGAGATTAAACTGGGGCCACAAAATATACCCAAATGAAGCTTACCAGACTGTTTCAATAAATTAAACCAAAGCATTAGAAGGCATCAGCAAAATATTGGGTGCTCCTCCTTCTACACCGTCAAGCAGATTGTGAATGATATTTATGCGTTGTATATACCAGACCTATAGAATAAATGCGGGTGCTAGGTATAGAAATGAACACCAAAGAGCATATTGCTGAGCTTGAAGTTTGTGTCAAAGTGTCGAAGTTAGATAAAGATTATCTAAAAGAAGAGAAAATAGACTTACAAAATCGAGCTGAGAGATGTTGTCTGTGATTTCGAGAATCAGAATGATAACCTTGTGGAACTGAAGGATATTGTGAGAGATCTTGAGTCTGTGAACGATGATTTTATGGAGCGAGTGGAATGCCTAGAGGGGCTTGCCAGCAAATGTGAGATGCACATGAGCTTGTGAAATTCTGGCTCCAGATATATGGTCAGCGTGTCAAAGGGTGTCACTCTCCCTGTTTGACTCAAAGCAGTGGATAGCCACCCCGAACGGCCTATACACCTTGGCCTATGGCATATTAGTTTGCCTGCGGGGCCCACCTGCCTGCCTGTAATTGCTTATTAGCCACGTTGCTCTGTGTGGGGTCACCTTAGAAAACAGCAAAAGCGAGCAAGGAGCAAAAATAAAAACACTGTATAGGCCTTAATTAGTTGTGTGATGTAGATGAGAGGGGGTGGGGTCCAGCTCTCTATGCTACTCACAGTCACAAATGTTCATAGTTTGTTTGTTGTAAAACATTATGCATGAGTCAAAATAAATATCCATTCTTAGCATTTTCAGCACAGACGGCACGAACAATGATGCCGTATTACTCGTACTTGTTTAAGTGGGGCCTGAGCTTGAAGAAAGGCAAAACCGCCGGTTTGGGTCACAGTGTAGCAGGTTGTCTAGCTAGCTATAGTAAGCCAAGAATGACAAATAGCTCCACAGCTATTTTGCATATGACTGAGATTCGAATTAAGTTTTGGACAAACAAGTAACGATAGATTTCTATATCCCAATTTGCACCTTTCTTCGATGAGATAATCGAAAATGATACAGACCAGGATATTTCAAAGCCCTCTCTCAGCGTGTACATATACCCACCATTCCATCAACTACTCTTTCTACTGTAATACATATGCCAAGCAACCCATCACCGGTCGGCGGTGGTTATTTGACCACTAATCTGAGCAGGGGTGTTTGATAGACGTGCGAGTCTGTACTTGGCGATATATTAATAAAACATGACAGGTTGTTCCCCGAGTGCAGTCAACAGTGAGCGGATGTCTACAAACCGGGTAAATGTTGTTACACATATGCTCGCGTTCATTTACCCAGGTGTCCTCTTCGTCAGAGTAAGAATTGCATGTTTCATTCTAAACAATCGGCGTCGGTGATCACTCAACAGAAAGTGTTTTAGATCGTCCAATGCGACCGTTTTTGTTCCGTTTATATGACCATTTTCAACAACATCAACTGTATTTGCATTGACACAATTTGCCGACATTTTACCAACTGCTAATTCTTTGACTTCAAAAGGTGTTTCACAAAAATAAATAATAACAAATTTGCAGGATAGCTCAATAAAACCTACTCCAGATTGGTCGCTATTCACAATCAGAAATACCCGATATTTACTAAATCAAAAAGAAGACAATATTCGCGTGCACAGGCAGATACTGAATTGCTGATTAGACATTCGCATGGCTCTTTGTACAGTGATATTGTCTACACTAGGTATAGACCTAGAATTGGAGAGGGCTGAGTAGACAGGACAGTCTAACTATTCGGTTCACTGCCACATGCGGTATTTACCATGAATGATAAGATATACAAGCACTGTGTATGACGATGCTTCCGGGAGCACCATACTTATATTGCAACACCATACTTAAATCAATTTTCTTGATGAGTGTTGACAGCTTTTGTATATACAAATACGCTTAATTTATTTCTTAATGATACCACATATATGTGATATAAATGCTACAAATATAAATGATATAAATGATGTACTTGCTGTGGTGAAAACAGCAATTGTCATGGAGATGTATGGGAAAAGCTTCGACAGAGCAATAGCAAGCAGGATACCTGGACTAAGGTCCATAGGCTTTTCACGCCTTTGTCGTTTTTGGCCGAATGAGGCTATTTGGAATGGGCTACACACATTGCAAACAAGTAGTAACGTACATAAAGCGCCGGCCTAGACTACGCGTTGCGGTTGATAATGAAGGAGACAGCACCCTTTTTCAGCGATAACTCGACCGCCTAGTATACGGGCACTAGCCTGCTAGGTTTGGTAGAAACTATATATCCGCTCGCAGACACGACCATGTGAAGCTGAAGACTTGCATTGTCAGGGCGTGTGTAAGGACCAGATGTCGCTGGTGACAAGCATGGTACTTGTTGAGAAGGGACGATGCAGGAATTTGCAGGTGGTAGAACAGGACGCTTCTCGTTTATATAAACGGCAAGGTAAACAATACGAAAAGCATCCAGTTAGTACGGGTCATGTACAAGAACTTGCCAAAAGGCTATGCTTAACAGTTTGACCAGCTGTACTTCAGCGCAACAGATCAGGCACTTTATATTAATACATGGCCTATATAAATGGGAATCGGCTACTGAGAAAACGGTTATTACCCCTAGGCAACTTGGTAGACATATTGCTGCTTGCGTTATTTGGCTCACCAAATGTACTGTTTTACCTTATGATACCGTCCTTCGTGCAAATTGCATAGCATTAACCTTTGATAAAAACCGCAGAGATACTCAGCGTCACCTTAGAAGAGCCATGTTAATGCAATCATAACATATTAAGGAGATATCAAAATATGAGATTGCCAGTGATCTCGTAAGTGCCAGAAGACACAATTGAGATAAATGATATCAGATGATTGTAAGATGCGACTAAGACAAATAACATCACGTTATTCATGACTATCCAGTAAATAGCCAGTCGTCCATGATTATTGCAACAAAGTACATGTGAACGAACCTGGTGAAATTATTGATATGTCCGCTGCACTACAAATTAACTGTATCAACAACGTTAAATTAGGGCACAGTTTGACCACACTTGTCGAGGGCAAAAAAAAATAGGGGTGGGGGGGGCATATTAATTTGTGATGAGTCGATGTTCAACTGCATTTGCAAGTAATCTGCAGGATGCTTTGTATACGTACTAGATATCAAAGCTATTCCCTTGTGGCTGCTGGCTACTTGTGTCATTCCTGGGCAACGTATCATGCATTTTGATATCAAGCATAAAGTGG
The DNA here is from genome assembly GCA_034190875.2 of Urechis unicinctus. Lineage (NCBI taxonomy): Eukaryota > Metazoa > Annelida > Polychaeta > Xenopneusta > Urechidae > Urechis > Urechis unicinctus. The sequence goes on from CM067350.1 coordinate 60,431,586, forward strand.
TATTACAAAAGATTTTAATCGTGGGGTATGGTCTCCTTTCGTGGTGCTTAGATGTCTGGGACTGTGCAAATTTCTGGCTGTTAGCTTGGTGTCATATGCTACTGTAGTTAACCCACTGTTGTGATGTTTGCATGTTACGCATGATCTAGGATATCAGTCTAGCAAGTGGTACTAAAGCTAACGCTTTGTTAGAATCTGTTAGTGATTTCTTATTGGTAACACGGCATTATGTACATGTTATCCAGACAGCCTATGTTTCTGTTTCTCCCTAACACACGCTTTCCGGTCAAAGTGGTGAGAGGAAAGACGAGTAATATATTGATTGATTTGCCCTATCATTTTGAGTGTAGACAGCTGTTGTGACATGGGTCTGGTAACAACCATCACTCTTAATCTGTTCGTTTGATAAAGCTTTATTTTTTTCGCCCTTCAAATTGAAATATGTAAAGATATACAACACATTTGCGTCTTCCACTCCAAAGATGGTACCAATGCTTGTCAGTAAATACGGTGACTATCACCAGCCCGTCCCCCGCCCACCCGTGGGGCTTTAAAGCGGACACTAGCACCCAAAATGGGTATGGTTCATGCTTCGTAATCATTCCTAACAATCATTGTGCTCATATCACCAATACTTTGACAGCTACATACGACCGCAATGTTGCATTTGAATTTCCACGACAATTACATTTATCGTGTTATTCGACGCCTAACCATCCACTCTCCAAAGCTTTATTTCATAATCGACAATATTCCTAGGCCTGCTATTCTATGTACATTGTCAATTAGTCATTCATACTTATAATTGTACTCTACATATAAAGTAATTTGACAATACCAATTACTGTCGCCCAGACATCACATGACGTGAATACGGAACCCTCACTGACGACCTCAGGCCTTTGAATCGCCGACAGATGCTTACTGAATTTCATGATTGCTCTGACATCAATGACACTTTTCGGCCTAGGCAGTCGACCCGCGGCACTTGTACGGCATGATACAATGGCAAAGACTGGGCTGCCTTAGCTTTTCTTTGGTCTCAAACATACACGCTTCGGATGACGAAGTGCCTATAATAAGCCGCAAGTCCCTAAGAGAGCTAATACAGCACTATGCGGCCTAGTGAAGAGTATTGCAATGTCGTTGTTTCTTTAAAGTCAGTTTCAACATAGACTGATAAACTGTTGCGTCCAAATGCACTCAGGGGGAAAAGAGCATGCTGAGAATATATTCGAGAATATCATGAAAACAAAAGGCAAGCTGAGCGCTTTAGCAAAATAGTTTTATTTGAAAAAAGAGCAGTTTTCTCGCTGGGAAATCGTGAATTATATATACACTGTTGTACATCTAACGTTCAAATCGAAAATTAAAACGTTTCAAACAGAGAGGAATGTATTATTGGATAAATCCAATGCTTGTTGCGGGTATATCAAGACAGTTTCGGATCTGCCTTAGGGTAATCCTCTTTTGCTTAAATTTCTTCTGAAACAGAATCTCGCTTTCGCTCCATAAGCAGTGTAAATTGTCAAGCATTTCTTAAAAGCAATGAGCCGCCTACATAATTACCATATCTGGAATAGCGCAGAAATGAACATTCTTACACGCACTAGTCTAATTAGATTAGTAGTGGCCACTGCTCATAGCAACATGTGATAAAACTAGATAGGGAAAGAATATCACGTATATTAGTCGGTGCTACAGTGGAGTTGGACACAGGTACATACAAGTGGGAAGCATTCTCTAAGGCAAAGGCCGTTATCTTAATTACCCAAAATGGCAAGGGTAATAAGGACATTCTTAACACGCACTAGTCTAATTTCAAGTAGTGGAGACTGTGGATAGCCGAAACACGACGACAGCATTAGAATAGACCAAATAAATGTAAAATTACATAGTTCCATCTTCGTTTATTGAGGTAGCGGAAAAGACCACAAGCAAACCTACAATGGGCATTTAGTAGCGAAACAATTGCTTCCTGGCACATCGGTTAGCGTTGAATCTTGGCATTTTGCTCTGCATAACGCTCCGATTACATGACGACAGGTAATTGAATAAAAATAAATGTAAATATTACATAGTTCCATCTTGTGTAGTAATGCCACTCAGCAATATAACATACAATGGGTTTATTTAGTAGCGAACCACTGCTTCCTCTACTTGGAAGCGTATGTCTTGGCATTTTGCTCTGCATTACGCGTCCAATTGTTGGCAAACTCTCCAAAAACAATACTTCTCCGTTTTATCAGGCGGTTAGCTGTGGACTGTTGACCGTATGTAAAAGTAGTGAGATATGGATGTATGGCAAAGCCATAGATATTGATGAAGTAGTCACATCGAGGTCGACTCATTGTTCGACGATTTTCACCGCTTATTGCTCACGAAATGTCAAGATCACGGCAAGGGGCGTGAAGAATGTAGGCTTTAACACGGTGAGCTGTGGAAGAGGTTATTCAGGTTAAGGTGTAGATCAATGCATCCTTTGAAAGCATAGCTAATTTTGAACTGATATATCTTTTATCCCATAGGGATATATAGACCAGATATATATTTATCATCGTGGATTGGATGTGAGCCTGTTCAACGAATCGACCAATATAAGACAAGCAATGAAATATGCACTTAATGTTGTAAAAAAGGCAGAAAATGTGATACTTCATGAACTTATGGTCATAGCCAGTGGAAAATGTTTATGCTCCTTTGTGGTAACGGTAAATCAAACAGAAGTACTTTAAGGTACCTACGAATAAGGTTAGACTAACTAAATAACTCCGCAACACCGTGATTTGTATAAATATTGTTAACTTTCTTGCCTATATTGTAGTAGTTCACCATTAATGTGTTTATCCTGTGGGCGATGGTATTGCAGGTATTGTAGAAGATATATGGTAACGATATATGTATGCCAGAGATGGGCTACTTGAAAGATGTATGTTATGGAGGTGAAGGTTAACAGGTAAATGTAATGGTTTAGTTACTTCTTAGGGGAGATACATGTTCATGCAATGGTACTGATATAATTGCATGCTCATTGAACGGTGACATATTGTATAGTATTTGTCTGAGGGAAAACACGTTATAGCATCAGTACTTGGGACATACATGCTACGAGGACATGTGCTACAGTTGCGGCCAAGGGGTTGTGCATGTTAATTTACTGGTATTAGGGAGTTGCATGCAATGGTAGTAGCTCTAAGGATAAGGTAACATCGTGAATATACGTTTTGGTAGCATAATATGCCAAGGATTATTATATGCATGCATTTTGCAAATGAAAACACAAATCATAAATTCCGCATACACGTGCGGTACATGCCGGGTCCAAATATGGCGAGATATATTTGACAATTAATTGATGGAATAAGTCAAGCATCAGATTTCTTTGGACAATTGGGTTGATATATTTTTATGTACACATCCTCTTGATTAGCTATAGCTCAATCAAATGTCTGACAAGACCTTCACATGGAGATGTTTGATAACAAATATATCAGACGAATGCTGTTCTGTTATAGCTCTTTTTCGCATAAGGTGCTATAATGCATAGTTGTGGAATCGGGATGGGGATGCACGTAGATATGCTTTGTTTGAAGAAGTTTGAGGGATAATATGTTGTCTTTGGTGTTAGGTGCGGACGAAAACATATTGCTCGCTTTGAGCTATCCTGAGGGGAATGGGCTGTTGGGTTGAGGGGAAGAGGGGGCATTTTGGAGGTGTCTCTGCACTTACTGACCTTTAGTACAGTCTGGAAAGGACATAACTAGCAACTTCAATAGGTTTTTATTATATATAATTGGTAATGATGAAACTGGGCTTGGATTGACTGTATTCATGGTAATTGCTCGCTCGCCGCTTTGTTCAAATCTTACATAGCTTCATGCATAGTGTAAGTTCATCCATCAAGAGACTGACTGCTCTTGTCTTGTTCAGGTATGTGTCTCACCAAACAATATACACGTAAGGTAGTAAGCAGCTGCGATTGCAGGCATGATTTGATTAATCTCATTTTTCAAGCTTTGGACTATTTAGCGTTTGATTGAGATGATAAATGCATTTAAAAGACAGCCTCGATAGATATCTAATTGTGTCTCTTTTCAAAAGGTGAGCAATGGATGCTCGGCTTATCATCATAAAACACCTAAGAGTGCAGATAGATACCTTGCACGTCTGCGATGTTTATGTGAAATAGGTGAGCTTTATTTATTAATGAATTATGCTTTGGCAAGGATCGATCTAACAAAGCACAGATAGAGTCGACGTTTGACTGCTCCTGTAGCGAGTTTCTGTATTGCCTCGAGCATACTAATGGAGTTAATCATTCTAATCATCTGTGTACCCTATTCTACTATGCCGCCATTGCATCCTAATGCGTCATTCGCTTTCGACAAACAATATGATACGGAAATGTTCTGACAAGTGGACTTATTGCATGATCGACCATATGACCATCTCTAGTGATAAAATTGTCACGGATTGGAACTGAGTTGAATATTGAATTTTTAACCCAGGTATCGGGTTTTGTCTAGATATTTCTCACAGAGGTCTTTATTTCCGGCGGTGAGCAGGAACACAAACAGAAGCACGGCATGAATCATTCTGCTTAATTGTTAGAGACCAGCAGCCATTCATTACTTTTCTTAAGGTCGCCGGCATCTCTCACGAGACGGGTGCATCTCATTCAAACTTGATGAACAGATGTCAACTCATAGCCGTGTCATTTATCGTTCCTGTCCCTAGGGATAATTCATGTGGAAGCTTTACTGCAGAACAAGGAGCCGTGTTTTCTAAAACTTTTATATACACACAGTGGAACGTTATGACTTATGCATATTTTTACTCATGTGGATTGTCCATTTTTGACGTGATGGCTAATGAACGGTAAGCTCATACGATTACTTTAATAAATTATATTAAAGACTGCCGCATGAGCCTAGCCGTCTTTCTCACTCCAATGACGAACGCACCAATCCGTACGCTCAAGTGGCCTATGGAGGCAATTACTATTGGTTTGGGAGAGATTTTATAAGCTCCTCAGGATTGGGATAATTGAATGGCAGCAATACAAGCAGAAGCATTCAGTGGCTCTCGGAGGATATCCCACACTAAGTAAAGCGACTGTAATGAGAAAATTCTAAGTAAGCAAACAGAACGCTGTCGTCTATAAATCTGACCGCAGGTTGGATGTGGCTCAGAATCTGTAACATAATTACATCCGCTGATGTATTGTGAACGAGTGGAAACGCTGCACCGTCTGTGTTCACCTCAATGCATGTATAATCAAACACATGCACACATCATTCAATGCTTGCGTTTAGTATTGCAGTATTGACCTCCACATTACCTAGATTGCATATGGATGATACTACTTCTTGGGAATAAAAAAGAAGTGATCTATGACGGCTGAACCTACATATATTATTGCTCTAGTAATTATCCCTATTGTCCTGAAGCCTCAAATGTTTCAAGGGCAAAATAATAAATTGCCAAGCTAGCATATCCCAAGGGGCCAATCTGCTTGTCTGCAACATTGCTTTTCTTGCTCGGATAAGTAACCTCAACTTGCATCTGGGGGCCACTCATATGATCCTTTGTGTGATATATGCACTCTGATATTAAATATATAAATACATAGTAATGCTTCGCGATAAGATACGATCGCCTCATGTTAGATATATATTGACAGGCAAACAATTATTCATTTATACAATTACTGGCCCGCACAATGTTGATCAATATCCGTTTATCGACTGACTAAAAGCTGCCTCGTAGCAGGCCATACATGAAGGCACAGTAAAGACAGTATATCACCAACGACAGATGAGCCATAAATCTTCTGCATTTTGCATGCTCAATACACTAATGGATTATTTTTACATCAACCATGCATCACTAATTTTCGAGAATGAAAGGTTGATCACATGATCTCGGAGAAAGCCATCGATCATGTTATTTCGCTGAACCATAATACTTTGGGAGGAGGACCAAGGCTAAGGATATTTGATCAATGTAAAACATTACGCTATATGCGGGGTGCATTGGTGTTTCATAAACATTAGGAGATATCCCGTATAAAATAAATCATTCAGCATGCAAGATGCGGGTCAGTACGGCAGCAGTTGTTATTTTGGAACACACTTTTATTTAAATGAGCACGACGAAAATGTGAAGTATCGATGAAAACAACGAGAGCCGATGTGCTGTTTGCATGCCAAAGTGGCTGATGGTAAGTGATCTTCATGAAACAAATTAACGTAACGAAACTCTGCTACCGTTCCTGTGTGCGGAAATATAAATGGAGGCTCATTCAGTATCCTGCCTTCGACTACTTGATCGAATAAAAGATGTACCTCCGCTGTGGCCATCCTTAAATTATCCTTGATATGATGATGGTTGGGTGTGATGAAAATGAATGCTCCTTCTTGTCCAGCGCTGCATTTCAATCGCCCATTTGTTTTATTTGCACTTTACCTTTGTGTAACTGGTAATTGCATATATTGTATATCGGCGTATAGCATCATTCCCTGTGGAGCAGACATTGTGGACATACTTGGTGTTCTACACGAGCTACAAACAACGCTTACATTGTAGCTGGTAACGAGTTCGACGCGTCACATAAACAGTTTTTAACTTGCGGCAGCTGTTTTATGTTCCACTTTTGTATGTCTGCTCGACTTTTGTGCAATAGAAAGCTACACACAGTCCTTCATACCTTTGTTTATGATGCGTACACAGCAGCGTTGATATACTGGCGCATGCGGTGTTGTCGGAATATGTGCACATTACCTATGCTTGCATGGGCTTAAATCTCTTCAGGTCTTGTAAATATTGTGCAGAAAGCTTATATGTGTACTTTCCTTAACATCTACATTGTGAATGTCAATGGATTCAAGCGGTCCCTCAGCCAAAACACTTTTGCAAGTAAGCTGTCAGCCTGTGATACACACGTAATGATCGTCCTGTCCCTTAGTTTGGCTAATATAGCGAGGCTTTAGGCGACACCATTCCTGGTATTTCATTGATTTTAAGCAGATCGTTGAATGGACGGCTAAACAAAGCTCTTGTGTGACATAATGGTGCTTGATTACTCCAACTAGTTTATGATGTCCACACAACTCCCGGCTCGAGATAACGGCAACATACACATGATTAAGAAACTGCTGTTGGCACGCGATAACATTGTTCACTTAAAACCCTGCATCACTGAAAGCAAGCATATGGGTCAATATGCATGTACCAGGTGCAACCACAATTATAACGGGTATCAATAAAAGCACTAACTGCATCCTGTGAAGACTACCTGTGGTATCATGCATGAATATAAGGTGAATCCAAAGTATATACAACACAGTTCTATCTGGTGGAAATGGCGTAGTCATGCCATTTAATAGCACTTAATACCAAGATCAATATAAAATATCCTGAGCGGACATGATAAACGAGCCATTGATTTCCCCTTTGGAAGCTTAGGTCAGATACGGGACAAAAAGGAAAATCAACCATTCGCTAAATTGAACTTCAATGATGGCCTCGTAAAACAATGTACGGCTTTATTACATCTCATATAGCCTCAAGCATTTGGGAATGCTAGGAGGGGTGCGTTAGTTGGCTCTTTCGTATGCGTCATTTAATTTGCCCCTTTGGATGCGTAGAAGCAATGAGTTATTGGAATGTGTGGTAATTCCGTTTGGAACATTCGATTAACGCATTCGTTATTTTCCTTCACAGGAGAAACACAGATTGACCCTTACCCTATTAAGGCTATTATATTTCTGGCAACCGCACAAAAGATATCTGTCAGATCGTTTGCTACTAATCATGGGAAGGCAGGGAAAATCACAATACCGTATAAAGGAATATTACGATTTGTTAATGGGTAATGATGGTGCAAATACATTTACATACACAAATCGATATTTAGAATATAGCAGCCACTGACCAAATGCAACTTCACTTAGACCATTGCTAGCAACGATGGTTAAACCACCAGTGAAGCAGCTCGAATTGCCACGAGCACATTCGCAATAGAAACCAATTACCACGGAACAAGCTATGTGACCCACAATTGACGACAGGCATTGCTATTGCACGGTGTATTCTTGCAACAAAATTCGTACGCCTCGTCTATTTCATGGGTTTAAAGTATCGTATTCCTTTCTATCATTTGCACGCCATAGCCACAATGCACATGAAAACGTCAAATATTCCTTAAAACGTATCACTGACGAGCGACAACGCCTATGTAGGCCTACGTGATGAGCCTAAAAGCAGTAATGCAACATACCATGTCATATACAACGCAGGATAAACATGGCCATTGTGGCTATTGCGCATATGTCTTTATCTATCAGGGATATAGACACAGAAAACCAGCCGGGAACTATGAACCTCAGGCAAATATCAAAATATCTTTTTCTGTTTAGGGATGTTTTCCATTCGCAAAGTTGTGTGAACATATGAGCAATAACGCAAACTAATCGAATGACATACAACTAAGCTTACACCATGGCCTGTTGGGAAGCTATTACCAAAAGAGTAAAGTCACGAGCATTACATGAGTCGTCAATGAAATTTAGCCTTTACACGGCGCCCTTTATCATTTGGGTGCACAATCCAGCTAGAACTCTCTGCAGAGTTTAGTGTTGATCAACATATGTATGAAAAGCACCAGCAATTTATAAATGATATGTTTGATATCCTATATGCGATGCACTGATATATGACGAATCTACTAAAATAAGCCATACTCAACAATGTAGGGAAAATGTGATAGGGTTACCTAATAACAAATTCATTCCCAGGAGTTGATGACAGATGCTTCATTGCAGCAGATAGTTTTGAATCATCCAACCATAACGACCAATACGTTAACATTCAATTTGCAAATCACAGCAGATCTCGCAGCTAATTACAAGCATGTACAGTATTGTGACTACAAGTAGCAATTAATTGGTGCATCCATTATATCCTGCTGCGGGTCATCATCTAAAGGCTGTCAGTCGGGTCATAAACTGAGGTCAATGTCCGGCCAAATATCTTTCAATCATGTATGAAAACATGATATTTAAATCATAGGCTATATTCCCAATACACAAGGAACAGCTACTACAAAACGCTTGGTGATATCCTATTTGCATGAGGAATCCTTTCTAATTCAGGCAAAATATGGTGCGTGGTGACGGTTATTATGACGACTAACATGACGAAAATGATGATAGATGTGCAGGCGATAAAGATGATCTTGGTGAGAATTGCGCTGGGTCAGAATCGGAGGGTATTGTTTAACTGCAAACTGTGGACTTAAAAAGTGTGCCCGAGAGGCAGCAACGAGTTGAATTGAGTAAACCATGGCAGCAAGCGGCACTTCATCTACAGACAGACCTTTTTGCTGCACTAAATAGTTATCGGGCTAGCAGTGGCGTATACCACCAGGATTGTTCGGATTAAGCCAACCGCACAATCTCCATTAAGTGGTGCATTCAGCGAGCCCACATAAGCCCCACTTGCCTGCAAATTGGCTAATTAATACAGCAAAATGCACCATCAACAAGGAAATAGATTGGGGATACGGACATAACGCTCCAGCTCATCTCCTCGTAGTTTATGAACCACACCTGTATTAAAAGTGATCACCGTACAATATGGCTCAACAAGCCAATTCTGGCGATTCCAACAGTTACTCTACCTAATCAACCACACTTACTATAAAGACCTATGACGGCGTACTACGGTCATAAGTCGGAAGGATTGATAAATGTGTGTGTGCGTGTGTGTGTGTGTGTGTGTGTGTGTGTGTGTGTGTGTGTGTGTGTGTGTGTGTGTGTGTGTGTGTGTGTGTGCGTGGAGGGGGGGGGGAGTTATCATTATCAAAGGATACGATTTGAGTACTTTAATTGTACAATCGCCATAGATACTAATGTGTAGAGCCTCTATCTCAACATATGTATGGAAGTTTATTGAGCAAGGGGTCAAAATTCATTCAACGGGTTTCGATGCTGTTGACTAAATGCCAATATTTGGTTTGGGCTGCTAGCACTGCACACAGGCATCTGAGTTAACAAAATGCCGACTTTGACCAATTTCTGTGGTTGACTATGATGAAGAGATTACCTCTTAGTTGGGATTCATTGGTCTGACTGGTATGCAAGGGTTAGCATTTAACATAGTAGCATGCATTAGGGGCGGGGGGCAACACAGTTGTGCATAGCAAAAAGAAACATGCGTCTTGTGATGTATTTTAGACCATATACGCATCAAAACAATGTGATTATGTTTGATTAGCTGATACTTAAAAATGGCGCAATAGGTTCGTTATTATCTGGAAATATCCCAAATATCCCATTAAGTGAAATCGGCCTGCAGAGATTTCTGGATTCACGCGACCTCCATATTGCTGCCTGAGAGCAATCTAAAAGTGTTAGCGTTGTAAATTTACATGCAAGTAATATTTCACGCAGGCGAAATTCGCATGAACATCGTAACACTATTTTCACTGTACCTTCGTAAAATAAAGGATGAGGAAATTATATAAATGCATATACATATAAAGAATATATATATATATAGAGAGATATATATAGATATATATATAGAGAGGATATGTATATAGAGAGATAGAGATATAGATATAGATAGATATATAGATCTATATAGAGAGAGAGAGATATAGAGATAGAGAGAGAGAGAGATATAGAGATAGAGAGAGAGATAGATATATAGATAGATATATACAGAGAGATATACAGATATCTAGATAGAGAGAGATAGATAGAGAGATATATATATATAGAGAGAGACATCGAGAGAGATATATAGGAGAGAGATAAAATAGAGATATAGAGACATCTATAGAGAGAGATATATTTATAGAGATATATCTATAATATCTATATATATCAGCGATATCTATATATAGATAGTATATATATATATATATATATAGAGGCATCTGATGTATATATATATATATATATGTATATATATATATATATATATATATATACACATATGTATATATGTATATATATATATATATATATGCATATATATATATATCGATATATATGTAGGGAGATATATATAGAATCTGTATACACATATATATATATATATATATATATATATATATACTATATATATATATATATATATATATGCATATATATATCGATATACATGGACTGTATCTATATATATAGAAAGAAGAAGATAGGAGAGAGGAGATGTATATGTAGAGAGATATATATATTTATCTCTATCTCTCTATATCTATATAGAGAGATATAGATAGATATAGATATCTCTCTCTATCTCTCTAGATATCTCTATATCTCTATATATATATAGAGATATATATATATCTATCTCTCTATATCTCTCTCTCTATCTCTCTCTATCTATCTATATCTCTCTCTATCTATATATATCTATATATATCTCTCTATATATATATATATATCTCTATATATATATATATATATATATATATATATATATATATACAATGAACGATTTCCGCAAGATCATGGAGTGGAATTGAGGTTTGTGATATCAACATGGGTAAATATGGATGGTCTGCATTATGCATATTACGTATGATTGCGTTTACCCTTAAAGTGCTACTGACAAGTATGGCGTGGTTGTGTCGATTTCCTTAATTGGAATCGCATGATAATAAATGGTCGGTGTCTCTAAGTGTGATGAGCTGCGTGAGTTATTCTGCAGGCTTCGATGCGTCGGTCGCTACTCGCCTTTGTTAAACTAATCGTTGGAGGTGAGTAATCGCAAATGTTTGAATAATGGCAACCTTTGTTTCTGGAAACGGGGTGTAAAAACAACCCGCGTCGCGTGGACTGGTTGAGCTGCTGGTTACAGCATAGGCGCACTAGGACACGACGCTTCACTGCTAGAAAGGCATTCGGTATAATTACTAATGGTTTTGGAAAATACAGATAACACACGTCCTTATAATATGTCTTGTATTAATTATTTGCCTGCTATAAACTAAAGTCCCTCGGGGGCGGCTGGGTTATATCATCCTGTTGGCAGAACAATAGCCGATAACTATTGTAGTAACATAAATATATGCGTGTTAGTATGACTACGTGGCTACACGATTTTGCGTCAAAATAACCTGCGTGCATGCATGTATGCTCGTTCTCGAAAGGTGCACGTGCATCTAGTAAAATGGAAGCATGATCATTTACGCAGTCACTAAAGCTCTACCGATCCAAGTGCTTGGTACAATTACTGGTGTTTTAGATGGGTTTGTACGGTGCAGGTAGTCGTTCCCGAAGAGATTATATGTAATACACGCTTTAGTCGCGTACTTCAGGCGCCATGAAGTCTAGATCATTTTGCACCATATAGTATTCTTTGATGTCCAGGATCCCACCCGATACCCGTCATGACCCTGTTGCAGCACCCCATTTCATACACCTAGTGTACAGTTGTACGATGACACCCTTTTTTGGCTATATCTTGACGACCGATTTGTACGGTGAATATATTAGAGATGTATATAATGATACAAGACCATTGCAGTCTTGAACATGTCATGCTGCATTAACAGACCGTATGTATACTATGCCCAAACGTGCAAGATTGCATGCTTGAAATTTTCCAAGAATGACAGCGGTGAGCAGTACATATCAAACATCTTGAAAAGTAATCATTTGTACCACTGTTTCTGTATGACTAGGGTAGCTATAGGAACGTTTTTACTAAATAGAGCAATTGACTGAGAAATGACTCAGTGGTGAAAACCTGGCAACTAACCCATTTAGGTACACTAGCTTATTTATAAAAATAATTGTAGCCACAGCTAAAAAGAGCAACTTTCATTCGCTTTGTCATCGTTTTAGTTTGTTCTACAATAAAGCATGCCAACAAGAATAAACGTTTTTATACGGAGTTATCTACCCAAACTCTAGTCTGTGTGCCACTGCAATTGGTATGACTAAGGCTTAAACGTTCAGCAATAGAGCAATTGACAGCGAACGAGTTTTAAAAACAGATGTACCATATGAACAAATCAAGCCTAAACATGACTGTTCATATCAATGATGAATTTTAATGACACATCTGATTCATGCGGATTTATGTATGAGGGATAACAGGGATTACCCATCAATGATCAAGGTCAAAGAGGGCAACAGTTACGATGATGCAGACCATTTTACTGCCCCTATTATCTGGCAAATGCGAGAGCACTTGATCGATAAAGCCCGAATAGGCTTAACCATGACATTACGACGGCACACCTGGTGATGCAATTAACCACATGCTCATAGGCACCATATGTTTAAGCACTAAAGCACGGGGCTATCTCACGGAATAATTCAATTGATAAAGCTTGCTAACCTATCACCCAACGTGGCTAAGATATAGTACACGGGCAACAACTGCCACAAAGCACCATCAGTCCTTGGCTTGTCAGTAATGACTAACTTCTCGTTGTTATGAAAAAGCCTTTGAATTATGATGGGCCTATGATATCTTTGATCGGCATCATGCTGTGATGCATCAGTCACTAATTGTGTTTTGTCATCTAGTGATAATCTTTTGTTATCGTGTATTTGTCTAATAGCATCTTGTGATATCGTTTATCATCTTCTTTTGTATTTTTGAAAATATGAGATATCCTATTGTCCCGCTGTGCTGTTATTTTACATCTAGCTTTATCCTCATGTTACCATAGGATATCTTATTGTCACCTTGAGTCTTTCGATTGCCAATATATGGTAGTTTTATGCCATTTTCTGTTATACTAATTCAAAGCAATGTGATTATATTGTACTGACATTGTGTGCGCTTCTTAACTGCATTACTCTAACGGATCAAATCACATTTTTATCTTGATAGTACTGCGATCTACTGCCGTTTACATCGCAATTAGAAATGACTGCAATTCATCAAATCACGTAGGTTCCGCATTTATGCCATTCTTTTGTCTACCCTTTTTAATATTTATTTGATCATGCTTCGATTCCAATTTGGACTTCCACTTAGTTGCTAAATGATGATGATTTCCAAATAATAGCTTTTGCTTGGGTTAAAAGGGTTGTCATCGGGCACAAAAATATTCTCGATTAGATCCTCTTTTGTAGCCTTGTATGGAGACGTATATGATGCTTATTATCTTGCGCTCAGACACTATCTTAGATGTTGGCGTAAAACGGATGGTTTTTTTATCATTTTCCGATAAATTGAATAATAAATATGCAAACCATAGATTCATGCCTGTGTTATATGATTATGGCTAAAATGCTGCTTATGCATTTGTATATAACCAAATAAGGAGTGTTATGCTATGTGACTTAATGACAAAGCCGAATCTTTGACGATATATTAGTGTGATTGGTGTGGTGATAACACACTCATTTGAGAGTGTTTACCGCACATGGTATATACATGGTTGCCAGCAGTGGCCGTGTAATACCACGATAAGTATCTGAAAGAGGGCATATATCTATTTCAACGGTGCAAAGCTACGAAGTGTAACGAACTTCAGAGACATTAAAGTCCCATTAACCTTAACGCATGATCCACCCAGTAGCATAAAGCAAAATTAGCGTCGCGTTCGCTCAAGCCGCGGACAATAAGCATTCGTGCATGTGCCACATACAAGCTAAATATATTTATTTGGACTTAGAGCATACCAACGATGGTAAAAGCGGTTACATATATGCTGAAGATCTCACTTATAAGCGACGACGATATAATGATGGAAATGCGGATGCTACCAATGACGATGCTGATAAACAACATTATTGTTTATCTCACGATGGCGCCATCTTACAATGGGTGTTTATTCAAACTAGGGAAGCGAACCGTCTTATCGAAGCTATAAACCTTTTGCTACCAGCTCCGTCCTGGTTCGAAAGTGTGTCTTATGCTAGTATCCAGGGGGAGATCATTGTAACATAATATTCCTCAGTATCAATCGCAATCAATCAATCGTCTTAGACAAATTTATAACTTTACTGCTTGTAGTTTTTTTATTTCGTTCCACATCATTGTATACAAAGGGGATAAGTGTATTTCAATGGCTAAATGTGCGTCACCTCTGTTCTAGTAGTGTGGAATAAAGTTCACAATAATCTCCCTGAGACGAGTGTGTCGACCACGCGTTCTGTGACGACGCCTTTTTGTAAAAGTTAAACGTGCACGAACTGGGCGCTTCCATTATCCACACGTTACAACTAACAAACGCGCCGCATTAATATCGATGGAAAATGCTACTTTTTTCCATTTGAACGACAAGAAAACACAACCTCATTGACTAATTTCCGTGATCGGACAACTAGTTAATGGTCTCTTGGGTCACAGTTTAGCTATACAGTTCGATATGGCAGTAAACAACCAGCGCATATTTCTGGATAGATCGTTAATAGCATTTTCACTAAGCAATGATGATTGGATTTCATGCTTCAACTAAATGCTTGGCTATTTACAAAAGCTTCAAACGTTGCATTCTATTGATAACATTTTACACACGATACACCTTTGGATGATTTTTATCGGCGTCTCTTTATTCCTAACTGTAAAACAGTTTTTGACCATTTCATGGAAAATATAATTTTAAAACATACAATAACACACATTAACAAATTAGGGGTGTCATGCCGAAACTTTGACGATATATTGGCGTAATTACTGTGGTGATAACGCAATCTGTTGGACGTGTTTACTACTGTTCGTATAGACATTGTTGCTTGCTATAGTGCCCGTTTGATGCCAAGATAAGTATCTTAAGGAGGGCTTATCTCTGACTCAACGCTGCATATCTACGAAATATCTAACGAGCCCAAGATTAATTGAATTATCTTTCCTTAAATGCATAAACCACCTGCAAATGAGCCTTGCGTTCGCTCAAGCAACGGACTTGCCAAATAGTGACTTAAAATCGATTCGTGCATGTGTCGCATTTTATGAAGTTATTTAAATATTTCTAGATCACGCAAATGTTGGTGTAATGGCGACTATAACATTTGCTAATGGTCATGCTGTAGATGATGCTGTTGATGATAATGATGACCGTCATGATGATGGAGATGAGGGTGTTACCAATGATGATGCTGATGAAGTCGTGTATTTGGTCTTTGACCACGTGAATGTTGTGGATAACGAAGATGATTTTAGCTGACGGTCATGCCGAGTATGTTGATCATGCTGTCAATGATAATGACGCCGATCGTGATGATGTAGTTATCAATGATAATGACGCCGATTATGATGAAGCAGATGGGGATGCTACGGAGGAAACTGATATTGACGACCATATTTATCTTTGATTAGTGACACTCAGGTTAATGACACGAATGTAAGAGATGCTACATAGAATAATAATGATCCCTACTAGGATGCCTGTGATCATACTTAAAACGCCAAACACTATTTTGGTGCTAACTATTGATAAAGTTTATGTTCAACGTTGTTTTTTCCTTCAATACAGACAAAACCCCATATCGGAATGCCCTCAAGACTCCTGTCATCCTGTCATAAGCACTTATTAGCAGTAAAGGTGAATAATACACAGAACACGGTACTTTGCTTAATCTATGATCCATAAACTATGAGATAACAGTCTTGTGGGATTGAAGCTTTTTTAAGAGGTGTGTGTTCTATACGCGCAGCCAAAGGGCGTCGGATTATGACGAGGAATAGAGATCTGCTATTACAGATGTCCTTATTGACTCAGTGGAAGTCGCACACCGAATGTTCGTGCAGAGCTCTTTGAGTTGTGGGTGTAAAAATGGACACATTTACTGAAATGATTAGTGCGTGAAGCTGTGGAATGTCCTGGGTAGGTAATGAGTGACATAGCAGATACCTTACATGGCCGAGAGAGAAGTTGATGCCATAGCAGATGTTCTGACATAGCTGACGGTAAAGTGGGCGGGCGAAAGGGTGATCGGTCTAAACAGTCCAAGTTAACAATTAGAGCAAACGTGTTACAGCTAGCAGCACCACAACAGACGGGCGAGGCTGGAATCTACTATGTATAACCAACTCGATAAATGCACTGAGTTTAATTTGTGGTAAGCTGATATCCTAACTTTATTCCATTATATCAATCTTTTACGCATACAACAATTATTACGTTCTTCTGGCCTGTGCAGGTACTGAAGAATCAAAATATACTTAATACGCTTCTCAGATTGAGCATAATTAAGGGGCGCAATACACGTGGAATCATTCACTGGTTCTCACAGTTTAGATGTGGCTCTAACTTTATAGCAATTATTGCATCAAAATATATCAGCGTCTGCTGAAATTTGAACCAATAACAAATGCTACACCTTCTGTGGTAACCTCAATGCTTAATTAGAAGGCACTATAAGTAAAAGATTAGGTTAAATCCTTGTTTGTATCCTTTAACACCTGCAAACATGTTCATAGTATTATCCGTACACCGGCGTATAGCATTATCGAAAATAGTGTGGGCGTGCTCGGCGCTCAACCACTTCCGACAAGCTATTAACAACGAGTAGATGTTCGCAGTGAACGAGTGAGACGCGCCACATAACAGCCCTTACCTTGCAACAGCTGTTTTATGCTTCACTTTGCAATGTCATCTCGGCTTGTATATAATAGAAAGCGACTCACAGTCCTTAATATAGTTAACTTAGTTTAAGATACATCAACGTCAGTGTTGATTAACTGACGCATGTGGTGCTATCAACATGTGTGCACGTAGGCGGAAATTAAATGAGGAGGTTTTCCCTCAGTTCGAGCGCAAATTCTGAAGAAATCGAAAGGGCATCGGTATTGTGTTTTATTATTTGTCAATGATAGCAAGCCGCCCTTTAGCTTGGGAAATATGCAAGTCAGCTATTATAATATGATTCATGCTCAATAATTGTCCTTTTCTTTAGTTTGGTTATTGAAAAGAATCTTCTGGCGACGTCAACACTTTTGCTGGTTATATATATATATATATATATATATATATATATATATATATATATATATATATATATATATATATATATATATATATATATATCCCTATATATATTATATATATATATATATAATATATATATATATATATATATATATATATATGAATATATATATTCTCTATATATATATATATATATATATATATATATATATTATTATATGAGATATATATCTCCCCCTCTCTCTCTCTCTCTCCCTCTCTCTCTTTCTGTCTCTCTCTATATATCAATGCTCTCTCTCTCTCCCTCTCTCTCTCTCTCCCTCCCTCTATATCCCTATATATAAGTTTATATATATATATATCCTGTCTCTATTATGAGTGATCTTAGAATTTCTCTCGTATCCCTAAATCTCTGTCTCTTTCTTTTATTGCATTCTGTCTCTATTCATATTAAGTTATATTTAATGTGGCGGAGGCCGGAAGGGCATTACCTGATTTATAGAGGCGAGCAGTACCTCTCCCTCTATATCTCTGTCATTCTCAAACGATATATATATATATATATATAATATAGGTTACGTGTTATCTAATATAAATATATTATTGATATATATATCTATATCTGTATGTCACGTTGCATGGCTTGGTACCAGGCTAATGTAGCACTGAGTTTCTATATGGTCGATATATGGATATATTTATATATATATAGGTTGAAGTTTATATAGCATTTATGGTATGTAATTATGAGTGATCTTTTAAGAAGCATGTTCCGTATGGAGTTAACTAAGAGACAGGGCTTGATCGCAACACACGGTTCGGATTAAGTTAAATTTAATGTGGCGGAGGCCGGAAGGGCATTACCTGATAGTAGAGGCGAGCAGTAAAAGAAAGGTGCGTGTCAAACGACTTTGTATGTCGATTCTGGAATTGAGGTTACGTGTTATCTAATCGAAATCAATTATTATCCCTTAGTTGCTGCAGTTAATTTGTATTTCACGTTGCATGGCTTGGTACCAGGCTAATGTAGCACTGAGTTTCTATCGGTGGTTATGGACATAGTCTGTTGGTCAGTTAATTATGCTAGGCTATATTTCATTTACAGTCATTTACATTAGTGTTGGTGGCAAACAACTCTGCTACACACCGAGTCGGATCACTTAATCTGCAATTTTCTGCATCTAATCTGATGAACACTTGTGGCAATCGTCATAGACGGTATGATTCGCAAGTGAAGGTGCTTGTGAGCAATGAAATATTATTCTCATAATTAGACATTAAACACGTTTATGATTATTATAACCATACGCTGTATTATCTCCATATGTCCCAGAGCAAGCCGATTACTTGGATATTCATATTCATAAATGCTACATTGTTCATCGAAATCAATATACATTGTCCAGGAGCAAGTTTTAGTTAATTATTGCTAGGCCCTTTCAGCGAGTCGGATCACTTAATCTGCAATAAATGATACGTCATAGACGGTATGATTCGCATCAATGAAATATTATTCTCATAATTATGTTTATACGGCTGTGTAGCCGATTATGTTTGGATATTCTGTGACATCTGATACATGCAAAGTTAATTATTGCGCCCTTTCAGCGACCTGATACAATAAGATTGAATGCGTGTAGGTGTCTTATGTACCGTACTGCGTCAAGAACTGCTTTTCAATTTCAAGCTGAATGTGATATTATAAGTTAATCAAGACATTTTTTCAAATACACCAACATTGTCTATGCAGTTAGTGCTGAACCAATTGTGTTGCATTGTTGGTAATTGTGTGGACGATTTTTAATGTTGTACAGTCATACGCGATCCAAAACATTTTGTTCTGCTTCGGGATATTTTCTTCCAAACACCGATAGTCATATCTGTACTTGATGACCCCTATGCAGATTACACGTGTACCTCGGCTGTGGAGACACATTCATTAAATAACTTACCAGCAATTAGTAAGCAATAGGGCGACAATAATTATTTGATGCGGCGACTACATAATCTGATGTAAAATCCATTCAGTGAAAGAGCCTAGACAAGAATGTTCTGGATCAAAAGATGATCCATAAGGCATGGTTTGGAACCGTCCCCGTCCAAATCTTTATGTCGGATGTGCTATGCCTTAGTGGCGGCATTATGAGCGGTCCATTTGCGATTCAAATACAATGACCCTGTACGGAATTTAACCACATTTCTTTTGTTATATGTAAATTATGCATCAGTCTGTGGATCACACATGTTACGCCTGGTGAGTAGATATTTTTTATCTTCTGCACCGTGGCGAGATTTGTACATAATGTCAACACCTACAATCCAACGACCCTTTAACTCATCCATCTGATTCTAACAGTGTTATTTCCTACTTGAAGCCCACTAGCATTTTTCAGAAGCGTCGTTAACTAGATGATATATGTGAACTGCATTTAGAAGGCCAT
Organism: Urechis unicinctus; assembly: GCA_034190875.2. NCBI lineage: Eukaryota > Metazoa > Annelida > Polychaeta > Xenopneusta > Urechidae > Urechis > Urechis unicinctus. The sequence continues at coordinate 60,451,935 of CM067350.1, forward strand.
ACGTCCTGGCACCGCAAGAGCAAAACAACTAGTAATCAAATTATTGAATATCAGATTAGATTCAGTTTGAGTCCGTAACGCCGATTGCATACAGCCAGGTTATTAAATTAAATCAAATGTTAACATTGCATAATTCCACCAAGTATAGCAATGTCGCTTAGCAATAAAACAAACATAACTTACCATGTGTTTTATAGGAAGCACACCACTGCTTGTTTGGTCGGAAGCGTATGCCTTGGCATTTGTGCCCTGCATAACGCCTCCTATTATCAGCAAACACAATTAACCTATCCGAAGGGTTCTTGCGTGTTGCCCGTTTTGAAAAAATATATGCAGTGGATATACGGCAAAGACCTATAGACATTGATCAAGTAGCCACAAACAGGGCTACTAATTGCTCGATGGATTTCATCCCTTATTGCTTGAGTTAGGTCAAGATCATGACAGGGGTCGTGAAGAAATCTATCTGTCTATGCTGACCTATAAACTGTAAACGTGTAGATAGAGACATTATTTATAAGGCATAGATAATTTTGAAATGATATCACTTCTAACAGCAAGTTTTATATCTAATATCACAGATGGGATGTTAGTCTGTTTAAGTAATCGACCGAAGAAAAGCTTGCAATTTTAAAAAAGTAATAAAAAAGCATAGGATACATACATATCTTACTGTTATATTGTCAACATCGAGGGTACTGCAGGTATTTTGGAGGATATATGCTTATGTCGTGGTTACGATATTTGTTTGTCATAGTAGGGCTGCATGGGAGACATATGCTATGGAAACGGTTCTGAGGTTTCACATATTTATGCGGTGTCGGTTTAGTTGCTTTACTGGAAGATACGCCTCCGTTTATCGCCCTTCACATGGAGATGTTCGGTCGCACATAGACCAGACGCATGTCGGTCTCTTAGAGCTCTTTGGCGTATGCGGTGCTATAATGCACAGTTGTTCAAGCGGGATAGGAATAAACGTAGATATGTTTGGTACAAAGAGGCTTGATGGATATTATGCAGTTTTTCCTGTTAGGTGTGGACGACAACATGTTGCTCGCTATTCGGTATCTTGAGAAGGAGAGTTGTTTGGGTGAGGGTATGGGGGGACTTTTGGAGGTGTCTGTACACTTTCTGACTCGTAGTGCAGTTTGGAAGGGGCATAACTAGTTACTTTAATTGGCAATAATTAATTGGGCGGTGATTGAC
>CM067350.1:60458140-60540640 GCA_034190875.2 Urechis unicinctus
CAAAAGAGACATTTTCAGAATGTAATAATAAAGCCGACTGTTACAGATACATTTTGTGAACTGCAATATTCGCATTCCTGTTGATAGAAAAAGCAATATAACCCATCCTATGACCAGTAACCTGTCATACCTAATGTGTTTATATTTACATAAGCAGTTACCATGGGGTTTTGTTAAGGGATGGGGGAATTTGTATTAATACATGTGACAATGCTCTATTATTGCAAAATATCTGCAAGTAAAGTACTAAACCAAGATTCCACATGTACAAGATTGTAAGTGGATGGAATTGATCATTGCATTATTGACAAATTCTTTTATTCAGATTACACCGAAAGTGGCTGCGGTCATTATAATTCATATTGATAAAATATTTTGTTGATAATGGATAATCATTTCTATTTTTCCAATTGTCCATTTCTGCATTTGGTGAATGTGTATCATGAGGTATATAGGGATATGACACCGTCCGGCGCGGTGCGTAATTGGTGTCTCACTACGGTAATGATCGCAAAAATGGCATCAATTATAGCTGTTAACGAGTGCGAAGCGTCACATAAACTGCCTTTTTAAGAAATATAACCGCTGACCTTAATTAACAGACGCAAGCGGGGTTGTCAATAATTTCGATAGGCTTACCTTTCTTTCAGGTCAAGAAAATATTGCATAGAAAGCATATGGGTTAGCATCCATGTCATGATCTTAGTTTGGGTAGCACAACAAAGCATTAGGCGATGTCATGATTCATATGTATATATCTGAGTATGTATAACGAAAGATGGACGAATTGTCCGTTTTTCTACGATGTACTTAGTTCTCGAGGATGGCCGATCTCCGAAAACAAACCTACTGAAGACACTACAAGTGTCACATGATAACCTTACTAGCTTCGTCAAGCGATCATTAAAGGCAATTCAGCAAGCAGCAATGGCATTATTGATTATATTAAACTGCATCATGTGAATGCCGACCCAGTTATAGGTCAAGCGCATGAGTATTCAGTGAATAAAAAGTATATGCAACAACCGTCGCAACAAGAAAATGGTGTGGTAATGTCAACCATTAGATAATTATACCCCGATCAACATCAACGATCCTGCTGATGTGACACTAGAGTCATGTCTTTTGACATGTGTGAATGTCAAGATATTCTCAAAACAAAACTAATGTGAAATGACGCACGATAATCCTAGATATCTTGTCTTACAATAACGGCTATGTATGTCAATGTATTGATCTAAAATCCGCTGGTACAAAGTCTCATTTCATAAAACGCAACATTTGCAGTTATGTTAATGTGCATACGCCTTTTTCTTATCTAAGCTATATGCAAGCATATACCAGGCTGGAAATCATAGACCGTTTATTGTAACGAAGATAAGATTTTCGGTTCAGGTAGCATTATCCGTTGGCAATGTTTGATGGATGCATAAACAAGACTAGAAATTAATCGAGTGACATCAAATTAGTCGACACCATGGCGCATCTTTGACCGGTTAAGCCAATAAAGAGATCAGGAATGTGCCTAGGGTCACAAATAAACGGCTTGTTTTATAACGACGCTATCCTATCCCTTGGGTAGGCAAATCGCCTTATTTCGTGGAATTTTGCCAGCAGAGGATGGAGTATGCGGTAGAACAACATATCTAGGAAGTCACCCAAGTTTGGATTACTAATGGATATGGAATCCACAACATAAATAAACAAAACCTGCATTTAAAGATTTATGTTAGGAAGAAATACATGATTTTTGGCGCAAATAAATCTTGATGAAGTTCTCCGTTGGCGACAGATTTTCTATGGCAGCATATCGGTTTGATTCATTCATTTGTTTCGACACAGAATTATAATTGGAAATGTCAATTATTGGCATCTCACAAAAAATATGAAAATCACGATCAATTGCAATGACATGACTGATTGCGACCATTATGAGCTAGTGAGATAAGCAGCACATCCATTAAAGCAGCCTTTTGTTTATTCAGTAAATGGAGTAGCTTATTTACTTATTAACACTCAATCATATCTCTTTGCTGCTTCATTTATCGTGTAGGTCACGTTGCATTCGAAGATGCTGATTGTAAAAGGTAGACATATGTTCTCAATTACTTCGTATGGAATTGTTATGATGCCCGGAGCTTTGGAGCTCTTTGCCTTTCGGTCATCCTGAAGAAATCAGGTGTGTGCATTTACATGCAGTATAAGAGTAATTTAGGCATTTTACCTAGTCTCTTAATTTATCAGACTGAAAGTTCTAGTCCCTGAATGCAACAACTGCCATTAGGACCGCATAAGCTGGCGGTTTTGACGTGCCGTTGGTTACAGTTACTTTAGCAGAGGTTTCATTGCATAAAGGGAGTTATAATACGTCATTGTTAAGTACGACTACTTCTCTGCGTCACAGGCTATACAGCGGCAACACATAACCGATGATTTGGTATGAACCAAACATCCCACGCAGGTTATTCCGATCGCCACTTCCGCTGGTGCTATGCGCGTCTGGTCAACATTTTGTCCTAGTAACTTGTACGTCCAACGGCTCCGTAGAGGATTGGTTCTCATGTATATCACAACTGCTGATTATGTGACGATTAAATTACGCTCAATTAATGGTATTATATGGAATGCTATTCTGTCATTAATATCCAACGCATCGACATACCTCACTGGTGCTTATTTACTCTTCATGTAAATGAAACACGCATTGTAACGGTCTGCAATTGTTGAAATTGATCATAATATCACATCGGCTATATCAATACCTACGGCGATGACACTTTGTGAACATTAGGATTGGCTCAGATATAGTGCTCCATAATTTGATCACCTTACCCAAGTCTGCAGCCCCATCGAGCTACATCGGATGCTGCTAGCATAACCTCCTAAAAGTTTTACTTGACGGAATTCATGGACGGGAATCAATTCTCAGCTTGTATGAGGATAATTAATTTGTGCAAAGCATCTTGATAAGCCTTCGTTTATACACTTTCATTCGGCCGTGTTCGACTACGCATATACCAGACACGTGACAATTGTTATAGCTCATGTGCAACAATGGTGCTTGTTTGAAGGGAGTGATTCAGAGGTGTTAGTTTGTAGGGGGTAATTACAAGGTAAAGTTGGCGTTTAAGATAGCTTAAGGATAAAGCGATGGACGGAAGAGCGATGAGGCGAGTGACTAATGGATGATTTAAATGTAAAGAGTGAGAGAGCAATAATACGCCCAGCCAATGTATTTGCACGACACCACATTGTCTACAACAGACCATGGCGGTGACGGATCATATGAATCATAATTGCTCTGTTGCGGCGTTGTATCCATGTATCACTTGGCTTAATGCATAATATTAACCCATCCATCAAGGGACTAACAGTTCCTGTTTTTTTGTCGACTCAAATTACACGTGGAGCATTTAGCAGCTTCATTGGAATTAATTTTATTAATCTTGGTATCAAAGAACAAGGCAAGGTTACTATTGATTGGTCGCTTTGTTATATTTTAGCTGCAGGAGCAAAGAGAGTATTGCGTTAACGAAAGGAATTTGTAGTCGGACACATTTTGTTGATAAGACCGTTCGAGTTATAGCCACGTTTGTTTAAAGTTATTTGGCCGAAAATAGTGGAAAAAAGAAATCCGTTCTTAACATTGGTAAGCGCAGTCTGTTGGCGATCTGTTGATTAGCGACTGTTGTCGTAGTGTGGTGACGACAAGGGCCTGAACAGCAGCAGCTTTTTGCGAAATGAGCCATCTTTGCCAAGATCGATTAAAGGTGTACAGTTAACTACAGACATATGATTATGATAAACTCTGAAAGATGGTAGCGTACTTCACATAGGCAATGGAGTAAAACAAGGGCTTACTTAGACAACTTGCAGTGGTTGCTGACATAGACTGCACTACTTTGTCAGAATTTACAGGTCTGATTGGCATGCATATACTAGCATGCAGCTACGTCAATTAGTTAGACGCTGGGAATGACAGGAATACAATTAAAAAAGGAATAAATGCTGCACTTCGTTAGATGATGCAAAAGATATGCCGACCATAGTGACACTTAACCATTGACTGGCGACGTTAGACATTATCTGGAAACGTAATTCACATAACAAGTTCCCATTAAGTGGACGCGCGTTGATGAGAATGTTCTAGATCAAAGCGACCTATGTATTGCTGCCTTGGAGCAATCCAGGTGCATTTGATGAGGACGACGTGTCAATTATTGGCGGCGTCCATATTTAGGATCCGCAATTATATTATCTACTTGATCGTTCAAACAAAGTTTGTTTGTCCTGCCACGGACGAATTAACCTTCAGCTGGTGCGTTCGTTTGATATTAGTCACTGTCATCATTTAGAGAGACGAGTTATAAGCACCGCATGAGTTAATTTTCACAGAAGACGTAAATGCATCAGATCCTACTCCTGGATTTCTTGGTTATTGCCAATGCAATCTGTCATAATGTCTGCTACTGGACAAAGCCAGGGCGTAACAATCAATTGGTTTGGCAAACATAACTATCTTGTATTTCGTTTGTACCTAATTATTGGATATCCTTTGGTACAGCTGTGTACGGTGCTCTGAGAGTAATTTACAAGCTACGCTCCATATACATTTAGTGGAGAGTTGGATGACCAGTCTTTTCCATTATAACCTTATAAATGACCCTCATACATCACAGATGAATGGAAGCGTCACTTGCAGCAACAGCTCACGAACGCTAAATGCTAAATACATTATCTGCCTAGTAGGTGGCATTCAGATCAAGGCATAGTTTTTTACCCAAAAGTAGTTTAGTGATCAGACCCTAAGAACTATTATGTATAATTTATCTGGCCTGCAAATTTGAGTTACTCAGTGTCACCGATTGCATGCAATTATTGCACTGATAAAAATTCTGCCAGGCATTATAAATGGTGAATATTATGCCTGTCACGTCACCCAAAATTGCTCGAAAACACACCGGATGTAGTATTTTAAGAAATATACGTAACACATGTAGTGCTGTGAGAGAATTATTTGCCACTTAACGCTGGTATGTACTCAATGCAAAATTACGAGTCGCTGCATTATGTATATTTATGCAGAACAGGCATCATCAAAACCTGAATGTTTGATGACCGGAGGGCACTTATTCGTCTCCACTCTACACCTGCTTTAGCCAAGCCCATTTATCATCATACAGAACCGGCAAAATCACTCTCCAATGCACACGCCCACATGGAGCTTAAAACTCGTCCTTGTCAGGTGTGTATAACGGCTAGTGTGTGGCAAATGGCCTAGGACGGGGAACTTATAGCCGATAATGAGGGTAGACAAGCATGCACGTTGCTTGTGATATAAATTGATGGTCAAGATTCTTGAAAGGTTGCAGATGGTACAGTCGAAATATCTTAGGGGCAAGGTAAGCGACGTGAACATGTTTGATGCTTGCGGTACTGGTTAACCAGCCACGCTTGTTGTGCTATTTAAAAGAAAGAGATTGATACCGTGAGGGCGACTACACAAACTAACGCGCTACAATACAAATGGGGTGATTACGACCCCAAATGGCACTTTTGATGTTTAAGATCATTCGTCCGGTGAAGCCAACAAATGTGCTCATGCATGATATGAAGCGTCTGACCATGAATGGCATCGTTGAAACTATTATACTTCATCTATTAAGCTCTTTGTCTCATAGTGATTCGAGCCATTTAAATTGTGATAATAAATATAGTACACCGAATGTAACTCTGTAAATACTAGTAACACACTGTTGAAATACAACTTGTTTTCCAACATGCGCCCTAATTCTAACTAGATAACAATAACTTAAGCACACATGTGGTACATATAGATCAATCATAATTAGCTGCTTTAAAATATAGGCTTCGAAAAAGAAACATTTGGTTGATGACCAGTGATCATTTAAGTCATTAAATCATTGAGGAGCCTGACTTGCAGCTGTCGATTTTTCTGACCGAGTATCTTGCACAAAACTAGCCCCCATTTTACTTTTGAATGTATCTCGAATTCATAAGATAATTTGTTATATTCTAGGCTATGAGACATTTTATGCGGATTGAAATGTGTCATCGTACAGCCGAGGCTCCTTCCTCTGAGCATCATTGCATCAATCTTGATAAGCTTACAACACATTAATCGCTGTGATTTATATAGCGAGGGAACGTTTCTACTAGGCTTAATTATACCATACAACCTAGTGGCAAATTCAAGGCGCAAGCATCGGACTTGCATTTATCGAACATTATATGGTACCATCGTCTCGTAGATCTTTCTCCATAAGCGATGCGCTTTGCTACACCACAGTCTCGTGGTCACGGTGCGTTCAACGAGGATAATGGTGACAAACTAAATGAGGTTTTTTTTAATGCTTATATCGGGGATGAGGTTAGGCGATATGAAGCTAGGAAGCACTTTATAGCACGCAGGTTGTGGGTTAAATCAATTTTCTTGTCACTCCGCAAGTGCTCATATTATGCTGATTGGAATATCACACAGGCTGTGAGCAATATTGTGCACGCACAAGTGCTCATGGTACTTGAGGTGAAGCCTCAAAGATAACGTCCGTTATTTAATACATATTAGGAGTACTGTCAAATGAATTAGTCAAGATTTAGGGAGGACTATAATGGGGCGGGAGGGGGATTTGTCTTGTTTACCGCTTGGTGTTTCCTATTGTGCAGTGTATTTTGTTAGGCATCTAATCATATAATGTAACAACCACATGATCGATGAATATGAATTTTCACTGTCCCAGATATGACTGGCACAATGTGCTGACAACTACAAAACGAACAGAAGATTGTGATGATCATTATGTTGTCGACATCTCGGCTTTAATTCGCGGTAAAAAATGGACGAACCTCATCCAGTACAATCACCGGTTCTCTACTGTTTATCAACACTACATGATAACATTATTAAGTTTCATCGGTTGTTGATTATTTTGATCATCAATGGCATTATGAGACCGAATCAGGCAATACTAGTTCGGCGTGAGAAGTAAGGGACACCCAAGCTCTTTTTCAATCTCAACTAACGAAACCGATAGATATAAAGCATTAACGCCTTTGTAGGGATTTTGCTATAAAATTCAATTCGTCCGAATGAAGCCTCAACATAGACTGATAGGATGACGCTAGTGATCCTTAATGTGACATGCACCCCTAGTTTAAGCATTGAGGGGGGGTGGGCAACCCTATGACTTCAAATATATCCGGCATCGGCTTCAGCTCAATCCGGTATTTGATATGAGCAGGGAGATAAAATGTGTCGCTTAATACTCTCACTGGTAAGGCAGCATACTGTACTCGACAACATCAGTGGCATTTTATCAGAAGCTTGACAATATCATCCCCGAAAGCGAAGTGTATAACAGGTACTTAGTCGTCCAAGACACGCTTAATATCTTTGCAAGAAAAACTGCATTTGCCACATCATTCATATTGCGAGTCAGTTGGTGTTGCATGATTATTTCCACAATTATGGTTGCCACCAGCATCCAAGCTTTGTTTTGCATGCCTAAAAAGTGATTTGTTATCAACGAAATATGAATTAGTATGTCATTTGTTACATATTCAACAAATAATATACAAAGCAATGAGCGATTTTCGCCAGATCTGAGAGACAAATCGAGGCTCGGGATATCTGCAGGAGCAGATATGGATGGTCAGCATGATACAAATTACATGTGACTGCGTGTACCCTGGAAGTGAAACTGGCAAGTTTATGGCGTGGTTGAGTCCTTAAAAAAGTCTTACAATTTCCGTAATTGGAGTCGCATGATGATCAATTTCCTGTGTCACTAAGCGATGAGCTGCGTCTGCTATTCTTTACGCGTCGATGCGCCCGTCGCTACTCGCCTTTGTTAAACTATCCGTTGAAGGTAAGTAATTGGACAAACTCATGCAAATGTTTGCTGCTTGCAATTTGGTAGTTGTTCGTTCCCCCATAATGGCGACTATTGTTTTTTTGGAAATAGGATGCAAAAAGCCTGTTTCGCGTGGACTGATGGAGCTGCTGGCAACATCCTAGGCGCACTAAGACACGGCATTATGACACTCGGTGTGATTACAAATGGTTGTGGAACATACAGATAACACATGTCAATAGAATATATCTTGCATCATTTGTCTGGTATTAGCGAAGCTCCCTTGGCTGCCGCTGTGTTGTATATACCTGGTGGCAGTACAATAGCCTACGACTATTGTAATACCAAATTATTGCGTTGCTACACGATTTTTGTCGAAACGACCTGCGTGCGTGCATATATTCTTGTTCTCGTAAATTGACTGCTTGTACATGCACGTGCATCTAAATGAGTGGAAGCGTTGCGGTGGGTCAAGAATACGATCATTTGCGTAGTCGCTTAAGCTCAACCGATGCGAGTGCTTGGTATTATTATTGATGCTTTAGATAGTTTGAATGGACGATTGCCGCTGCGGTACACGGCGAATGTAGTCGGTCCTTGCAATATTTTATTAACGCACGCATTTGTCGCGCACTTCGGGCGCCATGAAGTCCACATGATTTTGTATCGCGTAGGATCCATTGATGTTCAGGAACCAACCCGGTACCAATCACGAGACTAGTGCAGCACCCAACACACACACCAACCAGGTGTACAACCGTATATTTGCATACTGCTACATGTTTTATATATCATGTGCATAATACAAATTAGAGTACGCAAGGATGACACTCGTTATATGCTATATTTCAATGACCGATGTTTAAGGTGAAATAAGTAAGAGATGTGTATAATAATGAGCTACCCTTGCAGCATTAGGTTTTTATGGTATATCATTAGGTCTGAATATGCCATGCTGCATAAACAAACAATATATATACTATGCCCGAACTATGGCTTTTGTTTGTTCTGATTGATAATCCTTCTGCCTTCGTTTTAGTTTGGTTTACAGTTAAGCATAGACAAACGCGTCCATGAGAGATTCTGCATGTTAACTACCGTCTGACTGAGGTCTAAACCTTCAGCAATGGCGATACGAGTTGGGATGGTGATAAAGAAGCTCATCACGTCTGGATACACCTTAAGATAAGACAAAGACAACAGATAACTGTTCCGATCCAAGTTACCCTAGTTATTTGATCGTGCATTAACGTAAACTATGGTGCATCATAGTTACTTTGTTAATTTGCCTAGCTGTAAAATAAACTATGAATATCACGTTTTCTTGGGATCAAAGGAATGTCATAAGGAACGCAAATGTACTCAAGCAGACTTTGCGTTGACAATATGTTGATCTTTTTTAACCTCTTCTTGACATGTTATGAAGACGAATGTGATGTTTATTATCTTTCGCTAAGACAGGGGCTAAGGTTTTTGACAATTTTATGATAAATGGAATTTTATATGTACGACATACATGTGCGGGTCCGTTTTCTGTGGTTTTACTGTTGCTGATGTTAAACAAATCAGTGGTGTAATATTGTGCACCCTAATGATAAATGCCGAATCTTGAAAGATAGCTTGATGTCTTGTTGCGGTTATAACGCACTAATTTGAAAGAGTTTACTGCTCTTCGTATGCACATAATTGCTAGCATAGCCCATGTAATGCATTGATAAATATCTGAAAGAGGACATAGTTCTATTTCAACGGTGCATAGCCACGAACCTCAGGAGACATAACTGTCCCATTAACTCTAAGGCATCACCCACTCATGTGCTTAGCTTGCTCAAAATAGTGTTCTGCTCTGCAAAAGTGTCAGCTATAATTTCGTACATCCCGCCACATAATTCCATTGGAAATACCTCGCATATATGTATGTATGTATGTATGTATGTATGTATGTATGTATGTATGTATGTATGTATGTATGTATGTATGTATGTATGTATGTATGTATGTATGTATGTATGTATGTATGTATGTATGTATGTATGTATGTATGTATGTATGTATGTATGTGTATGTATGTATGTATGTATGTATGTATGTATGTATGTATATGTATGTATGTATGTATGTATGTCTGTATGTATGTATGTATGTATGTATGTGTGTGTGTGTGTGTGTGTGTGTGTGTGTGTGTGTGTATGTATGTATGTATGTATGTGTATGTATGTATGTATGTATGTATGTATGTATGTATGTATGTATGTCTGTATGTATGTATGTATGTATGTATGTATGTATGTATGTTTATGTATGTATGTATGTATGTATGTATGTTGTGTCTGTATGTATGTATGTATATGTATGTATACGTATGCTTGTATGTATGTTTATATGTTTGTACGTATGTATGCATGTATATGTATGCTTGTATGTATATATACGTATATATGTATGCATATATGTATATATATATATATATATATATATATATATATATATATATATATATATATGAATGTATTTATGTATGTATGTGTTCGTGTATTTGTGCATATATGTAAGAATGCTTGAGTGTATATATGCATATATATATAAATATATATATATAACCATATTTATATATATATATATATATATATATATGTGTGTGTGTGTGTGTGTGTGTGTGTGTGTGTGTGTGTGTGTGTGTGTGTGTGTGTGTGTGTGTGTGTGTGTGTGTGTGTGTGTTTAGTATGAATATATGTATGTATCTTGATTTACGCCGTTTTCATCACCGTTTTTTTTAAAGGAAAACAAATAGTTAAGAAATTGCGCGTTTTCATTACTACGTTATTCTGACATATCAAATCAGATATATTTCGACATTGCTTGGTATTACTGCAATTTGCAGCTGTTTTATATTGCCAATGATAATGACTAAAATATGTGTTTCATATTCAGACAACCGATTTGTCCTACCACCTGTCTTTTAAATTAACTTAGTTATTTCGACATCGACTGCGGCGTCTTCTGATTAGTTGATGAAGACAACGTTTACGCCAAATTAGCTTATGCTTGGGATCCTACGGGGATGTTATCGAGGGTGGAAATGTTCTCGTTTAGACTCGAGTTGTTGACAATTTCGTTATCTTTATATACCACTACCCCCTATGAAACAGAGACGAATATCATACTTATCAGATTGCACTACGATGTGAGCCTAGCTTGGAACTTCTCCAGCAGGTTATTGGACTATTTTATAATAAATAGAATCCCAAATGCGCAATAAGTAAATATATGTGTATGTCTATACTAATGACAATGGTGATGAAGTCGTGCATTTGGACTTTTCCAAGCGAATGTTGATGATAACGACGATGATATTAGCTTACGGTCGTGCCGATTATATTGATGGTGCTGTCGATGATAATGACACCGATTATATTGATGAGTAAGATGCTGCGTATGACGATAATGATGGTGACAATAGTAACTGATACAAAGCTCCCACGTTAATGACACGAATGTAAGAGATGCTACTTATGGTAATTGTGATCCTTATTTGGATGCTTGTGAACATACTCAAAGGGACAGACACTATTTAAGCGCAAACTTTGACATGCAGAATTATGCTTTGAGAACGCTATATCTCATTGGATGTTCAAAGTAAGGCACCGCGATGTGATGCGATTCAATCATCATAACACGCGTTATGGTCTAATTATATATTACATTAAGGTAAGCTATGCTGCCGTGACACCGTTGATGTAAAGTCTAGACAAGAAGCTATTTAATTTATCCGGATCCTCGGGGATCACATGACTGTCACTTATCAGTCATATTGATTGCACAAAAAAAGGCAGGTAAACGGAAGAGTGGTGTAACAATGTTCAAATTATTCAACGTTCCAAATTACAGAACAAATACGGATTGGTTGTTTTAAAGAGGGTGGTAACGGTATAGGAGCTGGTGGATGCCACAGGGCATCTAAGACATGTGTGTGGAAGCTCTATAGCTGTAGAATATAACCCTTTGAAATACTTAGTTGTGCTTATTAGAAATTTAGTGGAGCTATCTTTAATTGCGTTGCTACACTTGCCTTTGATGCGTCAACACTTACAATTTCTGTTATTTGAATATTTATAGCATGATGGTTACTTCATTCATACATTTATAAGTAGATTTATTAGCTTTACGTTTATTCTATATCTAAAACCCCCTTTTAATCATACTTGGATCATTGATACAAACATTTTACTGAGTCACCAGCGAAATACATTGACTAAATGTCTTCAAAATTACTTTGACAACATAATAACATTCAGGTATTTAGCGCAATTACAAAACAATATAGGGACTGGAACCTGGTGAGTAAGAACATTTGTGCCAATGCCCACTGACGTCAAAAGCTATGATAAATGGGCACTCAAGTTGCGTAAGTCGCACTTGCCATCCAAGTTCACTGAAGCCTAACCCATAAGTAATACCAGAATTTGGTGACCTTTAATCGTCTGTAACACTTTGCCATTTGTTCCGTGGGCTTAAAGTGTATTCCTTTGCTACTCAACACAATTCACCTGCCGCGCATCTCGCACGCAGCAATTAGTACCCTCTTCTGGCCTATGCAGGCAATAACTGAGCAACCAGAGAATACTTTATACGATCCTCAGAATTAGCATTATTTAAAGGCAGCAATACACGTAGAAGCATTCATTGGTTTCCGTGTGATATCCCACACCTTGAGTGACAGTAATGAGAGAGTGCTTATTTAGCAAATTAATTTTGTCATTTACACATCGCACCGCATGTAAGATGTGGTTCCATATTTGTGGTATTGTTGCACTGATGTAATTTGAACCAGTAAAATCGCTACATCTTCTATGGTCACCTCAATGCTTCGACAGGTTGCATTATATATACAAGACTATGACAAATGCTGGTATATATCCTTCAACACCAGCAAGCATGATTATAGTGTTGATTGTTCACCGACGTATAGCATTATCATAAAAATATTGTGGGCGTGCTCGGCGCTCAACCATTCATGACGAACTACTAACAACGAGTAGATTGTTGCTGTGAACGAGTGAGACGCGCCTCATACACAGCCATTACCTGTAGCAGCTGGTCTATGCCTCACTTTGCATTGTCATCTCTTTCTGCCACGTACGGCACAAATGCTATAGTAATCGGCATAGTAGAGTTTTTGATATCAATGGCAGCAAGCTGTGCACGTGCCAGGGACCAGTACAAGTCATCTATTATGTTATGATGCATGCGTAAAGATTGCTGAAGAACCTACCGTGGTCACATGATAACCATTTTTTTGGTCAGAGCCTACATCGAACTAACTCAGCTCATGTGCACATGTGCATGCAACAGATGCTACCACAATCATAAAGGGCATCGGTAACAAAGTTCACCGCATCCTGTCAAGATCAGCCCAAGGCCTTAAGTTACTTTCTATTTCAGGCGAAATCATGTTTATTATATTAATGATGATGACTCAAATGACAATGCCCCAAGTGATAGTGATGTTAACGGTTCTAGTGATAGTTGTAATTGTGGTGACAATTACGCTTTGTCACAATCGGGAGGCATTGTCGCAGTATCAACGAGAACGTAAATGGCCAGTTGCATGTTCACAGAGGGATGTTTCAGCTGATCAAACCAAACAATGTCTCTCAAGTGTTGAATGAAGCCCTATTAAGCCCGAGATGCCTTCAAATTGACAATACGCGCAGCGGAATGCATCAGCAATAACGACATAGATGCGGGCTCGGACATAATACGGCGTTATATCTTCACGGTAGCTGATCCACACGCTGAATGGACGTAAGTAACGTGGCTGGCAGCTGCTTTGAAAATTATCACTCTTCAACTGACGATGCTTCAAAGCAAATGAGTAGAAAATTGCACGCACATGCATCACCTGAATAAGCCATGTACGGGAGACCTGTGGTCAAAATGCAGTGAACCCGAATCTTTTCCGTATCTGAAATATAAACGGATGTCCACAGTTTTGTGGGTAGTACTTAGTGTACCGCTTGCGACTTAAGTATGTATCAGTTATCCTATCTAGCTGAACAACTTGTTACTGGACAATGCTTTAGTGTAACTGACTTAGCAAATGCAACTACCCCGTATCTCTTTGCAACTTAATCACAAACGCATCCTAAAGATGGGATGACATTTGGTACAGCTGTGCATAAATTCTGATAATGAGTCACCACGATGAGCGATGCCTCTGTAATGTTGTACATTTTACCTGCTACATTCCATCATAATTTCTGGAGAGATTCTTTAACAGCATTTGCCATTAAAAAATATAATTAAACCACATTTGGCATGTCACACTATTTGCAACGTCGGGTCAAGAATGCTTAATACATTTTCTGACAAGGAGGTGACATTCAGTACAAGGTGATGCTTGACCCTAAAGTTGCATAGTCATCAGACCCTCGAATCTGTTAATGTGTAAGAAAACGATCACAACACAAGCTGGGCTGCAAATTTGTTCTTCTCATAGTCTCCTATCGTAAATTTATCTTCAGCACCTTGTAAATATACCGTCAGGCATTGTAAATGGTGAAAATTATGCCCGGTAATTTCGAGATGGCACTAAGCACAAAAACTAATTATCCGAGTTGAAGAGCTGCAGTGGTATTGCAATTTGTTTAATATATAACAGGAACTGATATGAGGTAACCTTATTTAAAATACCATTTTGTCACATAACTTTTATCGTTGCGGTGACTGACTGACCACCAATGCGACCCGACGCGATGTAACCGAGTCAGAATCAGTCGGATTGAGAAAATCTGGCTTGTTTTTTTCTATTTTGACTTTCAATTAATATATCAATATATATTTTAGCGAAAGTGAAAGACGTATTCAAATTTCCCATCATACCTGAACGAGCAGCACGTCTTTGTCTCCATTATGCAGGTATCATTGCGAAGTCCATTTATCGTCATACGGAGCCGGAAATGCTGACAACACCTATCACACCCACAGTGTTATTAACTAGTAATAACTGGTACGGCACGAGCCTCCCTTACCATTTACGAATGTGGTCATCATTTAACAGCCGCGGGTTTGCTTTCGCCCACTCGGTATTAGCTCTTTCTTCTCAGAGTAAATCCGTATCCATCCATACTTTTCCCGGTAAGACGACAAAGACGTTCATTTGATTCGGCGCAAATAATGCTTTCTATGCTGCTATTTGGCTCGTACTCGTACACATGCAGGGAAATAAACGCTATCACGCTAGAGACTGACATGAAAATAGCACGCAATACATCGTAGGCAAAACGAATAAAAAAAGAACGTGAAGCTACAATCTCTCCAAACTTGTCTTGATCAGATGTGTATAAATTGATTGTGCGGCAAATGGCTTACGAATGGGAACGTATAGCAAGTAGGGGATGAGGTAGACAAGCATAAGCACAGCTGGTTACATAAATTGTTCGACAACATCTGTGAGAGCTTGCGGATGATACGGCCGAAATATCTAGGGGTCAAGGTAAGCAACGTCAGAAATAACATTGTGTAATAGCTTCGAAAAGGTACAACTCCTTATTTTATGTATGCAGAACTGGTTAACCACTTGTTCATTCGCGCATTTAAGAGATATTAGTACACCAACCCGCACTTCTTGTAAGATTTTCGACTAAACAAACCACTGATTCTTTCCACTGCATACTCCGTGCTCCCTGACAACCATTACATATACACAACAATTTCGTGATGAATTAGCAAATTTCTAACTTGCAGCACGGAACATATTAAATGTATCTGTGCTTTATTGTATCTTGCTCTTGAATGTGTCTTGAAGTCATGCTAGTTTGGTATCGCATACTAATTCGATGCAATCACATTGTATCGCTGTGCTATGTAAGGGACGGAGATAGACACTGATGTTATGTGGCGAAACTCACAGACACAAGCGCCTTATTTGATTCCATGATTACCTCGCCCTGGTTTTTACAATAGTTCAGTGAAAATAATGCTACAAAGCAAATGCATTCACTTCGCAGAGTTAAATGGGGTGATTAATCTCCAAATCACACAGTATGGTATCAAAACGACCTTTGAAGTTTAAGATCAATCGTCAGGTAAAGCTAACACAGTTGTGTCGTATGACGCTTAATTGCAGAACACATGCCTGTTCTGAAGCAGCTGACCGTGAGGGGCCTCGTTATTACTATTATGCGCTGTTTATTTAACTCTTTGTCTCATATTGCACCTTGATTCAAAGCCAGTATTATAGAAACACTTGCAAAATGATAATAACAATTATGTGTGACAGAAAAAAAAAGTATGTAAACACTAGAAACGCCCATTTAGAAGAAAATATGCGCCTAGTTTTGTTTAGATAACAATCACTTATACTCTTATTCAGTGCATACAGAACATTAACTATCAGCTGCTGTTAAAAAGATTGACTTTGAAAAAGACATATTGGGTTGTTGACTATGATCGTATCTGTTATAATATTTTGCTAGTGTCATCAATTGTCGGAATAAAGCTGAAATATATACTGATAGGCTTGAGCTTACGGTGATTATCCTTTATGGATTCTATAACACCTGACATGCCAATACAGCTTAATGTTAGAGGCTGGGAACCCAAGAACATCCATCTCGTTACAATTCATCAGCTTCCGTACAACCCGGTATTTGATATGATCTGCCAATTAAAATGCATCAGATGTGATTAAATGTTAAAAAAATAACGAAATTGATCTATGTTATCCTTCGAGGACAGCAACATTAAATGATTCGATGATGCTACCATGACGACATCACCATGATCACGAATTGAGTGATGAGTCCATATCGGACAGCTTTGTAAATTATCTTCTTGACCGCCGCGACAAGATGCAGAGGCATGTTATGGACCGCTCCCGAAAATAACACGGCCATCTGAAGTCAACTTAGTCATGATAACTTAAAACATCAACTACAAACAGACTTATCTGAATTGGATACATAATCTTGCTTACTGCTTAAGTTTCTTTGGAGCAGATTATCTAAATGGTGTAGCAAGGGACTGTAACAACACATAGATGTATCTGGCAATGGCATAATGAGGGACAAACAGCTAAGAATATTTGACTATTCGTTCATCTGTATAGCACTGCATCGTATATTCTGTGTATATGATATTCTATTGTCAGTCACCATGAACGCCACCAGCATCCAAGCATTGTTTGGACGCCTAAAAAGCGGTTTGTTGCACTGTCATTTATTACCGCTTCTACAAATGGTATACAAAATCATGAACGATTTCCGCGAATCGAATCTCGCGATATCTACATATGACGTGTGGTTGCGTTTATCCTGGAAGTGCAACTGACAAGTTTCATTGCGTGGTCGAGTCCGAAATAAGTCCGTCAATTTTCGTAATTGAAGTCGAGGCGTACGCCGCTACTCGTATTTGTAAAACTATCCGTTGAAAGTAAGAAATTGTTTGCTGTTAACAATTTGTCCGATGCTCACTCCACAATGATGTCGACTATTGTTGTCGGAAATGGGGTGTAAATAAATCTAATTAGCGTGCACTGATGGAGCTGCTGGTTACGGATTATAAGGCAATGAGCAAAGCTCCAATGGAGTCGACTGTGTTGTATAATCCTGGTTGCAGCCTGATAGCCGGCAACTATTGTAATTGCATAAACATATACGTGTTAGTACGACTCCGTGGCTACACGATTTCACTTCATCGCGACCTGTCAGCGTGCATAGCCGGTTCTCAATAGAGACCAGTTTTTACCAGCAAATTCATCAAGATGAGAAACAGCGTGCTCGTGGCTCATTAATACATCCATGTTCGCAGCTGCAAAAGCTCGCCCGATCCAGGTGATTGGTGATTACCTACATTTTGTATGGTTTGAATGAGAAATTTCCCGCTGTGGTGTATGACGCATATGAGTCCGTCCGTAAAGAGATTACAACACACGCTTAAGTCTAGATCATTGGACTCCATATTGGACCCTTTGATGTCCAGGATCCCAACCGGTGACCATCACGAGACTGTTTCAGCACCCAGCACATACACCAGGTGTACAATTGTGTATTAGCATTCTGCTGCATGTTTTATATATTATGAACACAATATCATGTGGAGTACGTAACGACAACACTCTTCGTTTGCTATCTTTTGATGACCGATTTATAAGGTGAAATAGTTCAAAGATGTGTATAATGATAAGATACCTTTGCAGGACTGGATTTTTAAATCATTAGGTCTTGAACATGGCAGGCTGGATTGAAACTATACGTATATATAATATGTCCGAACGTGCAAAATATTTTGCTTGACATGTTGCAAGAATGCCAGTCGTATGCAGACCATGTCAAGCACATTAAAACGACCAAGTCATTATAGGCATAAATTCTCCTACATATTACTGACAGTAATGGCCTCCAACGACATCATAGTGATGGGTAGCCAGGGGAAAAGAACAGTTTAGTCCATAAGTGCCCTGCCAATTGGTACCAATAGGTAAGCGCAAAAGCTATATGGTATTACAATACTGTGCGATTTGTCGCAAAATGATTTCGATGAAAGCAAGTTCCATTGCCGTCTAGATTTTCTTGGGTCTAGACCGTGACTTGACAGAGCGAAGTTGTACTCCCTACACTGTGACCTGATAATCCTGATCTATATTTACTTCAAGCAGCTTTTGGTAATTCACCTCGCCCTGTGTCATTCGTCCAAATCTCTAGCACCATTCTGCCAGTTTTCCCGTCCTCAGTCATCGCCTCCTCTTTCCGCCCATAAACTGCCTTCGTTTTACCCCCACCACATTCACCCCTTCAAAAAGAACGCAATTTTCGTGCAACGAAGCCAGCTATAATTAGCGTGTCAGCTAGGCAAGGCTTCTTTAAGCAATCAACCACCCCTCTACTACCTGCACACTCTGCTAAAGGGTAAAATGTACGTGTCGCCAAAACACCTTCAACCTCCCCGTACCCTTCACGTGACCTAGCTCTTTACATCAACTGCATGAAAACACAATGTCTAGCTGCCCTGATTACCCCTCACTGACACCCGCTTTCTCCATCATTAATACCTCCCGCCGCTTCGTGAGCTTGCCAAACTGGACCACATCATCTTAAACATATTAAAATGCAGATAAATGCGTACTTATTCTTCATTTCCAGCATAACATTGCAACCGCGAAGGTTACCTTATGGTTTGAATAGTAACCGGAAACCCAATGAATAGCTGTAAGCCAGCTGATAACTTGTTAGCAGCTGGCTTACACTTGCATGATCGTCCTATTATACTGGATTATTATTCAATGTAATGGTAAATAACACAGGGATATATACAACGAAAACAAAGGCCGGTTTTTCGGAAATTAATTTTAAGAAGCGCGGATTCTTAACAGACATTAATTGATATATGGGATATATGTTTATTTGTAACTCCTTACCCCTTGAACCGAAATGCTACCTATTGTGTGGTCAGTTCGCTCTTACAATACCCATCTCGGTATATCATAACGTACCGACACGTATATGAGGTATTGTATAGGATGTTTCCATGTTCAGTAGGCCAAGCTTCCTGAGAGAGCCTCGTCTCCATGTATCAATATAAAAAGACGTACTCGATAGTGGACTCACTTTCAATTTATAGCATTTCCACTCCATAAACCTTTGTAAACTCTGGATTTTCCTCGGTTGACATTATTAACAAGGTCATTGCCCACGTTATGCATATAGAACGGGAACCTTTTTTCTCAGCTATATGCTTATCCTTTGCAATGAACACAATATTCAAGGTATAAAATTCAGCGCAGGGTGGGTTAGGAAGGAATGCAGAGACGACTACGCAAGAACGATAATTGCACGTCAACACACAAGATGCGATAAACCAGGAGCAGTTGCATTGCAACGGTTACTATTGAAAGCTCATCATTAAACAGAGGTGTTACTTAGATGGTTTTTATGACTAAATTTTTATATATACATATATGTATATATATATATATATATTTATATATATATATATATATATATATATATATATATATATATATATATATATATATATATATATATATAGAGATATATATATATAGAGATATATATATATATATATCTATAGATGCATAGATATATCTATATAGATATCTATATAAAGTATATATGTCTATATCCCTGTCCCTATATATATATATATATATATATATATATATATCTCTCTATATATATATCTCTCTCTCTCTCTCTATATATATCTCTATATATATCTATCTATATATATATATATATATATATATATCTATATATATATATTCATTCATATATACACATACTCCCGATCATTACACCTGTTGGCTGCCAAAGGCTTCTTGCCGCTGCCCTTTTTGTTTATATTCGCTCCTAATTTTTTCTCAAGCTGTTGTTTGTGTGCTACTTAGGTTTGTCACTGTCCATGCAACGAAATTTGCTTTATTGCAATTCTGATGCTTTCAAATATATACCCAAATTATTATAAACACTACGGTCGGGCGACAGCCTATGTTTTGTGAATGTTAACGAATATCCTGGGTATATTTTTGCGAATTTTTCCAGTATAGCCTGAAAGTGTTATTCTTCCAAATTGACAATCATACAAGGGCTTGAATTATCTTGATAGGTAGCGATCTGGAGTTTCAGTATATATATAAGAGTTTTCGCCATTTCTGGTTACCACAAGTTTGCGTACTTCCCGGTGGAGGGTTTACAGTACTTTGTAATTAAGGTGAGATGAATTGAATTATATGGTATGATCCCGTACCAAAAATAGTCGATATTGAGGGACCGAAAAAAAGTCTCAAATGACATTTGTTAAGTTTTTTTGTTTTATATTAGTAACGCATACCCATCATTACAATACGATGATTTACCTCACCAGTACCTTGCGCTTTAACCTCTGTGCCGTTTGCAAGTTAAGATCAGGTATACACATACACAAACAAAGTGGATTGAGAGAGTTTTGAACTGAAGCGCGAACACAAGTCTGATGGCGGCATTGGCAAAGATACAGACGCAATGGCGTGAGGTATAGCTATAAATACAAAACCAGAGCTAGGCAGGTATAACACGATAAAGAGCCAGTGATGGAGAGTTACAGATGGATACTCGCAAGATGTAAAGGGGAGTTATGGACCAATCGTCATCAGCCGTGAAGGGGAGTTGGAGACCGATACTCACAAACAGTGATAGGGAGTTAAAGACCGATACAGAAAAGTAGTTATGGGGAGTTTATAGATCAATGACCACAAGTAGTGAGGTGAAGTTGTAGACCGATACTCACAGGCAATGAACGGAATTCATAGACCGTTACCCACAAGCAGTGATTGCGAGTTATAGCACGATACTCACAAGCAATGAAGAGGAGTTATAAACCGATAGCAACAAGAAGTGAAAGGGAGTGATTGACCGATACTCACAAGAAGTGCAGTGACATTAAAGACCGATACACACAAGCAGGGGTGCAGAGTTACAGACCGATACTCGCATGCAGTGAATGGTAGTTATTAACCGACACTCACAAGCACTGAATGGTAGTTGGCGATCGACACCTATAAGCTAACGCAAAGGGCTATATTGATGCAATTGGACGTATTTGTTGATCTGTTGGAAAAAAAGTCGGGTTATCTGTGCGATAAGAGCTTGTTTATTGCTAGATCGACAGATATTTCTTAAACCAGACATGAAATTTCGCTTTCACAGTCCTGACAATGGATATCACATTATAACCTATTACTATTAATTTGCTTGAATCAATATGAGGTACTCAAATTATACTGACCACTATGCTCCAAAACTAGTGTGACTGAGACACGGAGTGCAACCGACCGAGGATGCTTCAGTATCGTTCAACTGAGTCTTTAATAGTAACTAGTTAGCTTCTTACTCCCTCGTGTTTCTCGCGCTCTGGCTCTCTCGCTGTTCGCCTATTTCGCGCGCCCTTTTCCTGTCCCCGAGACAGTTGCCTCGCTACGGGGGACTTTTTTTAGAGCACCAACACATAGTCATAACCGCGGACATCTAAGCTGTATTACACGCTTTGAACTCATGTGGTTTCTGGTCACCTTACATACAGCGTTTGATGCGAGATTTTCAGTTCGTAGAAGCAACACGCAGCTGCTCTACTCGCGCCTCTTTGATCTCCGTAATCTGTTCATCTATTGCTTGTTCACCTTGCATAACGTATGTAATCTCGCTTAACAGGTTATACCTATGTAATCTGGTAATTACTGACTATGTTCTCTAGGTTGTTAAGCCATTTAATGTTTGCCCCAGCTCTGTGCAGCGGGGTTATTGGACTTACTTAACCCCAATAAAGTGTGTGTATGCACCGCCCTTCCTTCTCGGTTTCCTTGTGTGGTTTGAGAATAGTTGTACAGTTAGCCTCTTGGATACGACCATATGACTTTATATGTTGATGCCGATGTATCACACAAGTGTTATATAAACATATTGAAGGGACATTTTAGAATCAACTATAATCGTCTGTTATAAGCATTCTAACAGCTACAGTCATCTTTACAATTAGCGACTCGGCCGGATGCAAATTGAATAATCTATTAAGTGAACACATCCTACAACATAAGTACTTGCGTAGTCATGGTGATTGTGATGTGTGGGTGGATGGGAACAACTGCTCTACTCATGTCCTACTCAATGAAACGTGCGATTAAACCAACCACGGTTATCATGGATACTTGAAACATAGATAAAACGGCATTGTCGTGGACTGGTATACAACCTATTAAATTACAATTTCGACTTTCAGGAAACATCGATTGGATTGAAAAAAGTGTTACATATAGATAATTATGATCAAGACGAGCGCATATGAGTTGGTGTAGCATACATGCCCATTAATTGACGCCCAGAACACTCAATTGCTACAGTATATGTCGTGTTAGTAGCAATAATATTGTCAGTCCGATCAAGCCATGCGCACTGCTGCACTTGAACGCTATAACATTGCAGCATCAAATATATATATGCGGACAATATATATATATATATATATATATATATATATATATATATATATATATATATATATATATATATATATATATATATATATATATATATATATATATATATATATATATATATATATATATATATATATATATATATATATATATATATATTGTATGAATCGACCGTTTAGAGACTTTTGGCGGGAAAAGAAAAGCTTATTCCATTTTAGAATCATAATCAAGGGCACTCTGGGAGTAATTTAATGTAGGTAGTGAACATCGATCATTTACCCGATACGGTTAAGATTGACAGCTACAAATAGTGATCATATAACTAAGCACATTCGGTGGCTGCGAATGGCTGGTAACTAACTGGGTCCTCTCTACCACATCGAGAACCATGATCGTTAGAGATGATTGTTAATGGTCTGTGTTTTTCGCCACAGAACAATTAGGTTTTTCTACCTTTGTTTATAACAACTGCCTCTGTTTGCTCAATTATAACCGGTAAGTTAAACGTAAATAGTCATAATGTGTATTGACTGGCTATAAGGGTCGCATGTCTTTACTATCATCACAGACAACTTGTTTTCTATTGCAGATAATAAGTTGGTTTAAGTGTATTTAATGGTAAGTGTATGTAACTAACTGACTTTAGGCGTAGAAATTAGAATTCCAACTATATGTACGTGATTCATATTTAAAAGTCCCTTTGCACAGTTGGTTTATATGCGCCTATATCTCGCAATTGAGATCCCAGTTGAAAAACTACCAAATGATACCCGCCCTCTTAATCACCTTACCCTTGTCCCGACGTATCTAGAACAAGAGTATTTATAATTAATAGTATTATACATGTAGCCATGTGTGCAAGGCATTGCTTTCTTTTCATACAACGTATGCCTATCAGTGTGCTATTCATTGTCCTTTACCTAGCGCAGCATGTTTAATGATGACAGATTGGTTAACGTGAGAGCTTCCATTATATATTTTATTAACCACCGCATATAAGGGCTCACGGTGTGATATATTGTATCTGAAGAGGTACATGGGTAATTGAGAAGAACACTAGACCGTATCATAGCCATAGTTTAAGGGGAGGTCGTAGAGTTCGGGGTAGCTGAGCGCAGTCCTTTAATGATGAAGGTGACCAATAGATACAGGCCAGCGTGATGAGTCAGCTGCACGTACATCAATCCGCTATCACACATCTGTGAGCGCGCTGCATCAGTTGTGCTTGGTTCGGCTACAACTGCGTTTGTTGTCTGGACATCTTAACAAAGGCAAGCATCTATCCAGTACAGAAC
This sequence comes from Urechis unicinctus, assembly GCA_034190875.2. Lineage (NCBI taxonomy): Eukaryota > Metazoa > Annelida > Polychaeta > Xenopneusta > Urechidae > Urechis > Urechis unicinctus. Next base: position 60,482,296 of record CM067350.1, read on the forward strand.
AAGTAGGTTTTATACCAACAGCTGTATACTTAACATCGATCGCGTTCTTCAATCTGTACAATATTTTATCGACTATGACGCGTCGAGCTCTGAGTGCAGCTGCTACAATAGGGACACCCCAAGCAACCGCATCACTTTGCATGCCGAAATGTCCGATAATTGTTGGATGATTCTAACGTCTATTGTGGGATTGGTAGTTCTATTTTTCATTTCATAACATGCCCCAGTCCGACAACCTCATCTAGCCCAGGGGGGATGAACCCGGTGACAGCTTATCATTCACATCGTAATCACGACCCTGTCAGTCAAATCATATATGTATGGTCGTGGTGGGCTATCTCGTATTCGAGCTATCTCACCCCGAAAAATTAATCTGACCATGCATCTGCCTTTTACTCAGAGGGGAGCTTGATGACACTCTCAAGGACGGCCCGAAATGTTTCTGTGTCACATCCGTGTAGAAGACGCAATATCAACTGTCACCGTTGGACACAAATATAGTATGTAACAATAACTAACAAATGATGGCATATTTCTCTGCTCGAATACTTATAGTAGGTATGATGACCCGTAACACCACCAATCCATGCTGGGTACGATGACGGTGACGTCACGGGGCATCCTTGATTGAATATGGCGTAGGTTATAATTAAACACCGTTCTCAGCAGCCTGAATTGAAACCATTAGTTGCGCAAAGGGTGTAGACGTACGCATTGAAGGTGACGCAAAGTTTTTCAACCAATAAACATATTTTCATCTTAGTGCAGAAAGTAACATTTTTCTGCATTATATTTTGTTGCGTCGGGTTGTCAGCACGGACTATGTAGCCATGACCAGACTAGTGCTGCTAGCGATATCATTATTGCATTAGTGGGTGTGGATTGATGGACTGGCTTCGTCAATGTTGAAACGCGAACAAATGACGCACGAATCCACGCAGCTAATTCATGTTTCCGTTTCAGTAGCAGTCAAGCATTTGCTTGGCAAATCTTATTGGGAATTATGGCCGAAAGCCCATCCCAGTAAATCTAGAAATAAAGGCGAGACTTGTAAATCTAACATTGCCCAGAGCGCAGAGCTTATCGCAAAAAGAAGGTTCACTACTTTTGTGGACAATATTCTACCATATTTCTTTTTATGTTTTGGCAGAAACATTAATTACTTTCTTTCGGCGATGATAAAGTACGCCATTTTACAGGCTTGTGATTAGTATGCATTCTTTTCATATACGCTTATCCATGTAGCTCAAAAGTTTCCTGCTTCAGTAAGGTCACCATTGCCTTATTTTTATTTAAAGCGTTATCACCTGCATGTGAATACAGATTGCCGATGCGCCATGTCACTTACATAATACAGACCATAGGATCCATGGCAACGTGAATCCGGCCAGCATCATCATCACCCGACGGAGGATGTACAAACTAGCCGGACTAGCCTTTATAAACCGGCCGTCGAACGACAGCAAGCAATAGTGAAACCACCAGTTACATCTAAGCATACTCTACATGACTAGCGTGCATGAAACCACTTAAGCTTAGTAGTTATATACAGATGCATATTTTGACTCGTTAGTGTACATTTTAAAGTCAACCTTATAAATGTGTTGGGTGCTAATGCAGTCGTATGACGGGTACCGACATAGGTCCTAGACATCTAAGCAACCTATATAGGTGCGGCCTAATCTGGACATCATTGCACCTGACGAATAGCTAGAAGCGCCTTCTACTTGCGCTACTAGTGTGTGTGATATGTTTCCTTTAGGACTGTCTGAGCCATATATTACAGCGGTATATTACTCATTGTGACCAACCACAACGCCAGTTATGACATCAAGCACTTGGATCGGGTGCGTTCTGGCAGAGGCATATGATCGGGCCAGAAAGCAACGTGCCCACACTTACTTATATCAATACGCTTACACGATGAACAAAACCCGTAGCTCTACGCACATGCATCTACTCAAGATAATAGCCGACACAGCCACGACAAGAGAATAAACGACACAGCCAAGGCGAAATAGACAGCCACGAAAATAGAATAAACGACACACCCACGACAGTAGAATAAACGACATACCAACGACAAGATAATAAACAACACAGCCCCGTCAAGAGAATAAACGACACAGCCACGTCAAGGTAATAAACAACACAGCCCCGTCAAGAGAATAAACAACACAGCCACGTCAAGGAAATACACAGCACAGCCACGTCAAGTGAATAAACGACACAGCCACGTCAAGAGAATAAACGACACAGCCACGTCAAGGTAATAAACAACACAGCCCCGTCAAGAGAATAAACAACACAGCCCCGCCAAGAGAATAAACGACACAGCCACGTCAAGTGAATGAACGACACAGCCACGTCAAGAGAATAAACGACACAGCCACGTCAAGGTAATAAACAACACAGCCCCGTCAAGAGAATAAACAACACAGCCCCGCCAAGAGAATAAACGACACAGCCACGTCAAGTGAATGAACGACACAGCCACGTCAAGAGAATAAACGACAGAGCCACGTCAATTGAATAAACGACACAGCCACGTCAAGAGAATAAACGACACAGCCCTATCAAGAGAATAAACGACAGAGCCACGTCAAGTGAATAAACGACAGAGCCACGTCAATTGAATAAACGACACAGCCACGTCAAGAGAATAAACGACACAGCCCCATCAAGAGAATAAACGACAGAGCCACGTCAAGTGAATAAACGACACAGCCACGTCAAGAGAATAAACAACACAGCCCCGTCAAGAGAATAAACGACAGAGCCACGGCAAGAGAATAAACGACACAGCCACGGCAAGAGAATAAACAACACAGCCCCGTCAAGAGAATAAACAACAGAGCCACGGCAAGAGAATAAACGACACAGCCACGTCAAGAGAATAAACAACACAGCCCCGTCAAGAGAATAAACGACACAGTCACGTCAAGAGAATAAACGACAGAGCCACGTCAATTGAATAAACGACACAGCCACGTCAAGAGAATAAACGACACAGCCCCATCAAGAGAATAAACGACAGAGCCACGTCAAGTGAATAAACGACACAGCCACGGCAAGAGAATAAACAGCACAGCCCCGTCAAGAGAATAAACGACACAGACACGTCAAGCGAATGAACGACACAGCCACGCCAAGAGAATAAACGACACAGCCTCGTCAAGAGAATAAACAACACAGCCACGTCAAGAGAATAAACGACACAGCCCCGTCAAGAGAATAACCAACACAGCCACGTCAAGAGAATAAACGACAGAGCCACGTCAATTGAATAAACGACACAGCCATGTCAAGAGAATAAACGACACAGCCACGGCAAGAGAATAAACGACAGAGCCACGGCAAGAGAATAAACGACACATCCACGTCAGGAGAATAAACGACACAGCCACGTCAAGAGAATAAACGACACAGCCACGTCAATTGAATAAACGACACAGCCATGTCAAGAGAATAAACGACACAGCCAAGGCAAGAGAATAAACGACAGAGCCACGGCAAGAGAATAAACGACACATCCACGGCAAGAGAATAAACGACACAGTTACGTCAAGTGAATGAACGACACAGCCACGGCGAAAGAGAATAACTGACGCAGTGCATCGGATCTAATGACATCGTTCGTTTAGCACCGTGAGACACCAATGAGGATTATTGAGGGACGTTTTGAACACTCAAACAGAACACAAAATATAATTGCACCACAATAAAAGACGCAAGTATTGACCTCAGGCTCCATGTTTCTACCGTTTTCCATGAGCGTATTGTAAAGCAATGCCATTCACGTGTGAACATTATTAATCGACATAGTAGCTATTTCTTGTTCATTGCACCTTTATCAAATTCATCAACGCAATGTTACTGAGCCATTTAATTACATTGTAGTTCGATATACCGGAGTAAAACATCTGAGTGTGAGTGGGTGGGGAGGGGTGCTTTTAGTAAGTGTGACTTTGATTCTAATATCATACCCTCTCGAGGAGAGTGAGGGGAGGGGGAGGGGTTGGTATTTTCAAACTTATGAAAACATATATATGAATGTTTCGTATGGATAACATATTTCCATTTAGTCAGCAATCAGAAAAAAATCCTATTGCAGTGACCGAGACTCAAATGCAACTTTGTTTAGTTAATTTGTGACGACGGAACTGTGCATCCTCTAAGCTTTTATTGTATAATGACGCAAAACCAATTTGGCATCTACAAAGCAGTTGCCTATGTGCGTTTTGCCACGTGAGCAGCTGAAATTCTTTGATGATGTCGCTATACGTTGCATGCAGTCCCTTGACGAAGTGGAAGCCAATGACCTTACTCAAAAATGCGCCCCAAACCATCCCTCACTTCCCTGGGGTGAGTCTTCTCCCACTAGATAGCCCGTTGTCAAATGCATTAAGCTCCGCAACCACTTCTGATCACACAGGTCCTGGTGCAGTAGGGATTGTGAGATGTTGACAACCGCTGTAGGATGATCTATCGTAAGAGTGGGCCCGTCGGGGCCATACTTATCTCAATGGATATGTTACTCCCAATGTTCCCTTTGTCGAAAAGCGTCAGCCGGAGTATTAACGATAGGTTAAATGAAGTGTGGCGTGTGCAGGTTGACCTAAGAAAACGCGGTTTCGCAATTATATTGCTCTACTCCACACTGCTCGCTCTAAACCCTCCGGCTCTACCATCCTGCTTTCTATTCTATTATTATGAACTATGCAACCTACATTGTACTTTACCAATTGCAGCATATGTTGGAGGCAATTCATCAATACGATTTAACGGATATGATACGTACATGGAGTTCAGTGACAGTAGAGTCACTGTGTCCTTCCAGCATCTTCACCACAAGCTTTCACTATCATATCAAGACCATTTTGCTCCTCACACACATACACATACACACAAACACACGCACGCAAACACATACCAACGCAAGCAAAAACACCACCAACAACAAAAACCAAGCAGACATATATATACATATATATGTATATATATATATATATATATATATATATATATATATATATATATATATATATATATATATATATATATATATATATATATATATGTATATATATATATATCTACATATGTATATACATTATATATATATATATATATACACACACATATATATATAAATATATACATAAATATTTATATATATACATATATATATGTTTTATATATATATATACATGCATAAATATATGTAAATATATATATATTCATACATATATATACATATATACGTATATCTTTACATATATATTTATGTATATATAAATGATAGATATCAATATGATAACATATATATGAATATTTTTTTTCTGTTGATATATATACATATACATATATATATATATATATATATATATATCATATATATTCATACATATGTAAAACATATACATATATATGTATGTACATATCTATATATATATATATATATATAGATATATATATATATATATATATATATATATATATATATATATATATATATATATATATATATATATATATATATATATATACATACATATATATATATATTTATTTATATGCTGACGGGATCAGGCAACGAAAGTAAACTACACCGAGCCGTTAATAGTGAAGTGCTAAACCACCTCCACCAGAGCATTATCAATAGAACCATAGCTCGGACCAAAACCTCGTGGATCACGTAGGATCACACCAGCAACACCATACGCAACGTATGTATATATTTATTTATATATATATATAAGTATATATATATATATATATATATATATATATATACATATATATATATCATATATATATATATATATATATATATATATATATATATATATATATATGTATATTTATATATAAACATGTTTTTATATGTTAAACATGCATATGTATAAGCACACACATGGTGCCATAGGATGCTGACCTATGTATTTATTTGTATTTATACATGTATATAGGTGTGTAAATATATATATATAGATATATAGATAGATATATATATATATATATATACATATAGAGAAATAGATAGGGAGATAGACTTATATATCTCTATTATATATAGATATATAGAGAAATATATAGAGATAGATATATATAGAGATAGAGAAAGAGAGATCTCTCTAGAGAGAGAAAGATCTCTCTCTCTCTAGATCTCTCTCTCTCTCTCTCTCTCTATCTATATATATCTCTCTCTATATCTCGAGAGAGAGATATCTCTATCTCTCTCTCTAGATCTCTCTCTATCTCTATATATCTATATCTATCTCTATATCTCTATCTATCTCTCTCTCTATCTCTCTCTCTATATCTCTCTATCTATATCTCTATATATATATATATCTCTCTCTATATCTCTCTATCTCTCTATCTCTATATATATATCTCTCTATATATATATATATATGACACACGCACTGTCGTATTGCAATAGGATGCTGAGTTTGTGCGGGCTCATTTGCACCCAGCACTTTTGCACATGGATTTATGTTTGTCTGAGATGTGTCAGTTAAGGTCATTTACAATCCAACGGCATGCGGTGAATGATTACTTTTCTGTTATATTTGTGAAATGTAGATTACATATTTCAGCTGAACCTATCTCTTACTTGGAAAGCAGGTTATTCATATGACATTTATCTACGACCGCGAATAAGGCTACACCAACACGAAGATGATTGATGTTGATGACTAGGGGCGATTAACTAAGTAAAATGACGACCTGTCATACAGAAACATGCAGTTTTCGTGGTGTAGTCATGACGGCTGATGTCTAAAGTATATGTTTAGTAGTGTTGATGGGGTAATAATTGTTTGTTTGCTTCATAAGCGGATCGTATAGAAATGCAGAAAATTACAACAGCAAGACGAGTTGATTTAATATTAGAAAATAATGATAAAGGTGAATGTGAAGCACCAAATGGCGTCCAATGCTATATCGGGAAACGTCATTGCTGTCTACATAATTCAATGGTAAACGAAACCTGCTTGGCCTCACTATCTTCAGAAATCTTCAAGAAGCCAGTCATCTTGGCCTTATCGTGATCTTTCAACTGCAGAGAGATGCTGAATTGTGCTATCGTACATCCTTGTTACGTAATCCATGCAGACCAGCAAAAATTGCTGTGATATGTATTTGGCATGTATCTGAGACCGATCCCGAGTAAGATGTTTACACGAATCGACAACTGTAACTTTATTGAGCAACGTAAATGCGAACCACTCCCGTTCCCAGAGTGATGTTTTGCGTGCATATCCCATGATTCCAGGGTTTTAAATCTAAGAAGCATTTGGTAGCTACTGCATTGATTATAAAACACAAACATTGGCTGACATCATCGGTTAGATGGCGAAACGATTGCCTTAATCAATAATGCAATTTTAAAGTCAGCACGCTTAAAACCGGTGTATGGTTTTATTGAATGTGTGCGACGGTGAGAAGTAGATGACAGTTGCGTCGCTGTTGGGCATATATGGGATCTAAATGAGGATCCATGAACCGGTGGAGAAGTTGTGCTTGAGCTACGCTGATTGTCCTCCAACAAACGTTCGCATGGAATGCTGATCATTCTGCTCCTCGTTACGACATTAATGTCACGTTCGTTACTGTGTTATGTTAAACGTTCATTTATCTCTATAGACAAAAGGCTGAGAGCTGAGTAGCTCTAGTCTGTTTATAACGTTGTCTTTATCTTCTCTATGTATGAAGCACAAGACAGAAGGTATTGGTGATCATGGCAAGCTGCAAATATTCTTTCACCTGGCGCGCTGCTTCTTCATTAGACGCTCGATAGTTTTCTCTCCTTGCGTGCGCTACTGTTATGCCATTAATGTTATTAACCCCTTTTCCATTGCAGCAGGTGGGTTGGCGCTTATTCTTTACTAAATATCAGAGCTGGTTGTTGGCAAAGTTGACATGCAAGTGATAATTGGGATGTGAAAACAGAGGCGTGCTGATTCCTCTCTCCATGACGATACTAGGAACTCAACACCTATAGCAGTTATTTTGGTTAGCATACCCAGTCTGACTGAAGCATTATCGCATCGAATGATAACAAGCTAGCATCCAGTCTATTTCCGACAAGGGCGTCACAAGGAAAAAAGATACTCCACCCTCATTAACTCCAGATATTCGTCTGTGAAAAGATAATGAGGCATCGAGCAGTACACTTTCGCATTGTATTTGTAGCGGTTATACATTGCTGTTACCAAAGATAAATGGTATTTTCGTTATTGGGCGAACGATATCTCGAAGCGGTTCAAGCATGGGCGACTGCACCATGCTAATACTCAGTGGTCCACAACGTTACCAACATTATTAATTGATACATCCTTTAATTCATTCACAGTATTTGTTACGTAAAAATAATAATATACACAACTGATAGCACAACCAGCGTTCCTTTGAATCAATATGTTTGAATAATTATGGTACATATGCTACCTGAACACTACCTACCGCATTCAAATATTATCAAGGCGCTGCAATGTCAATGCCATATAATGCACATTGCAATACAATGTGTAAGAGAGTCAATCCCAAATGTTGCAAATGAATTATCATGCTATCGACTGAATGATCGATCGAAACAAATCAACGAGTTATACTGGGGTAAATCCCAAATCAATAGTGTCATATCCTCTGATCCAGACCCGTCCGCGCACGCGATAACAGGCCTAACTACATCCTATCCGTGCTTTCCCGCAGCAGCTGTTTCGCAGAAAACATTGCCTCTAATGAACATTAAGTAGATGCTCCGCACCCACGACCATCTCAGGCATCACTGTCAAAGCAGCGCTTAACAAGTGAGTGCTCTCTAAGATACTTGTTGGTTTTTTTTGTATCGCAAACATAATATGTAGCTGACATTTCCCTAGAACCAGTCCTAGTCTGCTATTTAGCACAATCCAGCTACCGTTTAGTTTGGGGACAAACACTTAAACAACCCGTTTAAGTCCTACACTTGTCGTAAGTAACTGCAGTAAGTTTTGCTGGGATAATTGATACACCGATATGGTTACTTTACAAGAGTATAGACACATATGTAGCAACAATTGCTGCTTTGAGGCCCGCGCGTACAACGTGTGAAACAGTACCAAATGCGCGAGATATGATTCGCATCCAAAGCTATCATGCATTACTATTTTGTTAACGTAGATAATTGATTGCCTTTCCCTTAATATAGAAACGAGTGGGCATGTCTCCTTGCACTTAACCATCTGCATGTTTCTCACACTACTCCTTCTCAAATCACTAGCGAAGCTTAGGTTTGCTTTTTCCCTTTCCTAGGCACTTATGTGTGACACAATCGTTCGATGAGTAATCAGTTTCCGCTGCTAGGCCATAATGTATGGCACAAGCGAATGGTTTCCTTTGTATGTGCGGGTAAGTTAGATACTCATGTTTGTTAGGACCCATTAAATGGATAGTTGCCATTTCGAACCTCGGATGCGGCAGACTTCGGTTGTTGCAAGCACTGTGATTTCAATATTTCTTTTGGCATAGCATTCTGTACTACATATTACACATCATTTTGTATGATATAATAAATGACGCATACTTTAGGACGTTACATATGTGGCTGAAATATAGTATCGATTTTGGGAAAACTATGGATTGCCAATATCTTACATCTGATATCAAGCCACTCGCATAGCCATAGCTACTGTGTGGTTGCAGACATTGGACACATCTGCACGCAAGTGAGGTGCATCCATGACGACACGTACATATAAGTTGCACAATATGTGTTGACTGTTACACGATGCCAAGATCGTAAGGCATCATCGATAAAGCTGATGAGGAGAAGCGAATTAGCAGCCAGTTTGGTGATTTTGTACTAGTTAGTCGCGAGGAGAGATTATGTGAATGCCACACTACAGCACAGGTCCTGGAAAAATGGCCTGTGTAAAATGCTACAAGCATAATGCATTACTAGCGGAATAAACCACAATGGTCGGCTTCGTTAATACCTTGCATGTATATTCCATGCACATGTACAGAGGACGTAATACGGAAGGCAAGATTGGGGAATCGCAAAACATTTATTTCAAACAAGTTGCCGAAGATATACAGCGATCAAGCTTCATTGAAGCTAGCCGGGGTAACGGCAGGTAGATAGAGCAAATAATCTTGATTTATGTTTGTCTTACTAAATAATGGCGTACATAACCATTTAGAACAGCCCTGAGTCGACTTATATACGGTAAACTGTAAACAACGAATTCGCATTTTTGATTCTGGGACAACTTGTTTTATCTTAATCATGAGGTTGGACGAATATTTAGGGCTAATCTTAATGGTTCTGAATATTGCTCCCTTGTGATGATTGAGCTAATCTCGCAGTGACGTTTATGTGTTGTAACCATTGCTTACATCGGAATACAAAGAATGTTGTTTATTTCAGCATCTAGTCTTTTCATTTAACAGGGTGACGTATTTTATAACGTATTAAGTGACTATTCTTATTGGTCATAGTTAGTTAGATCTGAACATTTTGTAGCAGTATATGTATTTATAACAACCGTTGGTTCATACTGAAAGCGTCATGTTAAACAATGTACTGTATTCATAGTTAAGTTTTAGGCATTGCTAGCTGAAATGGTGATACCAAATATACGTTGTAAATCAAGTTTTGCAAGTGCATGCAAAATTACCTACACAGTAAGCATAGATCTCGTTATGCAATATAATATAAATGGGCTAAACTTCTTTTTTGTGCATGTGTTTGTCGTCAGTTTCTGACACAAATAGTTGATAGTTTTTTAGAAAGGCAGGTGAGGATGGTGATTTTGAGTGTGTCTAATGTGCAAACATTGACCCTGCCGCGTTAACCAAGTGTCAGTAATTGTACGCAATGCATCACTCCAGGGTAGATGAGTGGGTGGTTGAGTGTCCGTAGACTACGTCGCATGTACACCTGGATAACGCTAGGTGATTGCAAGACAAGCTATTTCCTGACAGAGAGGATCAGGCATCACTATTACTATTCGTACAGCGCTGATCGAAATATTTGTGTAGTGCCTCAGAATTACTGGATCTAAGCACAATAATATTCACTCGCCTGTTTAGAATAGGTAATTATGAGGTACAATCAATAACTTTGGTCCATAGAAGGATGCTTATCAAGTTTAAAAGATGTACCATATTGTTTATTTTCACGTGTCCAGCAAACCTGTGGGGTATAATGCTGTCTCTGATCTTGGCTAAATGTAATGCAATTCAGAGCGATGAAAATCACAGCTATCATTGCTCGCTGACAATATAACATGACTGGGGACTCGGAACTGAATGGCACGCATTAATATGAGGCACATAAACTTTAAACGAATAATTTTGCTGCAAACAGTGGAAATTCGATGATATCTGGTATAAACATTGTCTGCAATATCTGGTATAAACATTGTCTGCAACTATTCCTGCTAGCCATTAGCTAGGAAATATCATGAATAGCTCACCATCTTTGCTGATTCCGACTCAGGTTTGCGTACACAATTTCGTGAAATGTGGCGCACCAACACACCAAAACTCATGTTAGGTATGTCGTTGTACATAGTTTTATCTATATATATATATCTATTCACATATATGCCATTAATATATTACGCTTGCCATATATATGTACTTTACATGTCTGAGATGTGTCAGACATTACAATATATGCTACTTTTCTATATTTGTGAAATGTAAGATTACATATTTCAGCTGAACCTATCTCTTACTTGGAAAGCAGGTTATTCATATGACATTTATCTAACGACCGCGAATAAGGCTACACCAACACGAAGATGATGGATGTTGATGACTAGGGGCGATTAACTAAGTAAAATGACGACCTGTCTACAGAAACATGCAGTTTTTCGTGGTGTAGTCATGACGGCTGATGTCTAAAGTATATGTTTAGTAGTTTTTGATGGGGTATAATTGTTTGTTTGCATAAGCGGATCGTATAGAAATGCAGAAAATTACAACAGCAAGACGAGTTGATTTAATATTAGAAAATAATGATAAAGGTGAATGTAGCACCAAATGGCGTCCAATGCTATAATCGGGAAACGTCATTGCTGTCTACATAATTCAATGGTAAACGAAACCTGCTTGGCCTCACTATCTTTCAGAAATCTTCAAGAAGCCAGTCATCTTGGCCTTATCGTGATCTTTCAACTGCAGAGAGATGCTGAATTGTGCTATCGTACATCCTTGTTACGTAATCCATGCAGACCAGCAAAAATTGCTGTGATATGTATTTGGCATGTATCTGAGACCGATCCCGAGTAAGATGTTTACACGAATCGACAACTGTAACTTTATTGAGCAACGTAAATGCGAACCACTCCCGTTCCCAGAGTGATGTTTTGCGTGCATATCCCATGATTCCAGGGTTTTAAATCTAAGAAGCATTTGGTAGCTACTGCAGTGATTATAAAACACAAACTGGCTGACATCATCGGTTAGATGGCGAAACGATTGCCTTAATCAATAATGCAATTTTAAAGTCATCACGCTTAAAACCGGTGTATGGTTTTATTGAATGTGTGCGACGGTGAGAAGTAGATGACAGTTGCGTCGCTGTTGGGCATATATGGGTTCTAAATGAGGATCCATGAACCGGTGGAGAAGTTGTGCTTGAGCTACGCTGATTGTCCTCCAACAAACGTTCGCATGGAATGCTGATCATTCTGCTCCTCGTTACGACATTAATGTCACGTTCGTTACTGTGTTATGTTAAACGTTCATTTATCTCTATAGACAAAAGGCTGAGAGCTGAGTAGCTCTAGTCTGTTTATAACGTTGTCTTTATCTTCTCTATGTATGAAGCACAAGACAGAAGGTATTGGTGATCATGGCAAGCTGCAAATATTCTTTCACCTGGCGCGCTGCTTCTTCATTAGACGCTCGATAGTTTTCTCTCCTTGCGTGCGCTACTGTTATGCCATTAATGTTATTAACCCCTTTTCCATTGCAGCAGGTGGGTTGGCGCTTATTCTTTACTAAATATCAGAGCTGGTTGTTGGCAAAGTTGACATGCAAGTGATAATTGGGATGTGAAAACAGAGGCGTGCTGATTCCTCTCTCCATGACGATACTAGGAACTCAACACCTATAGCATACCCAGTCTGACTGAAGCATTATCGCATCGAATGATAACAAGCTAGCATCCAGTCTATTTCCGACAAGGGCGTCACAAGGAAATAAGATACTCCACCCTCATTAACTCCAGATATTCGTCTGTGAAAAGATAATGAGGCATCGAGCAGTACACTTTCGCATTGTATTTGGAGCGGTTATACATTGCTGTTACCAAAGATAAATGGTATTTTCGTTATTGGGCGAACGATATCTCGAAGCGGTTCAAGCATGGGCGACTGCACCATGCTAATACTCAGTGGTCCACAACGTTACCAACATTATTAATTGATACATCCTTTAATTCATTCACAGTATTTGTTACGTAATAATAATAATATACACAACTGATAGCACAACCAGCGTTCCTTTGAATCAATATGTTTGATTAATTATGGTACATATGCTACCTGAACACTACCTACCGCATTCAAATATTATCAAGGCGCTGCAATGTCAATGCCATATAATGCTCATTGCAATACAATGTGTAAGAGAGTCAATCCCAAATGTTGCAAATGAATTATCATGCTATCGACTGAATGATCGATCGAAACAAATCAACGAGTTATACTGGGGTAAATCCCAAATCAATAGTGTCATATCCTCTGATCCAGACCCGTCCGCGCACGCGATAACAGGCCTAACTACATCCTATCCGTGCTTTCCCGCAGCAGCTGTTTCGCAGAAAACATCGCCTCTAATGAACATTAAGTAGATGTTCCGCACCCACGACCATCTCAGGCATCACTGTCAAAGCAGCGCTTAACAAGTGAGTGCTCTCTAAGATACTTGTTGTTTTTTTTTTTGTATCGCAAACATAATATGTAGCTGACATTTCCCTAGAACCAGTCCTAGTCTGCTATTTGGCACAATCCAGCTACCGTTTAGTTTGGGGACAAACACTTAAACAACCCGTTTAAGTCGTACACTTGTCGTAAGTAACTGCAGTAAGTTTTGCTGGGATAATTGATACACCGATATGGTTACTTTACAAGAGTATAGACACATATGTAGCAACAATTGCTGCTTTGAGGCCCGCGCGTACAACGTGTGAAACAGTACCAAATGCGCGAGATATGATTCGCATCCAAAGCTATCATGCATTACTATTTTGTTAACGTAGATTATTGATTGCCTTTCCCTTAATATAGAAACGAGTGGGCATGTCTCCTTGCACTTAACCATCTGCATGTTTCTCACACTACTCCTTCTCAAATCACTAGCGAAGCTTAGGTTTGCTTTTTCCCTTTCCTAGGCACTTACGTGTGACACAATCGTTCGATGAGTAATCAGTTTCCGCTGCTAGGCCATAATGTATGGCACAAGCGAATGGTTTCCTTTGTATGTGCGGGTAAGTTAGATACTCATGTTTGTTAGGACCCATTAAATGGATAGTTGCCATTTCGAACCTCGGATGCGGCAGATTTCGGTTGTTGCAAGCACTGTGATTTCAATATTCCTTTTGGCATAGCATTCTGTACTACATATTACACATCATTTTGTATGATATAATAAATGACCAATACTTTAGGACGTTACATATGTGGCTGAAATATAGTATCGATTTTGGGAAAACTATGGATTGCCAATATCTTACATCTGATATCAAGCCACTCGCATAGCCATAGCTACTGTGTGGTTGCAGACATTGGACACATCTGCACGCAAGTGAGGTGCATCCATGACGCGACGTACATATAAGTTGCACAATATGTGTTGACAGTTACACGATGCCAAGAACGTAAGGCATCATCGATAAAGCTGATGAGGAGAAGCGAATTAGCAGCCAGTTTGGTGATTTTGTACTAGTTAGTCGCGAGGAGAGATTATGTGAATGCCACACTACAGCACAGGTCCTGGAAAAATGGCCTGTGTAAAATGCTACAAGCATAATGCATTACTAGCGAAATAAACCACAATGGTCGGCTTCGTTAATACCTTGCATGTATATTCCATGCACATGTACAGAGGACGTAATACGGAAGGCAAGATTGGGGAATCGCAAAACATTTATTTCAAACAAGTTGCCGAAGATATACAGCGATCAAGCTTCATTGAAGCTAGCCGGGGTAACGACAGGCAGATAGAGCAAATAATCTTGATCTATGTTTGTCTTACTAAATAATGGCGTACATAACCATTTAGAACAGCCCTGAGTCGACTTATATACGGTAAACTGTAAACAACGAATTCGCATTTTTGATTCTGGGACAACTTGTTTTATCTTAATCATGAGGTTGGACGAATATTTAGGGCTAATCTTAATGGTTCGGAATATTGCTCCCTTGTGATGATTGAGCTAATCTCGCAGTGACGTTTATGTGTTGTAACCATTGCTTACATCGGAATACAAAGAATGTTGTTTATTTCAGCATCTAGTCTTTTCATTTAACAGGGTGACGTATTTTATAACGTCTTAAGTGACTATTCTTATTGGTCATAGTTAGTTAGATCTGAACATTTTGTAGCAGTATATGTATTTATAACAACCGTTGGTTCATACTGAAAGCGTCATGTTAAACAATGTACTGTATTCATAGTTAAGTTTTAGGCATTGCTAGCTGAAATGGTGATACCAAATATACGTTGTAAATCACGTTTTGCAAGTGCATGCAAAATTACCTACACAGTAAGCATAGATCTCGTTATGCAATATAATATAAATGGGCTAAACTTCTTTTTTGTGCATGTGTTTGTCGTCAGTTTCTGACACAAATAGTTGATAGTTTTTTAGAAAGGCAGGTGAGGATGGTGATTTTGAGTGTGTCTAAGGTGCAAACATTGACCCTGTCGCGTTAACCAAGTGTCAGTAATTGTACGCAATGCATCACTCCAGGGTAGATGAGTGGGTGGCTGAGTGTCCGTAGACTACGTCGCATGTACACCTGGATAACGCTAGGTGATTGCAAGACAAGCTATTTCCTGACAGAGAGGATCAGGCATCACTATTACTATTCGTACAGCGCTGATCGAAATATTTGTGTAGTGCCTCAGAATTACTGGATCTAAGCACAATAATATTCACTCGCCTGTTTAGAATAGGTAATTATGAGGTACAATCAATAACTTTGGTCCATAGAAGGATGCTTATCAAGTTTCAAAGATGTACCATATTGTTTATTTTCACGTGTCCAGCAAACATGTGGGGTATAATGCTGTCTCTGATCTTGGCTAAATGTAATGCAATTCAGAGCGATGAAAATCACAGCTATCATTGCTCGCTGACAATATAACATGACTGTGGACTCGGAACTGAATGGCACGCATTAATATGAGGCACATAAACTTTAAACGAATAATTTTGCTGCAAACAGTGGAAATTCGATGATATCTGGTATAAACATTGTCTGCAATATCTGGTATAAACATTGTCTGCAACTATTCCTGCTAGCCATTAGCTAGGAAATATCATGAATAGCTCACCATCTTCGCTGATTCCGACTCAGGTTTGCGTACACAATTTCGTGAAATGTGGCGCACCAACACACCAAAACTCATGTTAGGTATGTCGTTGTACGTATGAAAGATAGTTACCCGTCACATGAATAATTCACTCTACATTTTACTTGGTTGAAGCAACCTGCAGGTGGCTGTCCATATATGTATTTATTGTCTACTGTTGTTATCGACAGAAGACTAGTAAACGGTGCCACATCATAACATATTTCACGACGCAGTTGGGCGCCAATTCTAGCAAAACGTAATATTTCGATTTCACAAATGTCGCTATTATTTCACAAGTAATCGCCTTCATTTGATTATATAGCTACTTGTAATTGTTCTTCAAATCCAACTTTCCCAAAAGCCTTACTACCCTATTATATATATATATATATATATATATATATATATATATATATATATATATATATATATATATATATATATATATATATATATATACGCACACGCACAAATAAAATATATATATATATATAAACATATATATATATAAAATATATATATATAAAATAAATATATATGTGTATAAATATATCTATATATATATATATATATATATATATATATATATATATATTTATATATATATGTAAATATAACTATATATATATATACATATGTATAAATATTAATATATATATGGATACATATATATATGTATATTTGCATATATATATGTATATTTGCATATGTATATGTACATATATATATATGTATATTTGCATATATATGTATGTATATTTGCATATATCTACGTATATTTGCATATATATATGTACATATATGTATATGTATATGAATAAATGTATATCTATACATATGTATTTTCTCACACAATATATATATATATAAATATATTTATATATATATATATAAATATATATATATATATATATATATATATATATATATATATATATATATATATATATTTATATTTATATATATGTACATATGCAGAAGCGGTGAATGACAAAGCTACGAGTAGACATTTGTTGAGTATCAATTGAGTGACATCTAAGCGTCGCTTTCGAAATGCTGGTGCCTTCAGCAAAGGTGACAAATGTTCCTAGGAATTATTCAGTGGAATTGTTTTGCGCGGAATTATTCACGCCGTGCTTCTGTGAAATGTCCCCTGCTGTGTACACCGCTTGAAATGCGGGTCGCCCTGACCAATATCTAATCATTCATCTGACAAACACACCGGTGACACACCCACTCCCGGTGATAAAAAATTACAATTCACTCAGTTCCAATCAATTCCCATCGGTTTCGTGAGCCGGTCATAATGGTCACCCATCAAAGCAATCACAGTCCACCTGCCTTGGCTTCAACTTCCGCATCATAGTTTGTCGAATGCAAGTATTAAATTAGGGAGCCATATTTTCAAATCCGACCGACAGATCATTACATCGTGCAAGAACGCCACATTAATGTCATGTGATTGAAACTGCTGTCCCTTACTGCTGTCTTAACAGCATACGCCGATTGATTGTCGATAAAGCGATGGACTTAATGGCTCATCGTGAAAGAAATATGTTCCAGTGGGATTAGTATTTGTATGTTTTATTAACCATTACTATCCACTGCAGCATATGAAGTTGACGCTTACAAGGCTGGGTGCTTGAAAATGCTCTGAAGATGTCTTGTTATAATCCTATTTATTTGTTCCAGGGAGACTTTTTATGTCGTTCATTTCCAACAGTATAAGCAGAGTGATAATCTGGTTGTTTTGAGACAAAGCGTGTAATTATTTGACTGTATTCGAACCAATGCCAACCTGATGGATAATTTACAGCAGCCCAATCGTCACCGACGGCCATCTAGACTCTACCTTATGTCTGCCAACCGCACACAGCACCCCATGCCGTTTGTGGGAATGAAAAAAACTAGATTACGATGTCCAGATAAATCCGGGATTAGCCGAGTCTCACTAATTGCACGCAGGCTCTCATGTATCGGCACAGATACAACAGCTGATAAAGGCAGCAACACCTGAGAAAATATCAAAGACAGGGTTGGGAATAAAAGATAGTGTGTGAGCAATAATGGCAGCATGATAGGCAAAATTGCAGGCATGCATAGAAATTTAGGATTTACGAGCATAGAGTGTTGGTACCCACTAATACATGTGTGTGTTTAGGAGCAACGGAAGTCATTCTTATGATATATTTTCGCTAGCAAGCAGTAGATGTGGCTACGGACACATATCAATAGTGGTGACATATTATTGCAAGGAATGTTTGTGAGGCTATATCATATACATTAGATGTCTACAGTTAAATAACGACAGGCCAAAGATAGACACACATGTTTCGTGGTGTATCCATGGCGACCAGGGTTCGAAGCTGAGCGTGCGCTTTGAGTGCCTGCTGCCTCGGTCTGGGGACACGTCAGTAGTCCCTGTACTGAAGCACACGAAAACGATCAAGGGAGACAGCCTTCCTATCTGCGACCGGAAGATGTCTCTGGCATCACTCTGTCTGCTTGTGTATTTTACTAGTGGCATCCATTGATTCCCTTTGTTTGTTTATGACATCGAAGTGAAGGGCGGCCTTAGGCCGTACCACGAGCAGCTGCGCGTTACATATCATATTCTCTCCATCGCTACAAGCCGATCGGACATAGGTAATCCTAAAATCGATATTGTGTACAAGGTAGATACGGAGCATGTTTCTTTAAAGTTGGAACACAAATGATGCCCCTGGTGCCTCACCGTTGATTTAATCTATTGTTGATACATGACAAATGTGTATGTGTCTATTCGCCTGCTTCGCAAGCTGTGCGAAGCCCACTTAAAACCACGAATTAGTTGTTATGGGGATGTACCTGGATCAAACTACGTGCGTTACATATATTTATCAAAGGTTTGTATCCTGTCTATCAAAAACATTCACTCAAGGACGGAAGAAAACAGATACCAAACAAGTGTGTTACCAGGGAACTGAGATTATCCCGTCGATGGTGAAGACTGATAGTCTTTAATATTAGATGTGTGTAGGGCTAACCAATAGTGGTCGATCCAGGGGAACGGACGTTCTGGACCAAATATTCTCTGGCTCAAACCGGAGAGTTATGAAGCATATGAGTTATATGGGAAGTTTGTCCGTCATGTAAGTTTCAACGTTGCTAATTAGTAACAAATGCGCAGCATTGCTGGTCATAACGCACACGCTTGCATATTTGCTGTATCGTCAATAAATGAGCACCAGTTGGGAATACCCGCAGTCGACACAACGTTTGCTTGGTTACACCGCCTACAACCTCATATCGCACCGACAATCTGCTCATGCGCAGCTGCGTCACCAAGAATGGCCAAATCTTTTTGAATTTGAGTTCCAGAAATTATAACGCCTTGCCGTCATACACAAACAATCAATTTGTTCTGGCGTTGGATCGAAATACTCAAGTGATTATGTGTCAATAGTACCTGTTGGGCTTCATTGGCTGATCAAATGCAAATACGGATAGTTAGTACAAAATGATGGAATTATTGTACAGTGACAAAACAAATAATAATGTTGAATTTATAACGCCACATTGCGTTCCATGTTTTTTTCCAAGAAACGTAGTAGCTGTTAATATAATTATATTATAAAGCATTCTTGTTTACAATATTAAGGGTACTATCCAAGGAACTATTCCTCTCTATATATTCCCGATAAACAGCACATGCTGAATTGTAAAATCAAATATCTAGTTAGTAGAACTTCATTGAAGCGATCATGCTGTTAAGTTATCGCAGTAGGCTAGCAGCAGTAGACATATGATTGGTAGGTCTAGGAGACCATACGCGAGTTGGTTGGGCTCGTGATTCGACACCTGTAGGTCTATTAAGCAACGCAGCTGCAAACAACTCACAATCCAAAAGTCATGTTCTGCAAATAAAGCATATTGCCTGAGTTTTAAATACGATAAGCCTTGAGTAGCTACTGCTACAAAAACGTTCGATATAGCCATGTGAACCACGTCCTATCTGACATCAGAGAGCAGTTAAAAACTGCGTTTGTCCATTAAATTCCGTAATGCTTCTACCAATAAATTTGGGTTAATTGTAGACAACGCAGTATTGCGTTTCCTGGAATTGGTCGACCTAGCACAGTATGATGTATATCCAGAACATTTGTTACATACATGATAATCACAAACCGTAATCGCCTGGCAATACCCGAATATTTTCTGATGTGAAGCACCTACAGAACGATCACCCTTGCTGTGTTTGTAAATTTAAAAGAGCGAATTATGATATCACATAAGGACTACCCAGCTATCAAATGGATCAGCTGCAAGAGTAACAAGCCATTATTTATTTAGCGTTGTTGCTCTATTTATGACACCATGTTTGGAAATGGGCGATCTCCGCTGAAAAAAGGTTTCTGCCCCTCTATAATTTGGAATCTGACAACTCGTTATTGATTTGAGTCAACCAAGCACACACCAAAGAAGTTTATTATGCAACTATATTTATGAGATAGTCCAGCCCTTGCCTATTTGGTCGACAATACCGACAGCAATATTTTAATTTGGTTGCTCATATTGCACGCCAACCAGCCAGCACCACGCCAATATATTAGCCTGATTCGGATGTGTATTTGTCATGGCCATATAGGCGGTGACGCTACAATATGACTCTCAGTTGATGTCCTGGACATTGACCACGCTTATCCGTCACTTATAGTGGACCAAGAGGTCAATGCACTTGATAAATAACATTGAATGTGTGCTACGTTGCAGAATATGTGCGTTTGATATGATGTAGAACGATATAAGATGTAAAACACACTGATTATGGTGCACACTATTTCGGTGAGGCAACGTTGTCGCTTGTTAAGAGGCGTATCGACTGTAACATAACAATCCTTTTACCGTCGACAAGTTATCAGGCCGTTTATTCACCAAGAGTAAGAGCTTGTTATCATTGTTCGAACATTTTATAATTATGCTAGGTAACGGCATTGATTGTTAATGTGCTGCTGCTGCAATTATAAAGGGCGCATTCATTTAAATATCTCTCCTTATAGGGAAAATACTACAGAGGATTAAACATTTCCTCTGAACAAAATTTATATGATGTAGAAAACCTGGAATAATCAAAATACATATATCAATGTGTACAAACATATACAGTTGAAACTTTACACATGGGTGCTGCAGATAAACCTATGGTAAATTTGGCAATTGCTGTAATTATCGTCAGCAAATTATACTAATAAAATGGTTATTCCACTGCCACAAATACCTGGTTATTGATATCATGTGAGGGATACGTTGCCTGGAGTGGTAAATGAACGCCCATACCAATAACCTTTCCAAGTGTGATTAGCGGCGATCATGCGACCCATTGCTGGCTGTGCGCATGTAGACTTTGTATTTCATCGACAGTAGCTAGTCTTTTTGAGAATGTCCAATGATGTATTGGAGCCCCTTGATGACATTTATGACTATTTAAGCCTTCCGTTGACTATTTTATCTAATGTATGATATAGGTTGGATTCACATTTTTGTTGATATTAGATGTATTCGATCTTTGTATGCGTCAAATAAGCGATTTGCCTCACGGGGAACCTTGCTGGGTACAAGGGGTAGGAATCATTATCGCCATCAGGTTCGGTTGATGATGAAGTCTGATGGCCTTCAGAAATAGTTACTTGTGCGGCTGACCACAAGCGGTTCATCCCGGGAAACGGGTATCAAAGCGCAAAGAGTTGTGAAGTATATACGAGTACGATTGCCCACTAGTCGCGTGGTGTTTCGGGCATAAGCTGGATTGTTGGTTTGTATATGTATGAGAGTCAATACTCATGGGAATCAACACGCTTGATTTATCATTTTGATTTAAAGTGATGATTTAAGTATTTTTGAATTGTTAATTGCCCGCACGTTTTGTTGTGACAACCCAGAGAAAATCGGTTCAAAATACATTGCAGCAAAGGCAGCGCATTCAACGGCTCTCGAATGTTACTTTTCCTATATAACAACCCAACAATTCATCTTTGCACCAAACTCATCACTGATTGACTATGTACAACCTCTGTAAGAATGTAACGCCTCGAAATGGCATGATCGTAGGGGTTACATTAGAAAAGTGGCAATCATGCAATGTGCGTTTGATTGTTGGCAACTAGGATAAAACACTTATTTGACGCTTACATAATTGATGGATCCCCAATGACTATACAGAATACAGGTTTCTACCGAATGAACATTCCTTTCTTCATTGCTGACACACTGCACGACCCATCTCCTATTGCCAATATACGTTGTGTTGAATAATGTATGATTGCATCAATACGTCTTTCAACCTAACCCAATAACGTCATTCAGACACAGGTACGCCACTTCTTGTTTATATGTCTCTAAGCAGTTTTACCATCAACATGCTGTTCCTCCAACGCACTTGACTGTCAAGAGCTTACAACCACCAGTTGCATGTACGCATTGGCAGCAGAAAAGCACGGTATGCCTGAGTGCCATACCAATTAATCATGTCATTGGATCTAAAAAAAATTGATAATTACTAAGGTTCGCCACGGTCTTGGGTCATAGCCGATCAGGAAGTAAAATGTTTATATTGTAACCGAAATTTCCATTCAGACTGCAATGTCCATCGCAAAATATTATATATGTACGCCGTATTCGGAGGTTGTAAATGGTGCCTCTCATTAGGGTGGAGCGTTGAACCATAATTGCAGCCAATGGAAAAATCAAATAAAGGTGTATTTCCGATAAAATAATCAAAAATATTCCGATAATCAGCAGGGTGGATTTCAGTGGTCAACAGCTCTCTGAACAAGAGCATTCGATTCAGTAATAGCGCAGTCGAGGGCAGATCGAACGGTAATACAAACTTTGCAATTGACTAGTCATTTTAACTGGATGATTGTGATCAGTTGCCCACCAAATTGTTAGTTGCCTAACATGATGATCATTAAAAAAAACCTTGTCAATCTGGCCCTCTCATATCCTTATGCAGTAGTTTTTCCGGGTGTACAAAGTGATTATAACTCTGCCATAACTAGACTGATGAACTTTGCGCCCCAGAATTAAGAAGATACACCATTGAATTTAGGATTATGTATTAGACGATTGCAAGGGCAGAAGCGATTTTTTTTTCGATTTTGCAGTTGAGCCGTCCACTTTTTAACCGCTTTTTCATCTTTGCATATTTCGCATTTATCATTGTTAATTTGTGATGCTCTTGCGTCGTATCTTGTACATCAGAGATATCTGCCAATGTCACCACTTCCACATTTGCTGACGAAAATGGTTTGTGTATATCACCACTTATGTTAAAACCTGGCATATTAATACGTATTAAATGTTTACAAGCATTTGATAAAATTGGTGCGCATCCCCAATAACCAGGTATTTAATAGTGTTCAGTGGGTATTAATTATTTGTTTGCGTCATGCGTGGCGAACTGTAACCCTTGCACTGCGTATTATTGGCGGAGATCAGGCGACCTATTGAGGATATTTGTGACTGTGCGCAGTTATTCACGGTTATTATTGGCGTTAACTTAGCATGTAATCATCTGTTCTTGATTTTATTGGGACAACAAAACGAGCAGACGATGATTGTTCTCGTTTATAGAAAACATTGTTGGTAACATATTTGGATGTCCAACAATAGATACTACGTACAAGCATGCTGCGGGCGTATAATGCCGCCTATTTCGTTGAAACTTGATTGCGATCAAAAACGCCGGAATAAATCTTAATGAACACTGCTGTAAACGAACAGGACTAGTAGTATTGTGTCGGGCAGTATTGAGGACCACGCGTGTCTCGCATCAATGGTTACGTATCTACTGTATAGTTGGATGGTTGTGCTTTGACTGAGGACAAAGCTATTTACCTTGTAAAGGCGAAACTTCTACTGTGGCGTCCTCATTGTACAACAGTACTGCAAATTTTGACCCTATACAGATAACCTGCCCATAGCTTAATGTTACGAGATATTCACGAGAAAGGACAGATGTTCAGAAGTGATGTCGTAAATTTTCAATGCCAAAGTCGCTATTGATATATAGGTGGCTGGAGGTGATTTTGTCATGGTGATGAAGGCCACATGGTAAGTTCGTAGACTTTATGCAAGTAGTCATGGCACGAAAATACGACGATCAACCTTATATCAGGTATATCTGTCCTGTTACCGTATTTACACCCGTAGATTCTGAAAATTCATGCGATGTCGATTGTTATTTACGGGGATAATGGCCTCTTCAAAGACAGCCAAGAGATTCTTCTTCTTGCTCCATTCGCTCTTTCCGTTATATATTGTGCTAAACAGTCTGGATGACAGAAATTCTCCTGTGGTATTATGCATTTTCTGCTGAACTAGTTCGATATAAAGAATAATCCTACAGTAATGCTACGTGTGAGGCGTATTGGTATGCCTTGTCACCTGGAAAATTCTTATTTCATCCTGAATTTATCTGGCAGCCCAGAGAGCTAGTTATCTTCACCTAGGTTTCAAGCGTATTCTTTTTTATTGATATTTCCACCAATTGTGCTTCATACTGACTTAACCTTGCTCATAGTATGCATCTATGTAACCCTAAAACTGTTCAGCGGATTACACTAGAACTAATTCATTCTGACCATTCCGTCGCTATCCGTATGAAAATAATTAGTATTGTAACTACCATCCTAAAACCTTAGTAACAATTATAAGCAAACGCATTTTATTCAACTAGGAACACAATCAGTAAAATGAACATGATAGAGGAAATCGACGACGCTGATGTCAATGGATAGATTACAAGACCGAATATTTATAATAAAGTTAATATCATCACATAACGGTATAGGTTTTATTTACAGCATTGCAGATCTTAACCGAACTAAATTTTTAGCACGGAAAAATATATATTTATATATATATATATGTATATATATATATATATATATATATATATATATATATATATATATATATATATATAAATATATATATATATATATATATATATGTATATATATATATATATATATATATATATGTATACATATACACATATATATATTATAGATACATATATATATATATATATATATATATAGATACATATATATATATAAATAAATATGTATATATATATAACCCTATATATATAGAAAGAAAGATCTATCTATATATAGATCTCTAGGATATATATATCTATATATGTATATATATATATATATATCTCTATATATATATATATCTATATATATATATCTATATATATATATATATATATACATATGCATATATTTTTTATCTCTCATGTATGTATATATCTATCATATATATAAATATATATAGATATATAAATATATATATATATATATGTACATACATATATATATATTTTATATACATAGCATATATTTTTATACATATATATATATATATATCTCCCTATATCTGCATATAAATATATATATATATATATATATATATATATATATCTATATATATATATATATATATATATATATATATATATATATATATATATCTCATATATATATATATAAATATGTATATATATATATGTTATATATGAAGAATATGTGTATATATATTATATATGAAGAATTAGAAACAGGTTAGAGGTACGGAATTCTGCCACGATTCCGCCGATCTTACGGTCTCTTCAAAACGCGTTGTGCAGTTTAACTGGACTAGGTACCAGTTATAACCTAAATATTTGTATGTTTTTATTAAAATACCGCCAATATTGTTGATGATGGCAGCCTGATCAACACTTTTTGCTGTGGATTAGCATAAAAGCACTCCTGTCACTGATGTGATGACATGAGTCACATCATGCTTCTGGATAAAATGCTTCTTTCCCAAGAACTACTAAAATGGGTTAGCGTACAAAATGGACCAAATTACGCTCGATATTTGATTTTAAAAACTTTGGATGCCATATTATTATTTGTTGGAATGTGTTGCAGTTACATTTAATGAGGCTTTATTATGACAAATTTCAAATGAATGTTTTTTTCATACCGATTGAATATATCTTCCTTCATTGCTGACACACTACACGACCCATCTCCTATTGCCAATATATTTGTGTTGAATAATTTATGATTGCATCAATATATCTTTCGACTTAACCCAATAGCATAATTCAGACACAAGTACGCCACTTCTTGTGTTATATGCCCATCAACATGCTGTTCTTCCAAATTACTTGGCTGCCAAGAGCTTACAACAACCTGTTGCATGTATGCATTGGCAGCATGCAAGGACGGCATCCCTGAGTGCCATACCAATTTGTCATGTCATTGTATCTAAAAACATATCATTCAGAAAATCGATGATTACTGGGATTGCAACGGTCTTAGGTCATAGTCGGTCGCGAAGTAAAATGTTTATACTCTTACTGAAATTGGCATTCAGACTACAATGTCCATCGCGAAATGCTATATATATTCCATATTCGGACATTGTATATGGTGCCTGTCATTTAGGTGGAGCTTTAAATCATAATTGTAACCTGGGGGAAGTTAAATTAAAGTGTATTTCATAGAAAAAGGTCAATAATATTCCAATAATCTGCAGATCGGACGGCACTACAAACCTTGCAATTGATTAATTGACTAGTCATTAAAACTAGACAATTGTGATCAGTTGCCCACCCGATTGATATGTTTGATAGTTGCGTAACATGGTGATCATGACAATGCGTATCAAATTTGGCCTCCTCATATCTTTATATAGGAATTGTTCCGGATGTGCAAGTTGATTATTACTCTGCCATAAGAAGACTGATTAAACTTGCACTTCAGAATAAAGAGGATACACCGTTGAATCGATAAAAATGCGACAGATGATTGCAACAGCAGAAGCAATTTCATGATGTTGCAGTTGAGTAGTCCACTTTCTAAACGCTTTTCCATCTTTGCATATTTCGCATTTATCATCGTTAATTTGTGATGCTCTTGCGTCGTATAACAGAGGTTTCTGCTGAACTCACTTTTTCTACATTCTGGTGACGAGGATGGTTTGTGTTGCGTGCATTTAGGGTGTACGCTGGTATCATCCACAGTTAGTCCATCCGAGTCGTTTATTGAATCCTAATTGAGACAATCCTGACACGGTTCCATCAACCGAATAGTTTGGTTTGTGTTACGATTGCCATGCCTGAACCCATATCGCCACTTATTTTACCAATCTGCTGATTGATACGCGTTCAACGTATGCAAGAATGCGATACAATTGATGCCCTTAGTAATGTTTATTGGGCAATGTTTTTGTGTTTGCATCATTGAATGATCAAATAGAAATGGTGATTATTAATACAGTCACACGAGTTCATTTAATAGTTACAAAATAATAATTACAAAGGTGAACATGAGGCACCAAATTGCCAACCCATTATTCATTAATATGCTTCCCCGTATGAGCACACACCAAATTAGGTAATGATACAAACATATATATGAGATGCACTCTTTCTGGCCTATTTGGATGTCTAAAAATAGATACTACGTACACACATGCCGCGGGTGTATTATGCCACATGTTTCTTGAATTTATTTGCGTTGTATTGATATTGAGGAAATATGCCATTTTATGCCATGTTGTATAGGGCACATTGCGTACCAAACTTCAAAATAACAAACGAGGATAACAGATGCCTGTCAAAACAACTTTGCAAGCATAATTACAATAACGCAAGCATCATCGGCATTATATTGGCTAATTGCAAACTCGTAAATAGAAACTGCACGAGAACATCACGAAGCTTTACAACGTTAATATATCGGGTTTTAATCGATGTTCATTAACGGTACGCCTTCAGTTTCGCAGTGTTGATTGGTGACCATAGACCAGTGGCTGTTTTGATCTTGGTATAGGTATGGTTACTGCAACTGCTTGGCAAAGATTAAATACCTACAGCCTAATATCATATGTGATCCACCGGAATTATATTGTAACCAGGCAGCGAACAGATGTATTTTAAAAGCACCTCAAACATAGTAAGACGTGGTTTGGTTAAAGCAAGCTGTGAACGTGTTTGCATCCAGATAGAAATTGCCATCCAAACTGAAATGCCAAACAAGCAATTTGCCTCCCATGATGCGCAGAAGTATTATATGTAAAGCATAGCACCTCAGCTCAACCGACTTCTTTGACCCTATAGTAATCATATCATGTGGTATTTTATATTGCGACTTTCCTCTTCTTGTCAAATAGCTATCGGTCGATTGCCACCGATTGCGCTTCATACTGACCTAAAACTTGCTCATGACAGACATCTGTTCATCCCTAAAACTGTTCCACGGATTCAACGAGAACTTTTACATTAAAGCCATTCCTTCGACATTCGTATGACAATGAATAGCTTTGTAACTACCATCTCCAAACGATGGTAACAGTTATAAGCAAATGACTTTGTGTCAACACTCAAAACAATCAGCGAAATGAAATTGATCAAGGAAATAGAAATTCGTGTCGATGAATATGTAATCCTACCGGACGTTTAACGTAATGTAAGATCATATTTCTAAACTTCAGTACAGAAATTTAGACAATATCTTCCCATACGCTATAAATTTGATTGACAGTAATGCGCACCCTCAACAAATTTTATTTTTGTATCTCAACAAAACGCGCAACATATATGTATAAATATATATATATATATATATATATATATATATATATATATATATATATATATATATATATATATATATATATATAAATATATATATAAAGATATATACATATATATATATATGAATATATATATATATATATATAGATATATATTTATATATATATACATATATACATATATACATATTTATATATACATATTTATGCAAGCATGTGGCAAAGAGGAAATTACTGTGTCATTTCTTACTTCAACTGACATCCACTGCCTCAGCCGGTTTTCAGGTCATGTCTCTGCAACTCTGTTTAACTGGACTAGGTAGAAGTATCAACTAATTATATTTGGATGCTTTTAATAACATTGGGTCAACTTGTTGCCTCTGTGAAATTTAGAATATAAAATCGAGTTTAACCATTCTTTTGCAAGGAAAGCCTCTGTAGTTCGAATAACATTGTTAAATCACCACGAATGAGGCACAACCAACACGGAGAAGATGGATGTAAACATTATTGCCAACTAACACTTGTTTGTGCTACATGAAATGACGGCCAGACATAGAGATATATTCCGACTACGTGGTATATCCATGGCGACCAGGGTAGAAAGCTCGGGCTAAGCGTCAATTGCCTGCTGTCTCAGTCTGGGGACACGCGTTACAGTCCATGGGAATGATTACACGATGCAGCCTTGTTTTCTCTGACCGTGTGATATCTATGTAGACACTCGTTAAGCATATAAGTAATTGTACATGCTCCCCTTTGCCTGGTAAATGCATGGAAGGGAAGGTAACGCTTGGCCGTACCACAAACAGCTGCGCGTCACATATGATATTTCCTCCATTGTTCTAAGTCTATTGGACATCGTTTACCCTGAAATCAATCTTGTCTATCAGGCAGAGCACTACTCCAGATGTGCTTTTCTTGGTTACCATACGACATTTTTCTTTGGTAATCTGCATAGCTGTAGCCGCACCACCGAGAAGTACCATTTTGTACCATGATATTGGTGGCGAGATGTGACAGTCATCTAAACTAGATTCGGCAGGCACGCCATCGGCATGTCTTCGAATGGCAAGCAATCGGGTCTGTGATTGCGCCTTGTTAAGAAACCCTATGCGCAGCACACGATTACGATAGATGTCAGCGAGGGGAGTTGGTAACGCGCACTATTTTTCGATAGATGTCACAAGCTGCAGCCCCTTAGATGTTTTGATATGACCCCTTAGCAGATGTTTTGACATGACCCCTTAACCAAGTCAATACAAAGCCGAGGGAATGGCATTAAGCCGGTCTCAGTGGCTTGGTGGTTTACTGCTTTGCCTTTTGATCCACAGGCTGTGGGTTCGACTCCAAGGTGTGACAACCTGACTCGTGACTCGGATGATCACGTACAAATGGTGGTCACATCTTTGAAAAGGGATGTAAAAGATACTTTGAGGACGACGTGCTCCGTAGCAGTGACCAGTTTAGAGTAATTTACTCAATTGTAGTCGTACATAGCTTAGTTGCTAAATACGAATATGTTTCGATGCACACAAACACACACACACCCACGTTACTGGTCGATTACATAAGGTTTGGCCTACTTAGAGTTGGCACATGCGCCAACGGCATGTCTTCCAACGACAGGCCTGGACTACCAGCAATACGGTACCAACAATATACACAAACAATATTATCTCTAAAAAAAATATATATAGATATATATATATATATATATATATATATGTATATGCATGTATTTATATACATATATTTATTTTTATATATATTATATATATATATATATATATATATTATATATATGTCTCTATATATATATATGTATATATGTATGTATATATATATATATATATATATATATATATGTATATATATATATATCTCTCTATCTCTCTCTACTCTCTATATATATATTTATGTCTCTCTATATTCTATCTATGTATATCTATATATGTATATATATATATATATATATATATATATACGTATATAAAACACACACACACTTATATATGGCCTACTTAGAGTTGGCACATATGTCTTATATACGGTATATATATCTATATATATATATGTATTTATATATATATGTATATTATATATATGTATGTATATATCTATATATATGTATGTATATATATGTGTGTATATATATATATGTGTTTATCTATCTATGTATATATGTATATTTATATATATATATATATATATGTATATATATATGTATCTATATATATATATATGTATATATATATATATCTATATATATGTATATATACATATATGTGTGTATATATATATGTATATATATAAATATATATATATATATATATATATATCTCTATGTATATATCTATATATATATATATATATATATATATATATATATATATATATATATACGTATATAAACACACACACTTATAAATATACACATATATATATTATTTATAGATAGCGGCTCGGCGCTCGGAAGCTTGGCATCGAAAACCGAGCGCCTGTGTGTATACATATATATAAGTGTGCGTGTATGTGCGTTTGTGTATATATACCCGCTTTGATTGCATTGGGACATCCAGTGCACACTGTCGCTGAGACAAAAAGACAGTATATACACGGACCGAGAAGAGCTGGTAACGCGCACTATTATAAGCTGCCGCTTAGATGTTTTGACATGACCCCTTTGCCAAGTCAATATTGAGCCGACGAAAGTGATAAATGTCACTGGTCGATTACGTATGGTTTAGCCTGTTTTGACATGACCCCCTACCCAAGTCAATGCAAACCCAGCCAAGGCCTCTGGTCGATTACGTAAGGTTTGGCCTACTTAAACAGCACCTGCTGTTAGCCTGCCGCTAAGCTGCTGCAGTAGAAAACCTTGAAACTAATCGTTCTTTTTACTGTTTTTTGTTACTGTGAATGGTAAAAATACTGTTACAATCATTATCACGAGGCCAAGTTCTAAATACTGACAAAATTTCATGTGCGTAAATTCAGCCGTTTCAGAGATATCAGCGAGGAGAGAACTCGTAGCAAAAATCGCGATAGGTACTCGAAAATACATGTCATTATACAAAGTACAAAAGGTGAAAACAAGTATTTTTTTCGCCTATTCCATGCTACGATAATTGCTTGTTACAACCATATAATTCATATGTTCGTAACTGCAGTAGTTATGGAGGAGATAGTTACAGAAAATGGGGGGAAAAATCGACGAAAAATTCATCCCATAAGCCTCCAACACTGCGCATGCGCGTCAAACTAGATCGGCAGTTGTGTCTCAACTTGATCTATCATTCCCCAAAATTTCATGTTGATATGTTTAGCCGTTCCGGAGAAAAGCCCGAAAAACCTTGACTGGAAAAAAAAAAAAATTCTGGCTAAACCAATATGTCTTCCAACTATCGTTGGAAGACATGATAACGTATTAAGGCGGTAAGATCAAGCGGAGTCAATTCAGAAATAACGTTGTCGAGTGGAGTTCAACTGGCCGCATATTGATAAATGTCAGCTCCTCCTTTGAGCGTCTTTGGGCTTTGGTTGATAAGAAGGTCTCAGCATTCATAGTTGGTACATGCTGCTTGCTATGTAAGGCCGTAGTGATCTTTCTTAGTGCTCTGAGACATAGCATTAGCACTGCTATTGGTCACAATCTAATTAAGAGAGCGATGGAGGGTCGAGGTTTGCCAAGTCATTGCATCGTATTAAACTGATTGGTTTATTATCGTAACATTTGAATGACCTCAACGTTAGCATCAACTGTAAATTCATAGAATTTTAAGGGGGCTTGAATTATTGGAATGTTGGATTGACACTTTATGTCTTTAGCTGTCATGATTACGATATAGTATGGTCGGTTGAGCTGCTGACAATCCATTGTCGTTGTATATCAACATTTGACATTAAACGCGTCATATGTGGCAATTTATACAACCGGTATCGACGATATAGATTATGCAAATATATGCCGTCTGACAAATTGTTACCTGTTATAAACCATGATACGCTATATCCACATATAGAAAAGCTTGTAAATCTCGTTTGAGTAGCGGATGTAAGAGAGTGACTGTGCGACACTTTCTATTGTCACCATGACTTCTGTCGATAAAAGATTGCTTTTTAAAGTATAAATGAACTCTGACCAGGTGAATTTATTTAACTATGCATTGATAAAATAATTTGCACTGCAAATAACGGAGCTATTGCAGTGGAGCATTTTCGGCCATTTGAAAAATTCAAATACCACCAGAACATTGAGTTATGGAGCATAGAGGGTACATCTCCCATTTACTAAGAGCACTTCTGAATACGAGCATGTCTCTGTAGGGACAATCTACCGTCTCTGCCGGGTGGATGTTACGATTACCTTGAGTTTCTGAAGTAATTCGCAAATTAACACTCCAGATCGTAGGTGTAAATCAAGGGGAAAAAAGCGGTTTGTTATGAAAATCGGTTTTGCAGAGAAGATTAAACACTTACAAGAGATCTGTCCTTGAACTTCTAGTGTATATATATCCAGAGCATGTCATACATCGGTAAAGTGCAGACAATAAGAATATATACCTTGCAATAGACTACTCATTCATTATCGACGATTGTTATAAGTTGCTACACAAGCTGGATATGATTGATAGTGGCCATAACAATTACCGTCAAACTGGTCTTCTGATATCTTGATATATGAGTTTTTGCAGGTGTGCTGGTTTCTTTGTTCTCTGCTATATTTAGACTTATAACTTAGCGCTCCGGAATGAATATTCCATTGAAAAGAAGGAATTGTTAAAGATGATTGCATGGGCACAAATGATTTCATGATGATTACAGTAGTACGTGTTGGTTATCCCATGTTCACGTTGGTGATATATCATCCGCGTGACTATGCGATAACATACTTATCGCGATGGCACCTACACACGATAATCAAGCACGACGCGGCCGCCTAATAATGATAATTAGCGTGAACCTATGTTATATAATTTGTGATCTTCTTGCTTAGCACCTTGTATAAACATTTCCTGACAAAGATGGTTTGTGCTGTGTACCACTAGGGTCTACACTGGTATCACATTTTTCACGGTTTTATCAGTCGAATGGCATGGTCGGTGCTCAGATTGTGATGCCCGTAACGCATATCACCACTTGTTTTGAGAACTGGCTGATTAATACGTAGATTATATGCTTGCCTGCGATACAATTGATTCGCATACTCAACAACCGTGTTCTTATTGGGCAATAATTACTTGTTTGCGTCATTGACTGACCAAATGGAAAACGGATATGTAATACAAAACGACGAATTCCTTTAATAGTTGCAAAATAGTCATTAAGGTGAATATGAAGCAAATAATTGCATTCTTCGGGAAACGTAATTGCTCTCAAAATAATCCGATGATAACGAATTCCTGGCAGGCCGAACTATCTTCAATGTCAAGTGTGCTATCCAAGAAGCTAATCACTTTAACATCAGCCTTATCTTCATCTTCCAAGTGCCACGAAATGCTGACTTGTGATATCTTTCATCTGGTCAGTAGTACATAATTGACGTGACGTCATTCCAGCAGACCGGGAACATTTGATGTGACACAAATCGTCACCTAGACCACGTCCAATATCAAATGACGGAGCCGTCAAGCATTATATCTGTTTATCAAATATGTTAGTCGATGATTGATTAACTAATCAACTGATGATTATGGCATACAACGTGGCATTGTGTAATCTTGAACTGGTCAACGTAGTTCTATCTATTATATATGCCAATAAAGATATGATAATCACAAAGCATGTTGGCCTGGTACTATCTAATTATTTCCCTGTGAGTATAACCGAGAGAACCATCATCCTTTAAGTTTTGGTAAATCAAAAAGACTGATTAATGAGGTCTATATCTGATATACCTTTAAGAAATCGCTGCGATGCAATTTCGCTAAGCCTTAGTTTCTGCACCTCGGCAATTCAAAGACAAACGATTGTTTGTGAATGTGCTTTCCCCAAGCTCACTCAAACGTAGGTTATGATGCAGATATCAATCCTCGTTATTGCCTATTTGGCCGGAAAAGCAATTGCCAATGTTTGCATTTGCTGCTCATATTGCGCGCCAACCAGCCAGCATCACGATAATACATTTGCCGGATTAGGAGGTTTTTTAATTGACATGGACATAATGGTGGTAACTCGAGTATGATTGCCCACGTATGGCTTGGACCATCGACGACGCTTATCCGTCCCTAGATACGACCACGAGGTCAGAGCACATGAAGACGCTTGATTTGATTGGGCAAAATATAGAACGCATACAAGATAAAAAAAAGCTACAGCATTTTAAGTTCTACCTAAAATAATCATAACAAATAAATCAGTGTTTGCCTACTTCCACGAGTAATGTCAACTTATGGGGGCTGCAAATATATCCAGGGAAATTGGTGACAAACATTATAATTATTGTCAGCCTATAACTTATAATGATATACTGATTTATGGCACTACAACTCCTCTCTGATTCATAATATTATGTGCGCACTTAAGATGTTACTCCTGGAATGGTAAATGAACGCTTACAGCGTGCATAATGGATAGCATGAACTCTGTTGCTGCTATTTGTGATCATTCATGGGTGTAATTGGCGCAGACTTTGCATTACCTCATCTGTCCAAGATTTTGTCGGGACAACATTAATTGCATGTTAAAAAAAACCAAATGTAACAAATGTAATTGATAGCTTCACATCCACTATTGCTTTGATTTACAGTATTGCTGATCCTCGATGAATTTGATACTTGTATCTAAATTTCAAAGAATTCGCACATACTACGCAAGTGCAATAGCAAAGAATGAGTAAAAGAACGGTTCACATTGACATTCGTTACAACTGTTCATAAGAGTGGCTTATTTACCACTGTAAATCGAATAATATGCATATGAATGAATAACTATCTATACGCAAACGCTCCCGAAAGTAAAAAAAAATGTTTTCCATTTTGGGTGCAGTTGTTATGAGCCAAAATGTGTATTCTCGATATCCTTTTGTTCTCTAGTGTGCATTAATCTGGCTAAGAGATCAAGAGGGTAATGACAAGATATATGATATGTGCACCATCTCCGTTACTGATGCTTGTTAGACTGTTGGTATGTACCCTGGAAAGACCGCATTGATGACTTTAGTGAACGTAACGTGTTTATCATGGGCTCAACATGACCAATACAAATTGGATTGAATATTATGTAAGAAAACTACTTAAATATTGAAGAAGTGAGAATTAGTCCGTCTACTATTAAAAGTGTGATCGTAGTAAAGAAGATATTGGTACTCAAAAAACGAAGCCATAGATGAACCTGGACAAATCCTATTGGTGAAATACGGTACTCGGCCTTGAGGCTTTCGTAAAGTAACCATGGTGAGCGTATGTTCAGCCAAAAGTAACTGCTAATATTGACGTTATTAAAGTTATTTAGACATAACATAACCATGTTTATGGATTACGCCAATAAACATAATTTCAATGTCTGCCCGGCGCATGCCATGAACAACAATACTCGCTAAAAACACCCCTGTATGTGTTTTAATGTGCGTGAGGGGAGAGGTAGAAGATAAATAATTAGCGGCTTTTCTAAATGAGTCTTTGTTTAAGAGAGACACCAACAGAAAAACGTTCTCATTGAATACTGATTATAATAAACCTCATTACGGAATTCATGTTACTGTGATATATAAATCGTTCATGTATTTCAACAGAACATAAAGGCTTGGAGCTTTTGTTGTTGGATTAGTCCTGGTCTGTTTGTAAGATTATGTTTAGCTTTTCTATGTACGAAACACTAGAGGTAAGTATCAGTGGCTTTTTGGCAATGGCCATTCCTTTAACAGCTCAACAGCTATCCATCTGTGCTTGATATTGTTATGCTGTCATTGTTATTTTCCCTGTTTCACATGCGTTTCACTTAATTCGTTCCGAAATATCAGAGCTGGTTGTGGCCATTATAGACAAGCCGTTGTTTATTTGCAAGTTCAGGAAAAGGTGTGCTGCTGATTCCGTTGTATATGGCGGAACTAGAAAATACACCATGTATAGCAGTAGTTTTGTTGAGCATATACATAATAGCATCGAATGATTAAAAGCTAAGATCCAAGCAGGATCATAGATGTTGTCTGCATATTGTCAATGACGACGCAATGTACATCTGTATTGATACATAAACAGGAAATTGAGAACTGTAAGCTGGCGTTCGGAAGTAGTAAACGGTGGGCTGTTAAAAGGCCGCTTCATGTTGTATGTCGTTGGTACTTTTGCTAGGGATAAGAAGTCAAAGATAATACGAATATATTTGTATTTACATCGAGTATGTACAGGCCTTAGGGAATAGTACCTCATAATAACGGTAGTATTGATCACATCCGTTCATTGTAGATGCTTCTCTGTCAAAAGTCTGCTACAATTGCGGAAAGGTTTAGATACATGGAGGTATGATACTTAGTCTGTCAAACTAAATCATTATTAAATCCCATCGTTATATGGAACGGATTTTCTGACGCGGACCTTTCTAAGATGGGAATCTTTATGGTCTTTACCGATTATATATGATTTCTCATTCTGCGGAGATCAAACAAGCGTCACCACCTCATACTAACTATCTGTCCATAGATGGATCACTGGTAAAAAAAGTTATGGTTACAGTTATGGTAAAAGGTCTCCCACTACGCACCGGGCTCTGTAAGAACATACCATATGCACCCGCAACTCACCCAGCTGTATAAAAACACATCACTGCCTCACCCACTACTCATGCAGCTCTGTCAAATGGCCAATTTTGTCATTCGCTACTTACCCCGATCAGTACGAGTATCCCTTTTTCATTCTACTTCTCATTTGGTTCTTTAAAAAAATCCGCTCTGTCACAGAGAAGAGCCTTCTCCATTTCTGTTAACATGATTATGTTTCAAAAAGCCTTATGTGATGCTTATAAAAAGACTAAATAAAATTTCACCATACCTCCTCATCTTCTTCCGCGGCTTATTCTGCTAAGTAAGAATGTGAATGTGATTATGCGCAGCTGTACACGCGAAGCATGGGTAGTTTATACATGGCCTCTCATCGCTTGACCCAGTTGTTGCAGCAATACTAGTGTTCTAAGTGAACCATGGCATTCAACAGGCACTGTCTCAGCATCCCTACCAGCATCATTCATCATAATCGTGATTTAACCTTGTTGTTTCTAGCGATGCAAAGCCCTAGTGTTTTATACATTGATGTCTTACTTGGATTATCAAGGCTACATATTGCTTAATGAGGGTTTAAATTGTAAGTCCATATGGATTATATGATGCTGTAATTCAGAGCAAACTGAATTCTACCAGTACTGTGTATTTATGCTGGTATTGTTATACGCCAACAAGGTGAAGACCATAGAGTTAAAGGAAGGTAATTGTCGTCCTTTTTCATTTTATGACACCATTTTATTAACAGGAGGTCAAGGGGTATATTAACTGCTGCTAGATCGATTACATCCGACATATAGCTGTGTGTATCAGCGGTCGCGTTGCTCTCCACTTGATCTGGTTCGGTCTCCCCATTATTTCTTTTAGTGTTTATCGCGCTTTTGCCACTAAATCTAGGCTTGTCACAGCCCATCCGTGGTTATGGCGTATTTCTAACGTATGCCAAACTTTAGTGACTGGCGTTTTAGACCAACACCGACACATTATACAATGTGCTTTGTCTGCAAGGGCGATGTTTGTAGATCCGATTGACAATATACATAGCATGTCTCCTGAATCGGGGTAGGTGTAAGCGTTAGAGGTTATCCGCTTCTTAACCCCCGATACAGTTAGCAAGACAAAAAGAAAGAGTTTTATTTAGATTTTTGCACATCAAGCAGGCTTCGCACCCAATGTGGGTAAAGCAAAAGAGCTTTTGTTACTGGCCTTTTCACATGCGATGAATTAAACTTGCCCAGTTTCCATTAAACTCTATCGCACATCATCTCAGGGTGGAGTGAGTAAATGCAAGGAGTGGGTAACATCATTTAAGCTGCTGTTCATATTGATTCAACATAACTTTTGCGTCATTTTGTTGAACGAGACCCATCGAACATCAAACATTACGACGCTTGTATGATGCCTCGCATTTTATAGGGCTTTTACATGACTGCAACTTTGGTCGAATCCGTGCTTAATTCGTATTACTGGCATTTTACTACCGCCTTCACTTGTTTACGAGCTAAATGTTGAAGTTAGGGTTGCTTCAAATAAACTGTGTAGTTTTGATGTCTAGTAGCAGGCGAGATTGGGGTAAGTAATTGACGTCGGAGATCTTTGACATATCCGAGTGTCTCTAATGCATTCTCGAAATTGGTCTCTTTCGCGCACCGGTAATGGGGTGTCATAGCAACCGTAACAAAATAAAAACATTGTTTTCCTCAGTTATTTCGCTCTATAGGACAAGAATACAGTAATAATGAATAGGAGCTATCATATGGTATCACTAAAGGTAAGGTTGACAGTGCGTTCAACGATTGATCTGTAATAAGGATCTATGAGTTGACAAAATCTGGACAGGTGAAGTAAGTATGATTACAGTGAAAGGCAGATTCTGCCACCAGACTGCCTAGCTGCAGCAATGACTTTGTTCCGATGGTGGAATCGGTCCCCTTGTGCGTAATGGCTGAACAGAGTGTAATCAACCAGCCCTTCGGCCATTACATGACACAGCTTACCTGAATGTTATATCCATTCGAGTTTGCCCATCTGAGGTATGTGCATCACAAAACCAATCGGACCCGAGTGCAAACAACACAGTGTTCATCTACAGCATGACACATCAACCCGAATGTTATCAAATCGAGGTTAGTCTATCACATAACACATCGGACCTAAGTGTATTCAACTCGACGTTCGTCCATAACGCCACACATCGCGATTAATTGTCATATCATATTCGCCATTTTGAAATAGTTGCATATGCACTAACGCCCGTCGGATGATTTCAGAAATGTTGCACTTAGTAGAATAATCTCTTGTTACCACCTGTTTTCATCATACTTAAATCATGGAGCTCAAGGGATGGAATTTTACATCATCAGTGCTCGGGTGATCCGTTTTGCACTCGCGTGCGCTCAAGTTAATCCTTATTATAGTTAATTGTGATAACAGACACATAAACGCAGAAATTAGGGATCTCCCATCGACTTCTAAAGCATTGGTCTGCTTCCTTGTTTAATGCATTGCATTGCAAGATATGTAACATATTGTTAATCATGTTTTAATAATAAGACATGACTGGGTTTAACACGCAATATTTTGATATCCATGAAGACATCTATCTAATTCAATTTCGTTATCTGGTTTCCGTCAATAT
This sequence comes from Urechis unicinctus, assembly GCA_034190875.2. Taxonomy (NCBI): domain Eukaryota; kingdom Metazoa; phylum Annelida; class Polychaeta; order Xenopneusta; family Urechidae; genus Urechis; species Urechis unicinctus. The sequence goes on from CM067350.1 coordinate 60,522,879, forward strand.
TGAGGGTAAAATAAACGATGATCATTAATCATATAAAAATGAGCACTGCCGTCATACAAAACGTGTTTTACTTGAATTACCTAACCCATGTATGTTACTCTAAACTATTCCATAAGCTTCTCCCTCAAGTTTATTTGGATCCAACTTATTAATCATTGGTGTCATGATTATCGACGTGATTAAGGTCTACATCATCATCATTAGCAGCATTAACATGGCAGTGACATAATAGCAAAAGCAACTTCTGCTTCATTGTATATGTGACTGGCACGTAGCATTCCCATCTTATCATCACAAACTTGGTCATTATCATCGATAGCGTTGTCAGCAGCATCGTCAGCAGCATCAACATGACCTCATCGTTCCCGTGATAAAAGAGCATGGACCTCACTTAAGCACCTTCAGTTTAATCTTATGTTGGACCAATCAACCTCGCCATTATCGTTGTCGCCGTTGACTACTGCATCTCTAGCAGCCGCGACATGACATTCCGATAATCGTACATGACTTAAAGTGCCTATCGCATGGTTGAAGGTACTTTGCTGAAATTAATTCATGGTGTGATACATAAACTCAAACCGGACCAATAACCGTTGCATCTGATCTGTTTATGCCAAAATTTGAAATGATTGTCAGCTCAAATTACCGCTACGACAGCCATGATCTAGGTCAAACACAGGCGTGTGACGTCAGTAAAGTGAGCCCGTTCTCAGATACGCTAGGATTTCCCCGTTGTTTACATTGTAATTTGTCGTCTTCTTTTTTGGATATTTGATCTTGTGACCGACTTAACACGATGGTTAATCGTTGCTGTGTTGGAGATTGCTCGCGTACAAGTTTGGACGGCGTGAGCTTGCTCAAATTTCCTGAAATGGCTAGGCCCGGAGAACACTTTATCGAGGGATCTTTTGAGCACGCACCAAAACTTAGAGAAGAGCTTGGTTAGATGCTCTGGAATATGGGGTAGATGCAGGTGACATGTAGGTCACTTGTGGATCTGGGAAACGTTATAATTAATAAACTGGTTTTGAGGCCATGATGAAGGGTAGGTTTTTACATGCTCAACATATACACGTTGTAAACTGGTTTTGAGGCCAGATGCTTTACATGCTCATTTTGCAAATGCTTCTGCTGTCAGGCAAACGGATGGTGAGACAAGGGAACCCCTCCCACCCAGGCCAAGAACAGCAGACCTGCCTATATCAAGAGTGCGAAGTAGAGGTTGTGACTCGATGACCTTTGTGTTGCATTAATGTTAATTTCTGAACTTCTGGGGTTCTTCGAACTGATCAATAGTGACGAGTCATATCGGGATTTTAACAGGGGACTGTTTATGACTACAGACTGTTAGTCATTATTGAAGCAGATTTGGTGAAAGGATTATTTGGCCAATACTTTCCAAATTGATCATTGATCGTTGAAAAAGCGGTTTTTTGTGGAGAGGGGCTGGGCAAGAGGGGGTGGGGGGTAGTGATGTAAGTGGCATACCATATTTAATTCATCATCGAGTGCGCCTGAGACGGAGGAAAAGCTTAAGTGTCACAGTCTTTGCTATTGTATCATGCCTAATAAGCCGTCGTCGACTGATTTTTTCCGAATTATAAACAATTAAAAAGCCACGTGACGTCAGTGGGACTCCTGAATTCGGGTCTGGTGATTCCATCACACCGTGGGCTATGCATTCACTATTTTATCCGTTCAATAAGCTTTAACTAATGGCAGTGATGGCGTATAGGGACCAACATCACTTATACCCTAGTGTACTCGAAGCGAAGAGTTATCGTTATGGTACAGACTCTCACTGCAACTATTAATGGTAGGCCCTGCCTGTAAGACGACTACGTGTTGCTTTATTTAAATATTAGAGATTAGACTCACCTCGCAGTATCGTAGCATTTACTTCACTAAACTGTTGAAATGCATTCCATGGCTGACGCAATCCTTGAATATATCAATCAATATGCCTCTTATATTGGCCCAAACCACTTGTGCTTGCCTAGTATTATTCCCACCCTGTATAAACACAAGTCAAATGACAAGAAGTTGGGTTTACCCACGACCTTCCGATTACAAAAGTGCTTGCTGTCCTCGTGCAACATACTGTTATATCCGTTCTCAACAACGAACAGGCACTTCATTTGGCTCTTGCCTATTTGTCCGCTCCAATACGCCTTGACCACCGTATATATTCTCGTATAAACGAAACTTAACAGACGACGGTCCCTTACCATATGCGACAAAGGCATGCCTTCGTGCCTGGACATGCTTGTATAGGTTTACATGCCGAGTTAAATAAATAAACCTTCTAGAATCATTTATTTGATGTATACAAGCCTCAAGATACCGAGTATGTGACGTGCATATCGTTAGTTGAATTATATCCAATTACACAGAAAGAAAGGTACCTCGACGATGGGCGGACATCATTCATGGTCAACCATCTGTATTCTAGTTTGAGACCCGCCCCTAAGACATTTTGTACGTGTCATTTAATTATGTATTCCGGATTAATCAGCGGATGGTCTGCTATCATCTTTCAGAACAACACCGTTCATATAGTGCACCGTAAATGGGTGCTACTTTTTATCGTTCTTATGATAGAGAAATCACAGGAATAGGTCAAAAGTATGCGTTTATCTTTAACCGAGCGTACTATTTAACATCACCGACTGCTTTTTTTTGTATCCAAAACTAGTACAACCCGCACAATAACAGTGACGCTTTTCTCGTTCACAGGTAACCATTAATTTTATAATTCGAGAAAACGTTGATAGTTTTCGCATGGGAAAGAAAAACGTGGATGCATCTGCCAGAGGAACCAAGCATACTCTGTTTTAATCAAAGCAATTACCGCATGCTCTTTATCAAAGGAGATTTTTCCTATCGTATGGCTTGCCCTTTATATGTCCACTCAACCATCTGCAGCCTCTCACAGTGTCTCTTCTCGTCCGTTCTATATTTGTGACCTCTGGTCATAAAGCGAAGTTAGATAAAGTGGTATGGCTCAGATATGTGTATAGTAGGAAATAGAAAGTGACCGCCACTCAACAAATGACAGCATTAAATATTGCCTCCTCTATATCAGGCAACTAAATGAAGGGGTCCGGTACGTTAATGTGTGCAAACAGTCATAGCGCGTCGTTTTATTTATCATGTTACTCGCTACCCGATATCACAATGTTAAATGGCCGCACATATTGGGCACTGATATTGGTGAAATCGTTGTCTGTGAAACGTTCATACATCAAGTTCACGATATCTTACTGACGCTTCAGTGCGTTGTATTCGGCCCGTGTCAAGGACAAGAATCAGCATCAATGTTTCCGTTAAATTTTGGTAAATCAAGCTGATGACAGTCTCCACTCATTACTCATAATGTCAAGTATTTACTGCAAAGTTACTCTACCTACAATTTTGGGTCAGACTGATCTTTTAACTGAACATCAACTCATTTTCAGATTTTATACTCGACGTTTGTTGAATGGTTTTGCAAAATGACCTGTTATGTCCGCAGGTACTCAAGTTAATTCATTAAACGAGCACATTCGATAGCTTCGATTATGCCTCACGGGAGCAGCCGTATCTCGGATATGCCGCCTACGCCAGTGATTGGCTGCAGCCGACTGGTAAAATTTCAAAACAGGTTTGGCTCTAACTTGATCGCGTTTCGTCCTATTTTGAGCAAATATGATCAAACTTTATCTAGTGTTTATTTAATTCGGAGAAGTCGGTTTTGTGGTTTAGCGCAATATGGTTTAACTATAAATATTTTCGGCACCATCATTGAAGATGACATTAGTTTTTGTTTGAAAACAGCAAATATTCTGCTAGCGTTTATTCGGCGAGGGCCCTCTGTAATTTAGAGACGTGGCATTAAACTGATAGACTGATTGGGTCATGTTCCATTGCGATTATGATATCAGAAACAAAAAGTTGGTTCAGATACCTCAGTCGCTACTTGATAAGCCACAATAGCCTGCTGCTATTTTCTATAAATGTATTACGTGGTGTTCGGGCGATACTAGAGAACTATATATGGAATGAGTGTCCTTCGATTTAATATTTCCCAAATTTGCATAGACATCAATAGTAAAGGCTGTGATTGTATTGATTGATCTTGCATATCATCGGGTTCTCCCACGAGCGATAAAGTTTGATCATATTGTAAGCACATACAAAGAAAGACGTTTTGGGTTAGGCTGAGCTACATGAATGTGCTCCCTCCAAAATGGCTCGTCTGAGATGTCCCAAGCCTTCATCCGGTGCGACAGTTCGTATCGCAAACATCGGGCGGTTTTCTGTGCTGATATGCGTTCCGAACATTGTAACATAACTTTATTTATAACACGAATACGTACCCAACGTATTGATATAATCCATCGCTTGTATAAATTAACCGAAAATGTGTCCAAAAATCATAATGTCTTGGATGACTAGGCAGTAAATAGCTACGTTAGCCGAATTCATGGTCGGTCACACTCCATGAATCGTTAAAATATCCATGTTATTAGCAAATAAGTTTTATTTTGCAGCGGTGTCAAATGTACGAAATTTAATAAATGTTTTGCAGCTAGTTAACTTTCAATTTGAATGCATGGTCATATTTACTTACGTGCGGCTTTTGTGTAAATGATTCAAAGCATTAAATCCATATTACTAATGCTATCACTAATATAAATCTGGTAAGTTATGTGCACATCGTTGTACACTGAGCAGCTGCTGATCCAGGTCTGTGTTCCCTTACCTATGAGGTTAGAATCGTATACGGAGATTTGCAACTTATTAAGCAACCACCGCAGTGTCGTCTCTCGCAATCATTCGTGGTTTTACATCCCACAAAACTGATCTAATTTACGAAAAATAAGAGAGCTATATTTGGCTTTTCATTATCTTACTCGAGATGCGATCAAGCAACTTAAGATTTATTCGATATATTTAACCTTATTTATATTATTCAGAACAATAACACTGGTCTGTATGTCTCACGATGGCCAAGACACTTTATGGTATTCAAATTTGTTGCTATTTTTTGCCGTTGCCATATATATGCTCGTGCATGGAAAACCCGGTAAAAATATCGCCTGAACTAACAGTAACCTGTCTTATCTCTAAGACATTTACAGCTCATGCCTACGTGGTGTGTAGATATGGGACAAAACGTTGTTTCCACCGCTCAATACATTTACCTTGCTATTAAATTGCTACTGGTGTATTCAAATTAGATTGTAGAATATTGGAGAATGGCGCCGAATGCTAACCATTATATCACATATTTAGATGAATCATCATGCAAGTGTAACAATAGCTACTCCTGATATACATTAGGTTAGTATGGTTGCGAGGATACAATTTGTTACAAACATGGCCATTCAAAAGTAGTGTGGCATGTGTTGCAACATCTGGTGTAGCGCTTGCTGTAATATACCAGATTGATGATTGTAGCCGTGCCAAAATAAACAAACACATAATACGCCTCGATGTTCTGTTTACAATGAGCTTATATAACCTGATATACCTAACATGCTCATATAGGTGCATTATGGCCTTCCTACATTGACTTTGTGCATTTGAATTTCTATCAATTATAGGCTCCATCCAACTGTTTTCCATAGTTGCAGCGGTGCACAATACTTCGTACGAAATTTAACTTAAAGATACTAGTTATGCATGTCTAAAGCAGTATGTATGATTTCTACCTCTTTGTTCGCATTGATTAATGCCCTTGGTTATTTGCTACGCTTTTAACGTCGGCTAAAGTATGATATGGGAGCCACAGGTGATTGATAAGCACTTCCCCTGGTTTATTTATTTCAACATTTAACCGGCTGGAGTTGACAACGGTGGCGAAGCATATCTATCAATGTCTGACATCGAAGGTCAACACTCAACAGAGCCGCGGTAAGACGGGCGGTCTATTCATCTCAACATATGATATATTACAGTTGACAGCGATGACGAAGCACTTCTATCCTTGCCTGACATAGAAGGTCATGGGATATTTATATGGGGTAGACAACATCGCCGTGAAGATAAGCAAAGATGTATCATTCAGCAAATAAGCATCGTCCTACATGGAAATATTGTCTGCCTCTCTAAATAAGAAAATGCAGCTTGTCAATCGACCTGTGCATCTTCATATCTAGAATAACCTGACCCTGATCGCTCCCACAAAACTGATCTAATTTACGAAAAATAAGAGAGCTATATGTCGGCCAAAAACAAAATGTCAAGGTTTCTAAACTGTCAATATACTGGCCCCTGTAAAATGGTTCTTGTAGTCTGAATCGTTATAGGGATATAGCAAATATCATCACCGATTAAATATCGGCTGAATAAATACACTAAAAGCAGAATAATCCGTTTTCGATGTACCATATAAAAAAAATTCTGAACACAGGTTCGTTAAAAAATCATCGACGCTAAAATTTCATATTCAAGCACACAATTCTCTGAGGAGCATAGCAGTTTTGAGCATGAATGTCAAGCACAAATAAGAAAGATTCAAATTGGTATGCACGTATTTTGGCAGTTGTTTAAGGGTTCCCAAGCCCCGTTAGGAAACATTTACTCGCAGTTTGTAGTATTTGTGAGGTTTTTGTTTCATTTTGTAACGCCAAATAACGAAAACAAACTGTAACTGCTTGGCTGTCTCCTTCTCACCAACTCATGTTACCTGTACTATATCCACCGCAAACCGATGTTGATTTGTGTAGCAGGACCCTTAATAGGCAGGGTAAATGCTAGAATATTCTATTAGGCTGTTGTAGTTTTATATTCATTATGAGAGGGGCTTTGACATGCCATGAGTGTTTTATACGACTACAGGCGTTTTTGCCAGTCTGGATGCTCTCTGCTCCTTCCACACCATGACAAAAGGAACGGTTTATCTTCATTATCCCGGAAATAAAGCGAATATATTCTCGAGCAATGTTCAATATTATATGCTAAACTTACTTTGAACAATCGCGGCTTAACCACGGAAAGCCCCCTTAGACGACATGAAACGTGGCGTAACGTTCCACCGCCACATAAAACCTTCCATTTATAGCGGCCATAAGGGCACCACATCAGAAGACAATAATTGCTTTCCCAAAGACATGGGCCTTGCCAGATCAGCGCCTTGTAAAATCCTCCCCGCGTTTAACACATGTTAAAGGTATATGCACATTGAGTCAAGCGGATGTTTAGGCTGGGGCTAATATATCAAATCTACAGACCTGCTGAGGTCTCTGGGATGTTTGGGTATACATGGCCATTAATCCAAAGCGGATTAGCTCGTATTCGGTCAACTAAACAACCATGGACATTAAGTGTCCTAAAGTCATGCACTTAGTCCTAGCAATTATCATCAGAGGACGACATGGATTGATGAAATAAATACAGTGTATTTTAGAAGGATAAATTCTCTTGCCCGCTTCCGCAGATGCGTTTATGGCAGGGCAGCCGATATGGCATCAGGGTGATGGGGATAAATCAGGGTATGTTTAAAGCTAATGCATGCTAGTGCAAGAAATTACGGGCGGCCATTGATTAGTGAGTTATTCATCTCTGTTTTGAAACACATTATAAAGAAAAGTTGACCATTGTTGTATCTGATCTTCATGTTTCCACACGTCTGTGGAGGAAATAAATAAAACCTGAGACACACATCCTGAAGGAACGAAATAATAACCATGATTTCGATAGCGTACTATTTCTCCAACATCTAATCCTGTCTGTGTACAAGGGGCTTCTTCAAAATCTTACGTTACATATACTTTGCAAGGATTATATTCCTTGTAAGCTTTCTTGGATGTTGCAGGTGCAGTATTGTGACTGAAATATTCAGTACCAGATAATGGTCATGCTTTTTTGTTGGACGATTTATCCCTACTAAGAAAGAAAATAAGGTGAGGGACAAAAATCTATGCTTTGTTTTGCTCCGAAGGGAAAACATGACATGCCATTCACCAGCAGGAGATTGGATATATTTGTGACAAGGTGCCGCATTTTCGTCAAACTTGACGTTTTTGTATACCAGTTCTTACAAACAAACAATGCACAACCACTTTGACTTGAGTGTTTAAGTGGCGATCTTCATTCGTGTGTGATTAACATTTCGAGATGTATTGCCAGTCAAACATTCATATAAGATACCTTAGGAATAACACACTAAAGGTAACCCTTTCCTACTCGACAAATTTGCTAAAGTTATCAATGTTCAACACAGCACATTTATATAGCAGTCCATACTAACTACATTGTCTTAACAGACGTTTCAATTCCGTAACTATCGCTTACATGCCTTTTTCATTGAGGAATAGGCCTGACGTTAAATGTACATTTTGGCATAAGATGAATTACTAGGCTCATTATTTGTACATCGAATTCTATTCCACTGATTATTGCATTGACTTTGATGTTTAGCTGTTTATAACGTAAGTGCTTTTGCGAAGCGAGCAAGTTGTCATATGACATTTATGATGTCTCGCCAGGTGTGTGGTGCCGAGGTTTGCCCGTCCTAAGAATTTATCAAAAGTATTCGTGTATCCTCGTTAATACATAAGCGTTGTGAAGCCGTTTATTTGATAATGAGCTTTAAGCCAATCGAACATAAACCATGACATCACCTTTGTTACATTGGCCCAACTTACAACATTGTGTTAATGGGAATAACATAGGTTAAATCATTAGCTATGTCGAATAAATGTGGCCTAACTATCTCTTGGTGACAATTGAATGTACAAATCATGATCAATGGAAATGTGGTCTCACAGCGTGTATAGCAGATAAATAACAGCTGCGTGACAAAATACCTGTGATCTTCTTTCTTTGTCGACTTGCGCGACTAGTTGTAAAAGTGCAGCAATCATACCAATTAAGTTTCTTTTTCAGCAAAGAGCGCATTGGAACATGAGAAAGACATGGCTACCTCGTCATGCAATACTGTTTCCAAGATGCACAAAATATGGCGTATTAAGCGTAAATGGTATTTAACTATCAGTTGATGGGTATTTCGCAACCCAACTGTGTAATCTGATTATCGGATTTATTAATGACATTGTTTCACATAATTCTACTTGTAACAAATTATTGTTGTCAAATCAGTCTTAGACGTATAATCCGTAATAATACCTGACAAGAGAAGCCTCAAAACTGTCTCGAGGTTTGTAATGACATTGCATTGCACCATGTGTCGGTTATATAGTCTGGCCCTTGGAAGAGTAACAAACATCTGGTGGTCTTTAACAGTTAGTAGATTGATCACAATAAGCTTCGGACTATGCTTACACGGTAAGGTCAACAGGCTACCGCAGTATATATTTGAACGGTTAAGTGACAAAAGCTGTACGGCAATGCCTGTGATCTGTGCTGAAAACGCATTATATCGTGCCATTTGATGCCCATTCATCACTTCAGTCGCTCAACCTACGGTGGCCTCTAAGTCACTCTTTGTCCAATCCAACTGATGAATGATGAGTTCAGTAGGAGAAGAAGTTAACTTAGGTAGAACGATAAAATATCACATTTCTGTATCCAAGATTGATACAGAGAATCGCAACGCCTGTGCCTAACATTGTTTTGGGTGGAACAGTTTCCATCACCGATGTCAATGTCTGTGTGGATTATAGACGTGCACCTAGTCAGGTGTCTGTTCATTATCACTCTGACTGAACCTTACGTTCAACTGTGTATCAGAAACATATTATTTCGCAAACGAGGAAGCCTTCAAAGTGAATAAAATATAGATCAAACGATAATGTGCTCAACACTTCAAAAACGAGAAGCAGCCAATCACTCAATGGATAAGCGAAACATGCATACAACACCACAAGTGAGCAATTATCATGAACACACGCAATCAACGTCCAGCTACGTTTTTACCCATACAGTAAAATGAAAACCTATCATATTAGCTACTTATCGCGCTTTCATCCTGCACTAAGAGCCATTAAGCACGCAGTAACTTTAGCTCCCCCCCCTCACTTAACCCACTTCAATGAAACTACCTCTAAGCCAAAATATATCGCGGTATTAACCCGCCCCTGAGACTCGTCATAATAATGTACCAGGGTAGCCAATGAACTATATGCGACTGTCACACGTCCGGCAAGCGCGAAATTAAACACCGCATAGTGACGGTAGATAAACGGAAGCATTGTCGGATATTGATTGAGCTGCCGTTGATCAAGATATGCAGATGCAAATCTATTTCTATGCAACCATCCATATATGAGGAGAATTGGTGCTATTATTGGATGCCAAATGACATGCTGACACTACATGCACTATGAAGTGTTACATTATTGATGGTTATACTTTCAAACTACCAACAAAGAGCAATCCTCCGTCTATTATGCGCCAAAAACATACAGCTGTACTGCCTTTCACCACTATATTGCTTACATCAGTGTAACTAAGCATGCTTCGATATCTCAGGCAGCACAACCGCATCGTGTACCTCACCAGTACAACAACGATAGCATGTATCTCCTAAACACCGCGATTAACACCTGCATGGCCCCAGAGCCGTTATCACTCAATGTGTATTACCAATACCACTATCATAACATATATCTCCCAATACCACAGATATAGCCTGAATCTCCCCGTGCCACCACCGCAGTTAACGATTATACCATTTATCATACCGTACTACGTGTATGTATATAATAGATAAATATATCAAATAAATGCCGCCATTGTTAGGACATGTCATTGTAAAAGAGGAATACTAAGGTTAAATAACGATGATTATAATGTCAAAGTGAGCACTACCTTTATGATAAAAGTATAACTGTTTAATAACAAAAGCCACGATTGTTGCCTTACGCATGATCAGGTTTTTTCTTGCTGCGATCCTCACCATCCTACCTAGCATTCAATTTCACTCCCGTCATTAAGCTTTTTTGTTGTCTTCATCATCATCATCATCGTCATCCATGCCATTCCTCTCTCCATCAACATAAACGTCGCCATTCTTATAGACAGCATCACCAACAGCATCAACATGTCCGTTACCTAATTCATAATCGTTATCATCCCCGTCGGATCCATCTACATAGTCATCGTATATGGGAATGGCGCTTGGTCCAAATTCTGCAAAGTCCGTTGCTTCATGGCACGGAGGGGATCATGCATTAATGTTAATGAGACTTGCATGCCTCCGGAGCCCGTCAGTCTTCCAGGCTGTGCATCACTTTGTATTCTTACAGATGCTTAGTGTGGCATCACAAGCAACGAAGTTAAAAGGATGTTTATTGTAGGATTTATACACCAGCCCGTAATGTTATCCAAATTGGCTTCATGGTTTTGAGTGGGGCATGCTTTAAATTACGATGTTCACTTCCCCTAGGCTCGTTACAGTTTGCGGATCCGCAGATTTGAGGTAGGCAAATTGTTCAAACTATGTAATATTCCGCAGTGAACAATAACAAATAAGGTGGGCCCACCGGGAGCGGTATAGAAGGTTACATTTGGGTGGTGGGAACAAGGAGTCACGAAAAAGTGGTGTCCCTTGCATATTCCCCGTCTAGTTATGCATTTGCGTAAACCGCTTTACCCGATATAAAGTATGCAGAACTACTGCATTCATAGCAAACTACAAAAAGATGAGACTAGATAATCTAATCAGGTCCCGTTTGCCCAAAGCTACTCGTTCATTGGGAAATCAGGACTTAAATACCGCTATATTTTCCCCTTGTGCATTATGGTCTCGTCATTCATTTGTCGCTCGACTGGGAGCTGTAAGCGATTGTTGGCATATGTTATTATACATTTTGTCAATTCAGTTAGCTCGCAATCGAGATTACAGCAACATATATTGCACTGCGACTCGTCGCTGTCGTAGCAATCTACGTTCCCTATCTCCAATAATCTTCTGCCATCGTTCTACTGTAGTACCATATGCCCCGGCAAAATCATGAGCACTTTGCGGCTTGTTGTCACAGCACGCGTTGTCTGGGGCGCTCATGGGATTGACATGGTTATTAATTAGGCGAATAAAGTATCTGCTGTGTATGAAACACTATGCCTTTTCTGACACGAAGATGTCTCTTGGCCATACCAATTGACGGCTGTGATTGAGGCTGGTGAATTTTAGCGGATGTTTGACTGCTGCGTCATTTTGAGCATCTAGAGTCGTCCTACCTTATACCACATCTATTGTCAGTTAATTTCAGAATTCAAACTGGGGCATTGTTCTATATATTCATATAGAATATGATTTGGACAAAATTGGACGAATTTTGCTATCTTTTAACCAGATCTGTAAGCGTTGGATAACCCTTTTGTTAGACTGATTGACATATGATTTCCATTGTATCATCCTTGGCGAGCTCGGCTGAGAACATAAGGGTCGCAATCATTGTTATTGTATCATGTCTAATATGTGTGCGTCGACTGACTGGACCAAGAAGTGCCATTTGTGTATGCAGCTAGATCATCGAGTGCAGTTGCAAATTCGGCTAGAGGGCTCAATATTCAGGCATGTTGATTTCATAACGCTATGGATTACTGTTTAGCTACTGTATCCGTAAAATAACATATAACGATGGTAGTGGTGATGTTTAGCGACTAACATTGCATATTTATTCAATTGTTTTCGAAGGCAGGAGCCTCGCATGGGAAAGGAAGGCCTTGCCTGTAAGGTCTCTTCAGAAATAACCCACTCGGCTACAGTGTTTTACGACACCGGGTCCTGTTTCACAGCCAAGGTTGGTGCCCTTGATCTTCCCGCCAGAGGACTCATCCTTCATGTGGATGTTCTGATATGATAATTTACATGGCACACTGGTCATACAATAAACACCCACAGAGATAAACGGAGTTTTTACGATATAACAGGACAAATACTCACCGCCCTGAGTCAATAGCATTCATTTTACGAAATTGCTGATATGTTGGACAGAATGGACGTGATCCCTCGAATATATCAATGAGCAAGTCTCCCTTCTCGGCTAGAGGATTGCAAAAAACACTTTTACATGCATTATACAATTACAAGCCTGTAAATAATTTCATCTGCCTCAGTTATCCCGATCGTCTCCTTTTTTAAGCAATATAAACATATATTAAGCGACAAAGAGTGGGAGTTTACCTACCACCTGATGACGACCTTCTTGCCGCAAAATATTATTCTTGTCTCTGCATCGTGCAGGTACCTAATTAATTTCCCACAATTATATCTCATCAAAAACGTAGACGACGGTCCCGTATTATATGCAATCAAGGCAATACTGATGTCTGTAAAAGTACTTCCTTGCATAGCACATTATACCCAGTAAAATAATTAAGCCTTATAGAAACACTATCTCGTTTTATAGTAGGCACAGGAGTGTAAATCATTAATTGAGATGAAAACAATGACGGAGCTGGGCAGGCAGCATAAATGGTATTTGAAGTTACCTACACCTTCTTTTGAGTGACAGCTGGAGGGCAATTATTATGGGAGTAATGGTCGATGCTTGGCGGGAGTAAATTGATTTAAACAGTACCAACATTTAGAACTTAACATGCCACTTCACTTCGCTTAAGACTATACAGGGGCAATTATGTCGTTAATCTGACCACACCTGCCATTCATTTTGCCGCTATTTGAAACGAACTCACGGAAAGTGACTGCATAATGTCAGTGATACTACATAAAGGTAAGTTACTTAATGCGGGAAGTGTAACTATTGCGCTAAAGATACACAATAAAATACGGACAACACTAAGCCAAGTCGTAGTAATCTGCTTGTCTAGAAGTCTTTTTTAATTTTGGGATATGTTTGACGCATGGAAATACCTCTCCGGTCATTAACCCGGGCATAATAATAAAGCCCATTATGTCTGCTCAAGCGCTAATCGTAAATTTTACACCATTCACATTCTAACACAACCAAATATTTACGCCGTTACTGATCTACAGTTGCTAGAAGATCCCAGTCTGTTTTAACAATATGCAGCGCCAGAATGTTGACAATTTCTATTCATCGGCAAACCAGAGGCATTATGTGCTCAATTCCTATGAAGCAACTTGCAAGCCCAAAACTGTTCTATCCAAGGGTTGGAGAGAGTCCGAAATTGCACTGAAGATACATCTGCTATCCTTAACTGCAAGGCATAGATTAGGGAAGGCTTAATATTTAGCATATGCTTAAGCACATTCACCCGTGGGGTGAAAGATCGGCAGCTAGTGATAACGAAAGAATCGCGATCTGATAAATCTTGCTGCATCATTCTCTAGTCAAAATGAAGTACTCCATATTGCGCAGAAACTAAGCGCAGGAAGCTATTATACCTGGCAAAGTTTGCGACTGTGCATGTGAACTTTCCTTTATAGGCGGCAATAAGCCGTCTCCAAATGGATGTATAATTTATATTCTGTCAAGAGTAGTCAATTTGTGTTCAAGGTCATTGTATTTGCGGTCGTAATAGACAGCTCATCAAGTCACCAACTCGTAGTGTAGCGGGTGTATAGAGACGCGCAGGATTCGTTCCATTCCAAGCTCTGTGTATCATGCTTTGATCTAGAGGATTCGCATCAACGCTCATCCACGCAATGCAACCTGGATAATGTTCAATTTACACATAGTAGAAGCTGTCTATCCCAGACAAACAGTTGTCGATACGATGAAGTACGGATTAGTTGAATCACATGGCCCTCGGTTTGAAACTCAAATGCTAGTCTGGCACATTTGCTGTAATCCTGCTATATCATTGCAAACTGAGTTAATGATTGTATTGACTGAACTAATCGAAATCGTATAACATCTCTTTGACGCAGGCCCTAATGATGTGACACTGGCTTCATTGCGGTAATTTGCAATGACTACTGCTAATAACGTTGATTCGAGCAGATTGTCTCCGATCAAAGCCGTACATTTGATATATTGTTGACCATGATGCTGAAGCGCCAACAATCATGTGACATATCCGTAAGCACTAATGATTTTGTTGGTAGCGCTCCATGTTTTGTCGCATGCAGTCAGTCAACCAATATCGACCAGTGGCAAGGCAAAATAACTATCAATGGTTTTAATTACTCGCATCAGTGACGTTCGTAGACTTGGGTCCACGAAAGGATAACCTACTCTGTCTACTAAAAGTCAATGCACTTATTCTTTCAAAATGTTGGAAAATATCTTGGTATGATCACTTTAATATGATAGTCTAGTCGTGCAACGACAAATGTTTTATGAGTTATTTCGTTGGATGATGAATATTGTAGCAATACCAACTTTAAACAACTGACCATTCGTTGACATTACCCGAAAGCCTCAATATCTTCGCTACTACTCCTGAAAGGTCAAAATAATGTTTAAACATTAGTGTTGCATATGTGTATATGAATTATTGAACGATTTGTTTGATTATAAAATTGTCAATCCGAAAACTCTAATTTTTTTCATTATTCATCTAGCTGCAAAATTGAATTAGATCGCGAAATGCTACCAATGGCTACTAAGGAACCGGTTGATGCAAAGCTCCTTAGTGTCACTACTAGTATTTACAAGGCCATCCATTTATGTGATAATAAACAATACAGCCTCTTGTTTTGCATGTTATGTTGTCTGACTTGTTTTAACATTTGCATTCATTCATAGTGTATTGGACATATTCAACTCGGCCTTCATACATGCTAAAATTGACCTTCAAGTCAAATTAACCTTCAGTCATAGACATACTGACCTTCAATCATAGTCAAATGACCAAATCTTCTTGTCGGTCTGACTATGCACAATAGTCATTACTACGGACAGTGGGGTCGATGTGACTGGGGAGTTTAGTCGTTTTGACTAGTTAAAATCTGACTAACAGCTATAGTCAAATGGACTATAAAACTATAGTCGTTTGGTGGACGGTCAATAAGTCCACTAAAATCAGTCAGTTTCACTAGATTTCATTAAGAGTGCGGCGTGATCGTAAAAGTAAGATTTTCGGTTCATATTTGTGATGTTTTGACATAAATTGTTCGGTTACGTTTGTCATTCTTAGGTTAATTAAACAATAGAGTGGGGAAACCGTTTCAAAAGTTGGCTCTTACTTACAATGGATGCAGACATTCTGTAGTAGCTGTTGCAGCCCTTGCCTTGTTGGGTGCATATTTCAGACAAAACAGCCTGGAGTCTAAGTCGCTATTAATCCAGCGCGTAACATGTTTGATTTGCGTTACAATTGGTGCTAGTTTATTTGAATGATCCTGGCCGAACGCTCTTCAATCAGCATGCCGATACAATAAGGCGGAAGGATGTAGCTGTGCACGACGTCTTATTGACGTCGTGCGATGGTCGTACCCGTACACGTGGTGAACGATACATGAGTTCCAATTTTACACGATAATTACACAAATGTACATATGAAAATAATTTTTCACATACATGAATGTTTTTTAACAAGTGGAGTTATTTTACGTGTGAGATTTCGTCAAAGGCGATTTAATCCGGTCAGACAAATCCGGCCAGACAAATGTTTATTTTGAATGATAAGATCGGTTGCTGCGCGCACGCGCAGACAAGGTTCTTCGCAAACGAACTTTTGCTTTCCGAATTTTATTATTTAAGTATATGTGTCATTTTGTCAATGATTATTTTTTGGCAATACCTGCCTTAGAGGGGGGATATGTATTCAACGATATCGCATTGACAATTAAAAACAAATAACATTTATGGATTCCCGCAGCCTGGAGGGGGCACTTGGCCTTGTCCTGAGTAGGAGTGTGCCCTGGGATCTCGAAAACCCGTACCCGCCATACAAGGTGGAAATGGCAAAAGCATACCCCGTCCTACAAATATGAGGCCCAACAAAACCCGTCGGGAGGCCGAAAAAACATACCCCTACCTCTATATATTTAAGTGCCCTCCCACCGGGAACTGCAGCCACATGGCGAGTGAAACTGAAACTGCGTAATGTGACGTCATATGTCCAAAATGGGGGTTGCCGTGAACGAAAATTGTGATTCTAAAAGTTCATGTGACAATTGCTAAATGATCACGTGACAGTGGATAACCAAAATAATGTCGATCAAAGGATATTCATCTCGTAAGTACACAACATTGATGACAAGCTATATGCACCCGAAATAAAACGCTCACCGCACGTCCCACATTGCCTCGCGCACAACGGTATATATTTATATTACCGTCGTGCCATTGTAGTGTCGCATAACACCGTCTAATGCTCGTCATTCCTTCACTTAGTCACTTAATTCACAGAAACATGATTGATTAATCCTCACTGAAAGTGTAAGAATAGTAACTACCATTACATATCAAGTTGGATAAGATACGCCGCAACATGTCGCATTGGCATGGTGCGCAGCCATACACGCGTCGCCAAAAATAAAAACGTAGTGCAAAAATGACTATCCAAAAATAGTGCGGCAAGATTGTATAAACACTGGCGTCGTGCCTTATGTTACCTACCAGGCATATTTTCGTCGACATGTCAAAGTGAACAAATACATTTAATCAGTTTAAATCCTCAGTTTGCTCAGCCTCGATAGCTTAGTGCAACAAATGTGCAGTATACGTACATACTTCGTTTATACATAATCATTATGCAGTCTTTTATTTGTTGATGAAAAAACTACCGCTGTATAGAGAACCACCTTTCAATTATTCTAGCATTCTAGATTTTTACATAATTTTACATTATCAAAAGGAGAAGTAAGCGCATCGAAATTGCTGACAACCGCGCATGCATCAGTTAATTAAGGCTAGCGTTTATGTTAAATAAATAAGGTTATCTATGTCAAGGACTACGAGTCGTGTGTAGCTTTACAAAAGCTGAGTAGTCAT
>CM067350.1:60545640-60630640 GCA_034190875.2 Urechis unicinctus
CCTTACTGTTTCCCGCGGCAATAATTGGAGTTAAAACTTAAAGGATTATATCAGGTCAAAGCGAAAATGATTTGCATGTCCTGTAATTATCTCGGCTAGTAATATTACATTGCGTTTGACTTGATGGCTCATTTGTCGCATCAAAGCATGATTGCTATGTTAATTATGGTGTTAATTTCTGCTAAATGACATGACTTATGCCTTTTGATTCGATTAAGATACATAATGTATATTTTTGATTTACTTGATATTCAAGCATGATAAATAGTCTTCACAGGGTGCTGTTAAATTTTGTCACTGATATCCTTCATGACAATGGTAGCACCTGTTGCATGCCCATGGTCACATTACCTGAGTTCCGCGAATGTAAGCTTTGAAATGACAATGGTTATCATGTGACAAATGAAGGTTCTTCATCCTGTGGGTGGCATCTATTTTTACTCCTCGAGCGGTTGGTTCATCATAAAAAAGATGGATTAATTGTGCTTCGTTTATTCACGCATATACTTTGTGTAGTCGTTAATTGAATGATTGAATGAACGGCCATGACATCGCCTAAGTATTATTTGTATTAACCAACCTAACGAATATGACAATCATTGCGCATGCATTATATTATCGGAGCTGACTAACAAAGGTCCTAAGCAAAGGCACAGCATGCTATCAGTGGCATGTAATCCAACACTGCACCGTTAGGCTGCCGATTCCTGCCACAATATTTGCTCATCCTGATGGAACGTTTTCTCTTACGTGCACATATGCAGAAAGCACAACATGTGTCAGTTAATCAACGCATCATAAACTAAGTTATCTATATTAAAACGATCAATACAATAATCATGTTTGCAGGTGTTGAAAGATATATACCAGCATTTTACATTATCTTTTATTTATAATGCCTCCAAATGAGGTGAGCACAGAAAGTGTAGCTTTTTTACTGGTTCACATTACATCAGCCGAAATAATGCCACCAATTTAGAGCGGTTCTATTTTTAGGTGAAGGCATTTATTTGCCTACTAAGCACTCTCTCGTAACTGTCTCTCTAGGTGGGGACTATCACACGAAAACCACTGAGTTCTTCTACGTGTATTTCCATCCACTAATCTTGTTAAATATGAGGATTGTACAAAGTATCCTCGCAATCTTCAGTAATTGCTTGCATATGCCAAAAGAGCGTACTAATTGCTGCGTGCGTACATGGCGTGAATAAGAAATATTTAATGCAATAAAGATTGCATATCAGCTTACACTAATTAAACACCAAATAAACAATGAACAACCAACCCAATATTCCACGGTGCGGATATAATAGCTATTAAAAACACTGCACATTGAACTGCAATCAAATTTCCGTCACATACGTCAGTTGACATATTTTATGGTACTTATCAGGCAGCTAAGACCGTCATACTAGGCGATAGCAAAGGAAAGGGTGATGAATATGGTGCACCGAGACTTTTGCCACATTGAGCTGCTTGATTATGATACTCCTCTTCTATAAACTAGGTGAGACATATAAAATCAGGTTAAACAACTATGCATCAAAATAATGAAAAGATTGGATCCAAGACGAGGTTGTAGGCTTAAAATAGCCTGTAAATGCGCCTTTACTCAATCTAGATTTTCGCGCTGGTTATTTTCAAAACATCGGGGTACAATTGCCTAACATCCATAATAGCAGATCAAAAGAATCCTGAACCATTGCACGTAAATAACCTTGCTTCAGACATATAAGCATATAAATATCTGATGGCCGTGTTGTACATAAGAACACAACTGGACAAAACCCCGATGTGTTGCATTTGTAGCCATTGACTCAGCAACTAGTACTTCAGGCGTAAAGAAAACACAGCAGGCGTATCGTTGGATAGGAAAGAAATGCACGTTAAACCCATGGATAAAATAGCAACGCGCTACAGAAAATTAAATTTCACCAAATTGTAATAGTATTAATGGGTTGGGTTGCAAATGTAGTTTACGTAACTAGCGTTTCCAATTATCGAAGCTTTGACCTTAGTGGGTTTTGGCACCAAAGACATATAGTCAAAATAATTGCTAGAGACTTTGTGACATTTTTGTATCAATAGTCCAAGTATGTTTAAAAGGGGGTTTCAGATATAGAAAATAGGTGAAGCTAACAAATCTACTTATACATGCGTGTATGTAGCACCCATCATGTTGCAAATATTCTAATAACTGAGATTGCAAGTATTGAAGCATTGATAACAAGTATAGTAAAGCTATAAAAGAAAGCTTCACTAAATTTCTGATTAGCATGACTAGGTATTTCAAAATGTAATATTCTACAGCTATAGAGCTTCTGCAAACATGTCTTAGAAGCCTTGTGACATCCACCAGACGTTACTTATACTATGACGTTACCAAACTTTTTACAACAATCAGTCCGTATTTGTTCTGTTATTTGGAACGTTGATGAATATGAACACTGTTACAACACTCTTCCGCTTACCTCTCTTTTTTTCTGCAATGAATACGACTGATAAGTGACAGTCATGTGATCAAAATCCGCCAAGGACCCGGATAAATAACAAACCTCCTTGCCCGGTCTTTACATCCACGGTGTCCAGCCAGGATAGCTTACCTAAATATATCATATAATTAAACCATAAACGTGTTATGATGATTGAATCAGATACTTAGCATTATATCATTGACCCTAATTACGAACAAACAATGAGATATGGCTCTCGTTGCATAATTCCGCCATTGCATGATGAATTATCAAAATTGACTCGAGATCGCGAAAAAGGATCAAGGCATTGTTTTACTTTAATTTAAGTAAAGACAAATAAACAAATTCCTGTATTTTAAGGGCGGTTAACGAGTTGGTATTAAAAAGTAGATCCTGGCAGCGCTCGCCCCTGCTAGCAGTCACACGTTTGCACTAATTGTCAACCTACAACTAATGGACTGTTTGGTCAAATAACCTTTTCGCCTACCACCTTTGCCGTCAGAGCATCTGCTGTATCACCAACTTCTTACCCAGCTCTGTAAGAAGATCCGACATATCGTTCACTGTTTCACGCACTATGTATTTCAGTAAATGTGTCATTTTGTCACCTACAACTGGAACATCTCTGCATTTACATCCGATGTGCGACTTTCACGGCGTCAGTGAGGACATCCGAAAAAGCAGCCCACTCCCTATTCCTCGTCATATTAAAAAAATTGCACCTTGGGCTGCGGGAATGTAACACCTGTAATGCTAAGCTCCAATCCAAAAGGACAGTTATCTCATAGTTTATGGATCATTGATTAAGCAAAGTATCGTTTATTATGTGTTTTTCAACTGTAATATTACTAGCTACACATTTGGGGTTTAGAGATATTCATTAACTCAGGCTTCCAATATAGTTTGGTCGATATTGTATGTCAAAACAACGGTGAACATATACTTTATCAAAGTTAGAGCTGAGATAATGTTTATCGCCTTAAGTATGATCACAAGCATCCTAGTAAGGGAAGTCAGAATCTGGTACCTACATTATTGTATGAATATTAGTCATTTGCATCGTCAATGTAAGCAGCTGCAGATTTCAGTATTATCGAGCAATCTGTCAGAGTAACTCAGCTAAACACGCGCTATTTCTGCACAACAGGTCAGCGTTCCATTGGGATTACTGCAGATGGCACTTAACCAACAGATACTGACCACAAAACGATTCAAAGTGACGGACACAGTGTGACATGAAGATAATGCTAGATGTCAGTCGAACAGCACAAGGCAACACATGAATAACAATAGATGGTAAAATATAATGCTAGATAAAAAGAAGTGAACGATGAACATGCAAACATACATATATACAAATATACAAACATACATACATACATACATACATACATACATACATACATACATACATACATACATACATACATACATACATACAGACATACATACATACATACATACATACATACATACATACATACATACATACACAGACATACATACATACATACATACATACATACATACATACATACATACATACATACATACATACATACATACATACATACATACATACATACATACATACATACATACATACATACATACATACATACATACATACATACATACATACATACATACATACATACATACATACATACATACATACATTTGTACATATATATGTATATATAAATACATACAAACATGCGTGCAAAGCCAAGCATTGGGTAAAATCACAGAATCCAATCAGCATTGTTTACTGTAAATGCAAGTGAAAATTGTACCAGAACGATACGCTGGTGCTATGTCGCCATATTGGACGAACAGTTTATTGAAGTATATCAAGTGACCGAGGATAGCCTTTCGGTGTACCAGAATATCAATCACTATTTGTCCGTGTAGGCCAGTTTCACTTGTTTCACGGGGTGCTCTGCTCTGTACTGCTCTGTTTATCAATGGTGCTTCTGCGAGGGTTTGCGTCTTACCATGACCTTCGATGAGAAAAAATTTGTCAAACCTAAATGTGGAATTCCTTCATCATCCTATTTCATGGAGCTGTGATTCTTAACATAATTTATTGTCGTCAATTGTATCATTCACAATATCTATGTATCGACAAATGTATTAGAATGCCATGATCGTGACATCACTCTAGTCAAAATAATCAACGGGATGTATTTAATGACCATTGACATCAGCCAACCTTGATGACGGGAATCATGTCATTCATTTAAGGCCCTAGCTGGCGTTAATGGTGTATGGTGGGATTTCGATATCGTCCTGCCCCACGACGAAGTTAATTTGGTTTCATGGTTCTGAGTGGACTTTGCATTAGACTTTTATGGCTCCTGAAGTTGCTTCACTTCATAGAATATTGGAAATTGAGATACGATAAGGTCCTTTCATATTAATTCATTGAGGCATAAGACGAGTTCCTCTCTGTGAGCTTGGTTTATTGCTCATGGAAATGACGGGAATAAATCGGTTAATTTGGTTTCATGGTTCTGAGTGGACTTTGCGTTATATTTTATAAGACCTTTACGGCTTCTGAAGTCGCTTCACTTCGTAGAATATTCGAGTTGAGGTACGATAAGGTTCTTTCATATTAATTCATTGGGGCATAAGACGAGTTTTCCCTCTGCAAGCTTGTCCTATTGCTCCTGAAAATGACGGGAATAAATCGTATACTCGTTAATACTGTATGCTATGCTGAGTAAGTAAATCTGAGAATGAGCTGACTGCAAGGCTCAATCAGCAACAGTACAATAGGTTTTATTTGGATTGAAGAGGCAGGAAGTTGAAACAAGGCTTCATCTCCTTTATATCATTTCTCACCTTATGATTTCCTATAATCAATTTTCAGCCACCAAAACACTGCTTTTGTTTTCTCTGAATATATTCGTTTTTTTGTTAATTATTACTTGCAATTATCGCCAAGTGGAAAGGGAAAAATTCGAGAGTAAATTTCCTTAAAGCTATTCACTTTGCTTCCAGTTAACATTAGAAACCATAAAGTAACCTCACTTCTTCTGCGATTTTGGAAGTTATAAACGAAATAGCAACAACGGAAATTTACCTAGCGATTGGAATATTTTGCTGGATGTGAAAAATAAGTATGCATTTATGCACACTTTCATATGGTATCTGTGATTTCCATATGCTTTGAAGGATAAAACAGCACCAGAAATTTGTAAAATGTTGGCAAGGAAGTCAATACACTATTAAAGAGGTGTCGTCTTTTGTGACAAAATACAAGATGTAGCGGGAGGCAAGAAACTAAACTTGATACCATCACGGAGCCGCAAATGAAGTATATGAATTGCGGTCATTTCCATTGGCTATGTTAACAGCTGCAGATTGCAATACATTTGAGATATATATGTGTTTGGTATCAGGTCAACTCGACACCTTGCCAACTCGACCCCAGTATATTACCAACTCGACACCTAACCTGCTACCAACTCGACACCTCGCCAACTCGACACCTGTTTCCGTTTTTATTGTAATGTGAATAACTGTGTTTGCTTTTAATTTTAATTTACAATTCAATATCTGTCAAGGTGAGTGCTGTCTGCTACTGGAGAAGATGGCTGTTGTTCATTACAAGTAAACTCAATGTTAACCTCTTGACGTACTGCTCGTCTGTATAGAACTCTATCTATTCCCGTACCACAGGTACGATGTTGCCATTTCTGGCAGACATCGCACTGAAGTGCTTCTTGAAGAGTTGTAACAGTCCGATTACACGAAATACAGGCCATAGCGAATGATCAACTGACAAACAGATTGACTGCCTGAGAGTGTAGTGAATTGTGATACTTTTTAGGGAGCTTATATACAATTTCATATAACGTAATTGAAGGGTGAGAATCATACCTCAGCTTCAATGACGCGCAAATCAAAGTGTTTGCGTCCTGTACGTTGTGACAAATGAGTTGTGAAAACGCGAGTACACGATCAGGGGGTACATGACGTGACACATGGTGAGTTGTGAAAACGCGAGTACATGATCAAGGGGATGCTGTGACGTGACACATGTTGAGTTGTGAAGATCTACATTTAAATTTTTTATTTTCATGATCACATTAAAATTTTGAAGTGATAGAAGACAATTATGAAGAAATATTGATGTCATTTCTCGTTTCTGATATTTGTTAGATAAGACACTCTTGTTATAAGATATGGTCTTATGTATACTTGGCGTCGGCACTAAATAAATATTTTCTTCAACCTTCCTTTAGATGACTGTAGTGATATACATTTGTTAAGATCGTATGATAGTACTAAGGTATTTAAGTATATACGGCAATGTAACAAACAATATTTTGCATGAGTTTGGTACGACAATGTTAGGCGGCATAGGTTTCATTACTAGTACATCTGGTACAATAGTTATGAATCGCACTTCAATGCGTCAACATTCATTTGCGACAAGAGAGACAAGATTTCTTTAATTACACGTCATTCAGCACAATCGACAGTATATAAAAAAACAACATGAAAATATGCTATATTTTTTGGCCCGTGAACACGAGGTCATAATCATCACACACCAGCACATGCAGAAATTACGTTGCTTAACATATAACCTCAAACATATAACCTCAAACATTATATTAGAACATTCATCAGAACACCTCATTTAGATGGTCGATCAAAGGGTGTCGAGTTGGCTTGCGGTCGAGTTGGCTTGGTGTCGAGTTGGTAGTGGCAGGGGTCGAGTTGGTAAGGGGTCGAGTTGGCAAGTTGTCGAGTTGACCAGCATTTTACGTGTTTTAATTTGCCAGAATAATGCAATTAAGAAACATGCACAATTCCTAAACCTTAGCGTGGTATTGGCATAACAGAAATGACACAAGAATAACATAAATTAACAATAAGGCGGCTCAAAGTGTCAATATGATATAATGAGGTAAAATGAAGATAACACACGATATTCAGAGCCATTGCACAACGTGACCATGGGATTATCTATTCTTTCAAAAATTCAGGAGATGATGGTAAATTGATATCACAAAATGCTGTAAGACTGATATCAATGACGAGAGGATAGCACTGTATGACAAAATACTATATCAAGGTGACAATGTTTAAACGATGATTACAGCGGGATAAAACAAGATGATAATATGACATCAGAAGGTAAAAACACGGCCACAAATGGTAATTTTATTACATGTTAAGCTTGTTGTCGGACTGTATCAAGAGCCTTAAGTTTACAGTTATGCGGATTTTGCGTTGATAAAACATGTCAACCAGTGCTGCGAATGAAGCAGACGAACACGAATTAGGTAATACTGCAAGATGACTTATTAGATACGTACAAATCTAGGATGCTCATGTAGATTACTCTTTCCCCAATACTTGTTAATACGATTGAAGTACAAATCTAGGATGCTCATGTAATATCCCCAATACCTTAAATTCTACTCTAATTGCCTAAACAATCGGCGATTGAAGTGGACTTAATCTGCCGAATCATATTGATAGATTAATCTAGCTTTGATATGCTACCTTACCATGGGAAATTAAAACCCGAATCCCTTGCAAACATTTTATGTGACACATTATCAACGCCTAATATGATGCCTCATGAAATGCATGGATATTGCATCAATGTATATATATATATATATATATATATATATATATATATATATATATATATATATAGATATATATATATATATATATATATATATATATCTATATATATATATATATATATATATATATATATATATATATATATATATATATATATATATATATATCTCTATATATATATATTTGTATATATATATTATATATTTATATATATATATATATATATTTTCAATATAGAAAAATATATATACATATTTATATGTAAATGTGTATATGTTTTTATATATACACATATATATCAAGATATAAATATATATACATATATATATATATATTTACATATCTACATAAATATATGTAGAAAATATAAATAAATACATGTATATATTTATATAGATATATAAATATATACATATATATACATATATATATATGTATATATAAATATTTATATATATATATATATATGTATATATTTATATGAATTGAAATAATTATAGATATATATTTGTGTTTGCAATCATAAACCAACTAAATGCCACTTCTGTTAAATAATATGCATTA
This sequence comes from Urechis unicinctus, assembly GCA_034190875.2. Taxonomy (NCBI): domain Eukaryota; kingdom Metazoa; phylum Annelida; class Polychaeta; order Xenopneusta; family Urechidae; genus Urechis; species Urechis unicinctus. Next base: position 60,554,298 of record CM067350.1, read on the forward strand.
AAAAGTAACCGTTGCAATACAACTGCTCACGGTTTATGGCATCTGGTGTATTGAAGAGCAATTATTCTTCTTGTGTAAGTGTCTCTGTTTTCCTTTTTTTGTGTTCGGACACGTCTACAGTTTCTTTCAATTTCTAATGCTTGAATGAAACACTTTTATGTTGCATTTTATGTAAGTGATAACCACAAGGGACAATTTATCGATCGATTTGGATGAAACATCAATCGAATGCCAACGTCAGTATCTCGGCGATGAAATCGACTTTATCACCTATCCTGCACTGAATCTTATACTTTGAATATTGTAGTCACATGATAAGCAAATGGCTAAGAACAAAGATTCCCGTCCTATATACATACTGTGGGCAATTACCATGCTAATAATGTCAACCAGGGAAAATCGGGATACAATGGTAGATGGCATGGAACATGCTATAAATTAAAGCAACATTCAAAGGTGCGCTAAATAGTCAAGTACGCAATCAAATAAACATCACTTGATAAAATGCATTTGGCTATCGCACCAGAAGGTGGCTTGGATTGTTTGCTGCCATATTGTACGTACAATTTGTCGAAGCACATTAACTTCGAATGTATAGCCTTTCGGCGTCATAAACTCTTTGTCCTGCCCTACCCGAACAATTGTTTCACGGGATATGCTTTGCTTTGTTACTGCTCTGTTGACCAGTGGCACTTCTGGAAGGGTCGATATCTTAGCTCGATCTTCGAATGGTGAAAGCTAAATGTTGAATACTTCTCACCCTCCTATTTTATGGGTCATTGATTATTCTTATAACTGTTCACTTTTTGCCAATCAGATAATTTACAATGTGTAGATGTCGACAAGTGTATTAGCATGCCATGATCTTGAAATCAGTGTTATCAAATGATCACCGGGATGTATTAACATATGCCTGCCTCTTGGCGTGCAACGACACTCATTTGGCTTCATAGTTCTGAGTGGGGGTTGCATCATATTTCAGTATACCTTAAGGGCTTCTAAGGGTTGCTCCACTTCGTACAAAAGTCGTGTTAAGATCCGAGCACGTCTTTATATATATATATCAATGGAGACATCAGACGAGATTCTCTCCGGAAGCTTGGCCTTTTGAACATGGAAAATTCATATACAATAACTAATATGCGTGATAGTACGGTATAATATACCGAGATAGGTAATGTAAGAACTGACCGCATGGTTCAATCAGCAACAGTGCAATAGTTTTCATTTCGGTTCAAGTGCTAGGTAGTTACAAATAACTATCTTGTATATCCCATATATAAACTTATGTCTGTTTAGAATCCATGCTACTTAATTTTGTATTAATAAGCACGGCATTTGTTTTCTTTGAATATATTCTTCTATTATTTACCATTACATGGAATAATCACGAAGGTGTAAGTTCGCTGCTAACAAGTTATCAGCTGCCTTACGGCTATTATAGGTCTTCCGGTTACTGTTGGACTCATAAGCTAACCTTCGCTTTTAATGGAAATTCTTACCAAAATAGCAACAAAGGAGGGACTATACCTAGAAGTTGTAATATTGTGTGGGAAATGAAGAATAAGTACGCATTTACCTGCATTTTAATATGTGTTGATGGTTAGAGGTTGTCAGTGAGGGGTAACCAGGGCAATTACACCCTGTGTTTTCATGCAGTTAATGTAAAGCTGTTTCAGCTGAAGGGTTAAAGGAGGTTGAATGTGTTGTAGCGATACGTACATTGTACTTTTTAGTTGACTGTGCAGGTAGTAGAGGGGCGACTGAGAGCATAAATAAGTCAGGAGAGGAGAGATAATACAGCAAGGCAAGCCTCGTCTAGCTGACACGCTGTTTATAGCTGGTTTCACGGTAAGAGAATTTCGTTCTTTTTGAAAACGTGAATGTGTTGCGAGTAGAACGAAGTCAGCATATGGGGCGAGTAAGGAGGAAAGTTGAGGCGATGACTAAGGAAGGGAGAATTGGCAGAATGGTGCTGGAGGTTGGGTCGAATGACATAGGGCGATGTGTTGACTCAGAGCAGATCCTTGTGAATTAAAAAAAGCTGCTCAAAGTAAATAAATATAAGGCTTATCAGGTCACGGTGTGGAGAGTACAACTTCGCTCTGTCAAGTCACGGTCTATCAACTCCAAGAATATATTCTTTAATTTTAGACCCAAGAAATCCTGACGGCAATGGACCTTGCTTTCATCGAAATATTTTTGCGACAGACCGCACTTTATTGCAATACCATATAACTACTGTGCTTACGTATTGGTACCAATTTGCAGGGCACTTTTGGACTATAACGTTCTCTTTCCTTTGCTTCTCATCACTCTGATTTATTGAGAGGCCATAACTGTCAGTAATATGGAAGGGAATGTATGACTACAAACCATTTTACCAAAACCATACATCCAAAAGTGTATCTCGATTCCATTTATTGTATATTTACAGAAATGTCTCATGTTAGTTTCGCTTCTTCTTGTTGGTATGCTATGGTGTAAAATAAACAATCGAGTATCAATCAGAGTAAGACAGTAGCTTTTAGAAGGGTTCATTATCGCCTTGACAGGTGATGAAAACTGCTCTCTCTGGCGTTTGTTAAAAATATTTCATGAGAAAACTACCGTGCGTGCGTTTCAACCATTCGTCAGTCTACATTAATTAAGTCCGTATAGTCAAAAACCTAGTGCCACACTGTCTGGACAGAAACGCGACGAGTTCATCTGTTTGCTTTGTCGTTTTAAGATTTTTGATATGGTCTGCGTGCAGCTGGCATTCTTGCAACATGTCAAGCATGATATTTTGCACGTTCGGGCATATTGTATATATATAGTCTTAATCCAGCATAGCATATTCAAGACCTTATGATTTGCCATTAAAAATCTAATGCTGCAAGGGTCTCTTAACATTATACACATCTGTCATCAAAAGATAGCAAGCATCGTTACGTACTCTACATGATATTGTGTTCCTAAAGTATCAAACATGTAGCATCATGCTAATACACAATTGTACACCTGGTGTGTGTGCTGAGTGCTGAAACATTCTCGTTATGGTCACCGGTAGGGATCCTGGACATTTAGGTGTCCTATATGGAGCCAAATGCATGTGTTATAACCTCCTTATAGAGCGACTATATCCGCCGTACACCGCAACGGGACATTTCTCATTCAAACCATACAAAAAGTAACTATATCAATCACCAGAACCGGGCGAGCTTTTGCAGTTGTACAAAAGGACGCAAGAGTGAGCCACGAGTACGCTGTTACTGATCTAGATGCATGTGCTGGTACAAACCGGCCTCTTTTGAGAACCGGCTATGCACGCTGAGAGGTCGTGATGAAGTGAAATCATGCAGCCACGGAGTCGTACTAACACGCATATATTTATGTTATTACAATAGTTGTCGGCTATTGTGCTGCAAAAAGGATTATATAACACAGTCGCCTCCAAGTTAGCTTTGCTTATTGCTTTATAATCAGTATCCAGCAGAACCATCATTGCACGCTAAGCAGGTTTTTTACACCCTATTGCCGAAAAACAATTGTCGCAATTATGGCGAAGCGAACATCTTACAAATTGCTAGCAGCAAATGTTTGCATGATTTTGTCCAATTACTTACCTTCAACGGATAGTTTTACAAGGGCGAGAAGCGGCGTACGCATCGACGCTTGGAAAATAATTGACGCAGCTCATCACATTTATCATCATATTACGGAAATTGACGGACTTATTTAGGACTCGACCACGCAATAAACTAGTCAGTTCCAGGATACACGTAACCACGTGTCATATCATTAGACTCGAATCCTCTCAACGACATGGCGGTAATCGTTCATGGCTTTGTAAGCCATTTGTTGAAGAGGTAACAAATGACAGTGCAACAAACCGTTTCTTAGACGTACAAAACACTGCTTGTATTCTGGTGGCAACGATTGAAGAGAAATTATTACCCATAACAAGGTGAATGACAATCGATTATCATATACACACAACATAAGAATCAGTGATATACAGATAAGCGAATAGTCGAATATTCTTAGCTGTTTACGCCCAACACCATTACCAGATACATCAATGCATTGTTACAGTCCCTTTCTACAGCATTTAGATAATCTGCTCCGAAGCAACTTAAGCAGTTAGCAATGTATTGTATCCTATTCAGATAACTCTGCTTGTAGTTATTCTTTTAAGTTATCATGACTTAAAGGTAATATTGTGCGTCGTTGACTTCAGATGGCCGTGTTATTTTCGGGAGCGGTCCATAACATGCCTCTGCATCTTGTCGCGGCGATCCAGAAGAAGATCCACAAAGCTGTCCAATATGGACTCATCACTCAATTATTCACCATGGTGATGTCGTCATGGCAACATCATCGAATCATTTAATGAAAACATGGAAAATACATCTTTATCATTTATTCGCAACTGTTGCGACAAACACAGTTTTACGTGCATACATATTAAGCCCTCCTTAGACGTATAAGTACCTCTTATACATGTTGTGTGAAATGATATTGTATGTTGTGTACAGCATGTTGGTTTTCAAGTGAAGGCATTTTAGTTTGCTGATTATTTCAAATACCGGCTTTTACTGAAGCTGATGAAATGTAACGACTTTAATGTCTAGCAAATAATTTGGAAGTTTTGGGCTCCCGACCCGGAGCTAAAGACTATCAGTATATATTGGAGCTTAATTCGGAGCAATTGATGACACTAGCGAAATTCCGAACAGGGCTTTGGTGCATATCGCATCCACCGGTTTAGGGGGTGGGTTCACATTATAAGAACCTAATCGGCGAACTTCAAGGCGTCCCCCTATATTCCACCATATCATGCCTCATTCAGCCATCGATTTTCTCATTAAGTGCTGTCTCATATCTAGGACAAGAAAACTATGGCAGATAACGCTTCGATTATGCAGTGGTTATGATATGATGCCTTATATAACACACTGTTCAAACAGAAAACACCATGGAAATAAATGGTTTTCCAAGCAACAACAAGGCATATATCCTCCCAGTATGTTCCTCATTAAATTGTAAGTAATTATTCGACGAAACTCCTAGTATGCATTCCATTGCGGACGTTATCTTTGAACATATCAATCGAAAGTTTCTTCTCTTGGCCTGATCGACGTCATCCCATTTTGCGAAGAACACTTGCAGTCTGTGACAGATTACTTTCTCTATCTGCCTGTTTATCAATATATTAACGTATGTGGAGCGACTAGATTGTTGGATTAACCAGCAACCTTCGTGCATCCTGTCCTCATACCGCCTAATCTCATCCCCGACCTACTTAGTGCATTGTCATTATACCAATCCAACGTGCCGCAATCCAACGTGCCGTACCATATCGAAACGCTTATGGAGAAATATCAACCAAATATAGGAACCATATCATGTAGAATAAATGCAACACCAATTTTCGCGCCTTGTATATACCACAAGACGGTGTGGTATTAATAAGCCTGGTTGAAACATTCCCTCGCTCCATCAAACACGGCGATTAGCGTGTCGTTATTGAGATTAATGCAATGACCCTTAGTGAAAGTAGCATCGACACTGGGCGAACAGAATGCAAGGCCGACCATCATTAACCCACACAAAATATCTTATTAATAAGAACGTTATTGTTTACAATTAACACATTCAGAGGGTAAACGGGGAATTTGCCCGAGATGCTGGGTGAGATAAATCGTCAGAGGCATGTCTGGCGCCTCACTTATATTATAACAGATACGATCATTGACAGCAACCCCATATGTCTTTTTCGATATCAATCTTTTTAAAGCAGTTTATAGTGAATGATCTGTATGCAGCCTACGTTTGCTTATGTGATTGTTATCTAGACAAAACTAGGCGCATATTGGAACACAGGCAGTCTTTTAATTGGGCGTGTCTAATGTTTACATGATTTTATACGGCACACGTACTATAATTTTCATCACTATTTAGCAAGTGTAACTATGAGAGTGGCTGTGAATCACGGTGCAATATGAGAAAAAGAGCGAAATAAACAAAGCATAACAGTAATAACGAGGCCCCTTACGGCCAGGTGCTTCAGACCTGGCATATGCTCCACAATGAGGTGCTATACTGTGTAATTTGGAGATTAATCACCCCGTTTAGCTCGGCAAAGTGAATGCATTTGCATTGTAGCATTATTTACAAGAAAGGCGCTTGAGTCTGTAAGGTTCTACACGTAACATTATGCGATACACAACTAGCATTAATCCTAGACACAGACAAGAGCAAGATGCGTCAAATCACAGATACATTTAATATGTTTCATGTTGCATGTTGGATATTTGCGAATTCATCTCAAAATGTTTGTGCATATCAAATGGTTGACAGCGGGCACGGAATATGCAGCGGTAAGAATGAGCAGGTTTGTTTCGTCGAAAATCTGAGGTGTGCGGGTTGATGCACTAATGGATCTTACGTACGCGACGCGGGTGAACAAGTGGTTAACCCGATATTTGGCCCGTACTATCCGCAACCTCTAACAAATGTTGTCGAACAATTTATGTAACCAGCAATGCTTACGCTTGTCTACCTCATCCCCTACTTGCTATACGTACCCCGTCGTAAGCCATTTGCCACACAATCACCTTTATACACATCTAACCAAGACAAATTTTAACCTTCGCGCGGGCGTGTGCATTAGAGATATTACAGCGTTAAGCGTTTTGTGTTTCTTGGCTTACGATGCATTGCCTAATATCTTAATGTCAGTATCTAGTGTGATAGCATTTTATTTCCCATATGTGTACGAGTCGGGCCAAATGAAAACATTATTTGCGCCGAAACAAGTAAACAGTTTTGTCGTCTTCACAGAAAAAAGGTTTATTGATACGCATTTACTTTGAGAAGGAAGAGCAAATTCCGAACTGGCGGAAGCAAACCCGCAGCTGGTGTAAGTTTAATGATGACTACATTGCCGTACCCGTTATTGCAAGTTAATAACACTGTGGGTGTGACAGGTGTTGGTAACATTTCCGGCACCGTATGGCGATAAATGGACTTCGCAATGATAGCTGCATAATGGAGACAAAGACGTGCTGCTCGTTCTGTTTCGGTGGGGAATTTGTTGACGTCTTTCCCTTTCGACAAAATTTATATTGATATATGAATTGAACGTCAAAACTGAACAACAAGGCAGATTCTCTCAATCAGTTCTGTGACACAATGGTATTATAGATAAGGCTACCTCATATCAAGTTGATTTTATATATTATACATATTGCAATACCACTGCAGCTCTTCATTCAACTCAGATAATTGGTTTTTATGCTTAGTGCCATCTTGAAAAAGCCTGACCTAATATTCACAACTTATAAAGCCTGGCGGTATTTGTACCAGCTGCTGAACTTGAATCTACGATTGGAGACTATGAAAATAACAAATTAGCATGCCAGCTTGTGATCGTTTTCTAACAGATGAACAGATTCGAGGGTCTGATGACTATGAATCTCTAGGGTCAAACAATACCTTTTACTGAATGTCTTCTCCTTGTCATATAATAAAATAAGCGTTTTTGACCCAACGTTGCAAATGGCGTGACATGCCAACTGTGATGAATGAGGTTTAACTATAATGCTGGAATGGCAAATAGTGTAAATCAATCTCTCCAGAAATGATGTATGGAATGTTGCAGGCAAATTGTACAACATTACAGAGTCATCGCTCATTGTGGTGACTCATTATCATCATGCACAGCTGTATCAAATGTCCTTCCATCTTTAAGTCGCGGTTGTGATTAAGTTGCAAAGAGATACGGGTTAGTTGTATTTGCCAAACCATTTAAGAGTTACGCTATAGCTTTGTCCAATTACAAATTACGCAAGTGATAATTGTTAAATGCGTCCACTTTCCCGCAAGCGGTACGCCGAGTACCACACAATATATTTTGGACATCCGTTTATATTTCAGATACTGGACAAAATCAGGGTTCGAAGCATATCAACCACTGGTCACCCCATGTACATGGCTAATTCAGATGATGTATGCGCGTGTAATTTATTATACTAATTGGCTATGAAACATCGTCAGTTAGAGTGATAGTTTTTATCGTAGATGCCTGCCACGCAATTTACGTCAATTTAGCGAGTGGATCAGTTACAGTGAGGAGATAACGTCGGATTATGTCCAAGCCGGCATCTTTATTGTTGTCGCTGGGGCATTCTTGATCAATTTGAAGGTATCATTCAGCACTTGAGAGAAATTGTTTTGTTTTGTCCGCGGAAACATTCCTCTTGTGAGTTGCCACTGACCATTTACGTTCTCGTTGATACTGCGACAATGCCTCCCGATTGCGACAAGGCGTTATTGTCACCACAATTACAACTATCACCAATATCGTTATCATCATTATCATCTTGGGCTATGTCATTTGAGTCATCATAATTAATATAATAAACATGATTTCGCCTGAAATAGAAAGTAACTTTAGGCCTTGGGCTGATCTTGACAGGATACGGTGAACTTTGTTACCGATGCCCTTTATGATTGTGGTAGCACCTGTTGCATACACATGTGCACATGAGCTGAGTTAGTTCGATGTAGGCTTTGTCAAGAAAAAGGTTATTATGTGACAATTGTAGGGTTTCATCTTGTGGGTGGCATCTATTTTTACGCTAGCCTAAAGTGCTTGGTTCATCATAAAAATGACGGATTAATCATGCATCTTATGTTCACGCATATGCTTTGTGTAGCCGTTCATTGAATGATTGGATTAAAACCTATGAATGACGGTGTTTGATATCGAGTATTGTATCAACAAAACTAACGAAAAAAAACAATCATTACTCATGCATCATAACATAATAGTTGACTTGCAAAGGTACCTGGAAAAGGCATCAAAGACTCTACCGTTGGGTTTCCGATTACTTAAGCATTTTTGCCCAACCTGACGGAAATTTGCTCACCGAAACTCGGCATACGTGCACGCATGCACAACATGTGCCAGTTAACCAACGCTGACGTTTATGCATCATAAACTACGTTATCTATATTAAGGACCGGGCGTCTCTTTCTAATATATAAAAGCCGAGATGACACTGCCAAGTGAATCATAACCCAGCTGATACAAGGGAATGGCTGTTTATGCGACGCGTCTCACTCGTTCTCAGCACCCTTGTTAATAGCTCGACGCGAGTGGTTGAGCCCCGAGCACGCCCACAATATTTTCCCGGCTAAACATAATGCTACGTCGGAGTACGATCAACATTGTAATCACGTGTGTTGAAGGATGCATACCAGCATTTTACATAGTCTTTTATATTTAATGCCTCCAAACGAAAATTTGAGGTGACAACAGACGATGTAGCCATTTTACTGGTTAAGATAACATCAATGCAATAATACCACAAATGTATAGCTACATCGTATATGTGGTGCGATTTGTTTGTGACAGCATTCATTGGCTAACTAAGCAATCTCTCATAAGTGTCATTCAGGGTGTGGATTATTACACGAAAACCAGTGCATGCTTCTACGTATATTGCTGTCTTTTAACTATGCTAAATCGGCGGTTTGTCTGATTGCTCAGTAATTGCCTGTATAGGCCAGAGGAGCGTACTTATTGCTGCTTGCGTGAATAGCGTTAGAAGAATTTGCATACTGCAATAAAGATAGGATATCAGCATACCAACAATTACGCGCCAAACATACGATTGATAACCTACATAGGGACAATTTAAGTTAAGTTTCCTAAGACAAACATATCGCTGCGAACAGCAATTCAGACGTTAAGAGTTACAAACGTCTTGTGGTCCGACAAACCATGACTACACACGATACCTTGGATGAAAATGCATAAAGTAACCAGTACTAATCATTGACCGTTCTTAGCTGCAGCTGGTTATAATGGTCAACCTTGCAATTATGCGTTTTCACTTGATGCAGACCCGAACGTTGCTAATTTTTAGAAACGTCTGGATACAATTGTCCAGCGTTCATAATAGCAGATAGAAAGAAACCCGAACCACTACCGTGAATGACCTTGCTTCTGACACATCAAAATACAACTCTCTGATGGCCGTGTAAGCACATAAAGACACAATTAGGCAAGACCCAAATGTGTTGCTTGCTGTAGCCACTGACTCAGGAATTGGTACTTGGGGTGTACAAGAGGCGCAGCAGGTATGGCGTTGAGTAGCGAAGAAATGCATGATAAGCCCAAGGAAAAAAATAGCAACTCTTGACTACTTATAGGTTGGATTTCAGTGAATCGGGGTTGCAAGTGTGACTTACGCAACTAGAGAGTCCAATCATCGTAGCTTTGACGTCAATGGGTATTGGCACAAATTATGACATTTTTGTATTGATTACCCAAGTTAGCCTCCTCTTCTTAAGATAGGTAGGTATAAGTAAAGAAATCAGTTTATACATCTGACAACTACGCGTCAAATATATTTATATAGACTTGATGCAGACCTGAACGTTGCTAATTTATAGAAACGTCTGGATACAATTGTCCAGCGTTATATATAGAAAGATAGAAGAAATATATACTATATCGTGAATGACTCTTAGCTCTATGACACATATAAATACAACTCTCTGATGGCCGTGTAAGCACATAAAGACACAATGATAGGCAAGACCCAAATATGCTTATCTGTAGCCACTATCTCAGGAGATCTCTCTGGGGTGTACAATCTATAGCAGGAGTATGGCGTAGAGTATCTCTCTCTGATAAGCCCAAGAGATAAAAATAGCATCTATGACTATATCCCTCTAGGCACTGAAGGCATATGTTCTTATAGATAGAGAGTCCAATCATACATGCATGCGTCAATGGGTATTCCCACATACATACACAAAGGCAGACAAACCCAAGTATGATATCATTCATCCATACATACAGTAAACATTCATATATACATATATATGCATATTATATTGCATACATTCATACATATATATATATATATATAAATTCATACATGTATAAGCCTACATATAAACATTCGTACAGCGTATACATATATATACATACATACAGGCATTATATATAACATACATACAGACACATACATACAGACATACATACATACAGAACATACATACATACATACACATACATACATACATACATCTACATACATACATACATACATACATACATACATACATACATACATACATACATTCATACATACATACATACATACATACATACATACACATACAGACACACAGACATACATACATACATACAGACATACAGACATACAGCACATACATACACAGACATACATACATACATACATACATGCGTACATACATACAGGACATACATACATACATACATACATACATACATACATACATACATACATACATACATACATACATACAGACAGACAGACATACAGACATACATACATACATACATACATACATACATACATACATACATACATACATACATACATACATACATACATACATACATACATACATACATACATACATACATACATACATACATACACATACATACATACATACATACATACATACATACATACATACATACATACATACATACATACATACATACATACATACATACATACATACATACATACATACATACATACATACATACATACATACATACATACATACATACATACATACATACATACATGCATACATACATGCATTCATACATACATTCATACATGCAGTGCATATCCAATTGAGTCATGTCGCTTCTATTGCAGCAAGTTTTATCGTTTCTTCGTGATATTGGGAACAATATAAGTTCGTTGATTAATGAGAATGCAACATTTTACTGAGGTAATGAGATTCCGCAAGACTTTCTGTTTGATGAATACAAACCTAGGGATGCGCATATGCTGTAATTATCCCTCTACCTAGAAGTATAGCAATTTGCCAAATTGTCAGGCTCTAATGTTTGAATGAAACCAACACAGTACTTTGTTACATTTTATGTACGTGTTTTGCGCGCGTGACAATATATCCATCGACATGGATGAAACAGCAATCAAATCGCAAAAATATACCTGTGGCTGTGATTTTCTTGTGAATCCAAAATAGTTCGTCGGACCTGACTTATAATGTCATGCGACAATTGTTTATCGTGGGGCAAATGATTTACATTGAATGCAACGCTTGAATGTGCGCGACATAGCTAAACATGATGGTCAAGCTCGCAATTTTATCAACAGTGTTCAATGTAGATATAATTGACGATCGCACCAGAATCATGCGGCGGTTCTTAGTCGCTATATTGTACTAATTAATGAAGCCCATTAAGGGCACTATGTATAGCCTTTCGGTGTTCTTTTCACAATCCTCTGCTATGGATCTTTGATTCTCTTGATAATCCTTTTCCTACAATTGGATAATTCACAATATGAAGGTATCGACAAATGCATTAGCATGCCATGATCATGACATCTAGGCGAGTCAAAGTAAGGTTTGGCCCCCAAAAAATTGCAAGAAAAGTTTTTTTTTGTCTTTTTGTGTTCAATTAGCTGTACTTAAGCGCATCCTAAAAGTTTACCAAATTTGAGTCACCGGAAAGTGGTGAAATTACATAATATCCAATGTGGCCGCCATTGAATTATGAATGTACAGCAAACTTTGTAATGGTTGGTTTTAGACCCCATAAATGTATTACAAACATATATAAATGTGATACCTTAGATTCAAATAAGGTCATGATGAATTCACCTGGATGTCCCTATGACGTAGTATTGCATCATCATGATGTAGTGGGTTAATGAATAGATCAAGACCGCCAGAACTGGTAGAAAACCAACATTTCGGCTCTTTATAATAAATCAGATGTACATACACAAGGAACCACAACTTGAAAGGCTATTGAACCATTTACGTCATGGTCATACGCCATACGTCACACATAATAAATTACCAAAATGTCCCAAATAATTGACATAGTACACACCTGAATTTTCTTATCAAGTTCAAGTGTCATTCACACAATATAATTGTTCAAAACACAGCATGGTTATTATCATGACAATCTTCTTCCTCGGAACCTTCTATTGTAGAATCATATTACGTCTTGGCAGGGTCCACAAGCAGAAGTTCATGGAAGACCGTGCTTACTGTACAACATCGAGTATTACTACAACCTGTTGTACAGTTACAATAGGTAACCTTGAGAAGCCTTTCTGGAGCCGCTTTCTGGTCAGTCATAACAGGTAGCAAAATGTTGTCTTCACACTTCCAACCCCAGTCCTTTTCGGTCCATGTTTTCATCCTTTTCCATGATCTAAAATGAACGTCCAATTGATCGAGTCCCATCCAAACCATTATCAACTTTGCTGCAGATTCCGTTGGGGGCATCTCGGGCTTCACATTTAGCAGATGAAACCTTTTTCAAAATTTCAGGGTTACCAGAGATGTGCCAGCTTTTTTCCAAACATGAAACAAAGACTTTGCATCCTGAATCTATTGTTTCTGACCAGCTGTAACCTTCTAAGCTCTTATGAGAATCATTTTTCATCACTTTTCAAAGGGATTTATGCGGATAATTGTATCACAACCTGTAAAAACATGTACAAACAGCAGCAGGGTCATTTCCCAAGAGTTCCTTCAGACGAACAATATCATATACATGTTTTGCTTTCTTTTTGGAAGAACGAAAGTAGAGTTTCTTGCTGTCCCTCTCTAGAAGCAGAATCAGAAGGTCCGTGTCTTCCCCAATCAAAGTTGTGTCTCGAACTTTTGCAGATGTTGTTGCTGTGCAGACATCTCATCTCCGTACACCGTATGATCTGAAGTCTCCCAGACAGACTGGTCTCCGTGCAGTCCACAATTTGACTTTTCTGTTTCATTTTGTCACTCATGAGGAGGATTAGTTTCTGTTGGCAGTCCCTTGATAAGAAATCCTCCATTCTGCCAGTGGAAAAGGCGATACTCATTTCAAAAGACACAAGCGAGTGTGATCTCGCTGTCGTCTGTCATTGTCATTGATGCTAGGCACTGTATCCGTAGCAACTGTTGTCCATACTTGGAAAGGGTGAGATTGGCATACTCCTACAATTTCCCTGTACCATCCCTTTTTTCCAAGACCTTCTGAGCCTCCCATGTTTTCGGTCTGGCGTCGAATTTCCCTTGCTGGAGCTGGAGGATTCATTTGCGTAACCCCGTAGAGCATCAGCCAACTGTGGCTTGTCAGCCTTCACACATGTTTGCCGCGAACAATGGACCTTCCATGAACTTTCTGATATATTGCAGATTTGTTCGCCCAATAGAAAGGGCAAGTTAAACATGATTTGATGATCATTTGTTCGGTATTCACTTTCACTGACGTTGAGTCGTTATGTCCTTGGAAAAAGGAATAGGTGAATATTGGCTGCCCAACCATTTTTTGTACGTGCCGACAGCTCCATATTCATGTACAACATCTGCATTGGCCTTCACAAATGAACATTTCTTAAGATGAAAATGGATTACGGTCTACTAATTTTTGCATCAGTTTAGTAACTACATGATAACGTTGCATCCTTGGCACTGTGGCGTCACTTGAGGTAAATGATTGTTTAGAGAACTCTTGCATCGCAAGGTTGTACGCAGATGACACGGATGATGACAGTGTCCAGATGGTCCTTTGTTCCTCTGTCATGCCACTTCCTCTGGTTAGACCACCGCTACTTTTGAGGGAACGCATGAGAGTCTGTTCAATAGTTAGAATCGATCCCAATCCTGCCCAGAACTGGTCTGTCCTCCTAATAACATATAGGCCGTTTTCAAATTTTGTAACAATGTCTGGATGCTTGTGACCTAGTTCATTCATGCACTGTAGGTAGAGGTATGCAGACTTAACATAATTGAAATGTCCAGCAGCTGCGAATATCGGAATGCAATCAGTCGCCTGAGCGATCAACTCTGATCAATGCACGTGCTATTTCCAACATCTCCTGATATCCGATCCAAAGTCGACTGGTTTTGGATGAAGCTGCCATGCTAACCTTTGCTGACTGGATTTTCTGTTCAATGTGCTCGAAGATGATGGACCTTTCCCTTACGATTAATCCCATATACAGGGACGGTATATATTTTCATGGGTAGAACCCTTTAAACATGTGATAGCACTGAAACAAATTATCTACAATTTTCACTGCTTTTGAAATTAGCAGCTTCCAATAGCAGGCTTCTGGCAATTTTGAATATTTCTAGCTTTGACTTCCCTTAAAATGTAGGGATGGAGGGGGAGTGGCCTCATTGGAGGTTGGCTGGGTGGGGTGGGGGTCAGCTAGGATTTCCCCTTACGAACAGGGCACCTGCATCAAAACTCTGTCTCAATGACACTGAGCTGAAATGAAAAAACCTAACTCCAAAAGCATGCTTACAACAGCGTTTTCTTGTGAGAAATAACAAATCATGAACCAAGGAGCCATTTCAAACAAATACCAAACAGGGGTAAAAATCTTGAAATTGACCAAGATATACCCTCCAATTTTAGGGAACCTTTGCTATCTTAATGTTCAGACCTTAAAGAACAATGAAAAACCAAGAAACAATAGTTCTTGCAATTCCTTAATTAATTGGGAAATATAAGGTTTCCCTTATATGTACCCAAAATACCAGTTTTGGGGTAGGGGTGCCCTTATTGCACCCCCATCCGGATGTCACACATGAAAGAAACCAGGTTCAGGTGACAGGTTGACCTCCAAAACATTAGAAAACATACTTACTTAATCAGTTTTGGGTGAAAAATGGCTGAGTTATGGACAGCCAAAAATAGTCAACATTTTGGCGGCCATCTTGGAAATTGCCTAATTAACCCACTTTCCGGTCATCCGAGTTTGGTAAACTTTTAGTATGTTAATCTACAGATGTTCAGGGACCAAAAACAACCAAGAAACGTTTTCTTGCAATTTTTGGGGGGTTGATCCCTTGTTTTCCATATATTTAACCCGACTAATCACTGAAATCATATTTATCAACGGGATGCATTAATTAACATTGACATAAGCCCACCTTGAGAACCGAAATCGTGTCTCTCACTGTAGGCCCTTGCTAGCATTAATGGTGTGAGGTGGCAATTCGATATGCCTGCCTATTGACTCTCGACAAAATTCATTTGGTTACATGATTTGGAGTGGAGTTTGCATTATATTGCACAGTCTTCACGTTGAAATAGCGGCAATCAGCAACAGTACAATAGGTGTTATTTTGCATTGAAGGAATAGGGAGTTAAAAATTGGAATTTTGAGTTGGATATGAAGAATGAGTATGCATTTTCTGCATTTACGCATATAATGTGCTCCTGTTAATAATCAGAAATACTTGGAGCCATAAAATACCCCCAGAAATGAGTAAGACCGCAAAAACTGGTATGGCTGTCAATGCTCTTAATAAAGGTGTCGTCCAGTGTGGCAAATTCAAGATGTGGCGGTAGGTACTAAATTGTGACACCTTCACAGACCAGAACCGTATTTTTAGCAAGCTATGGTTCTGAGGGGTTCATGCCTTAACCTCAATGAGACTGTTATGTCTCTTGACATTTCATGGCTATGCATCATTGTAATAGAACTATGTCCTCTTTCAGATACTTATCGAGACTTAACATAAACTATGCTAGCAATCATGTGTATAAGAAGAGCGCTAAACACTTTCATTTTAACCACGACAAGCTATCGTCCAAGATTTGGCATTTTTTATTAGGGTACGCAATATTACCTCACTAATGTGTTGCACATCAGAATCATTATAACCGCAGAAAACTGACACACACAAGTATATCGCACATATAATATTCCATTTATCATAAAATTGTCAAAATACTTCCATGAAGTGTCCGGATCTTAGCTCGTGTCTTAGCAAAAGATAACAAAATTCAAATTCGTCTTCATAACATGTCAAGAAGGGGTTCATCAAGATCAAGATATTGTCAACTCGAAGTCTGCTTGAGATCATTTGCGTTTCTTATTACATCCCCTTGATCCCAAGCATAAGTTAATTTGGGGAAAATGTGATCTACATCGTCTATTTTGCAGCTAGGCAAATCAACAAACTAACCATGAGACGCCGTAGTTACGTCAATGAACGATTAAATAAAAAAGGTAATGTACATGAAACATGTTGAGGAAAAAGGGTAGTATGAATATGTAACCTACGTGAGTTGATGAATTGTAGTCATATCTATTGGCGATGTTAACAGCTGCAGGTTGCAGTAATATTGCGATATTTATGTGATTTGATCTGTCAGAATAACACAGCCAAGGAACAATAACGTCACTATAGAATAACATTGCTTGGCATTAGCCTAACAGAAGATGACACAAGACTAACATAAATTGATATTGGACGACTCAATGTGGCAATAGTATATCACAAGTTAATGCCTAGTGACTGATGCAGCACAGAATAGATCAAAGGGATATTTATTTAAAAGAAAGTCTTTAATAATCAGGCAAATGTTTTTTGGCAGTCATTGTCAGCGTAATACACCTTAGTCACGCTGAAAAATAAGTTAATAAGCCTTATCCAGTGAATTATTCCGTAGGACAGCCCGGTTCGTGGATGGTTTAATTGATCGACTGTGCTCAACTGCATGTAATTAATTGCACCACCAGGTGTGTCATTAGTGTCATAAAAAAGCATATTTCGGCTTTATCGACTAAGAACTCCTGCATTTTCTGAATGATATGGGCAGGGTCAGCTTCATTGCATCTATTGTCCCAATGACCTGGACCATCCCTAATGTATTAATCCGTATAGATCAGATGTGCCATTAAAGATTAGACTTTGATCCGAATAGTCGTGTTTGGTGTTTATTTGAGCTTCTTCGTTACCACGTTGAGCAGAACCGTACCGTTCATATCGCCATCGCTTAAAGTTTAGACGTCAGTCGTGCCCATTACAGTAACACAGACTGTAGTTAAAATGCGTTTTCTCTTTTTTCAACGCTTAATTGTAAAGCAAACCTTAAACAAAGACAAAAATTATCAATCTTGCAAACACAAAAGCCATTGTTGTAACAAGGGTTCATTGCCGTCGTTGAAAGTTTCTAAGCTTGTGTATCAATAAGAGTTAGGTGCGTGCGTTTCAACCCCCCAGCCATTCTTCAGTCTGCATTAACTCAGCCCAAATAGTTAACAATAAATGCACTCTGTCTTTATAGAAACTCAGGGACGAGACCATACGATGGCTTGGACTTTTCATGATACCTGATATAGTCTGCGTACTGAGAGTATTCTAGGAACATATCAAGCCTGACAGCTTGCACCTTCGGGCATAGTATATATATTGTATATTAATGCAACATGGCATGTTCAAGACCTATTGATATACCATAAAAACCTAATGCTGCAAGGGTAGCTCATTATTATACACATCTCTAACTTATTTCACCTTAAACATCGGTTATCAAAATATCGCATATAAAGAGTGTAATCGTTACGCACTCTAAATGATATTGTGTACACATTATATTAAACATGTGGCAGTATTCTAATATACATTTGTACATCTGGTGCGTGTGTTGGGTGTTGCGAGAGTCTCGTGATTGGTAACGGGTTGGATCCTGGACATCAAGGAATCCTACATGATACAAAATGATGTGGACTTCATGGCACTTGAAGTAAGCGACAAATGCGTGCGTCTGCCCCCAAGAGAGCTTTGCTAATGCCAGACAAATGATGCAAGATATATTCTATTGACATGTGTTAGCTGTATATTGCACAACCGCATGTAATCACACCGAGTGCCATTATGGTGTGTCATAGTGCGCCTATGAAGTTGCCAGCAGCTCTATCAGTCCACTCGAAGCAGGCTTTTTGCATCCTATTTCCAAAAGGCAGAAGTCGCCATTATGGCGGAACGAACATCTAACAAATTGGTAGCAGCAAGCATTTGCATGATTTTGTTCAATTACTTACCTCTAATGGAAAGCTTAACAAAGGCGAATAGCGACGCGTAAAGAATAACTGAAGCACTTAGTGACACCAGAAAGTGATCATCATGCAACACCAATTACGGAAATTGTAAGACTTTTTTAGGACTCGACCACGCCATAAACTTGTCAGTTGCACTTTCAGGGTAAACGCACTCACATGTAATACGTATTTGGCTGATTATCCATATCTGCTTCTGCAGATATCTCGAGCCTCGATTCCTCCCTCACATCTGGAGAAAATCGTAAATGGCTTTGTACTTTATTTGTTGAATATGTAGCAAATGACAATGCACATTCATACTTCGTTGATAACGAATCGCTTTTTAGGCATAAAAATCAATGCTTGGATACTAGTGGCAACCTAGAAAGAGGGAATAATAATGCAACACAAACTCACTCGCAATTTGACTGATGTGCCAAATACAGCTTTACTTGCAAAGATGTTAAGTGTGTCTTAGACGACAAAGTACCTGTTATACACTTCGCTTTTGGGAATGATATTGTCAAGCTTCTGATAAAATGCTACTGATGTTGTCGAGTACAGTATGATGCCTTTCCAGAGAGTGTATTTAGCGACACATTGTATCAAATAATGGATTGAGCAGAAGCCAAAGCAAGAAATATTTGAAGGCATGGGGTTGTCCGCCCCAATGCTTAAGCTACGAATGCATGTCAGTCATTGTTTGATGCCAAAAGAATCATTATCACTAGCGCCAGTCTATCAGTCTATGTTGATGGTTCATTTGGACAAATTGAATGTTTTAGCAAAATTCCTACCAAGACGTTGAGATTGGAAAAAAGCTAAGGTGTCTCTCATTTGCAACGCTGAACTAGTATTGACTGATTCGGCCCCATAGTGATTTGATGCCTAACAAAACACACTGCACGATAGAAAACACCAAGCAGTAACAAGACAAATATCCCCCACCCCCATTAAGTCCTCACTAAATCTTGTCCAATTTTGTCGGCTCTACTTCTTGCGTGTATTCAATAACGGGCGTTATCTTTAATTACATTACTTTTCTTCGGGCTTCACCTCAAGTACCATGAACACTCGCTTATGGAGAACGATCAACGAGACGATGGTACGTTATATGTACGATAAATGCAAGTCCTAGTGGTAACATTCGTTCGCTATATAAATCACAGCGATTGATGCATTGTTTGCATATTAAGATTGATGCAATGATGCTCAGAGGAAGGAGCCTCGGCTGTACGCGAACACATTTGATGGCCGACCATGATAAATCCGCCTTAAATGTCTCATAGCCTAGAATATAACAAAATATCTTATGAATTCGAGAACATTTCCGTTTGCATGTAATACATTTAAAAGTTAAATAAGGGTGGATTTTGCGCAGCTATCGTATAATACCACTTCTGATATACCAGTGCACCGCGTTGGACCCGAGCCGAGGTATATATATGTATTAATTTGTCTTGATGTATTCCACTATATCTAAATGATTACCAGTGTACATTCATTAGTCAGAGTGCGAATGCTTTATTGCTTTATTGACTCGCTCTATTTCTCTGCGTTCATCGTTCCCCTCTTTTTATACCACGAGCAGTAAATTGCGGGTGAAAGTAATGATGATTGGGTGGCTAAGTACGGCCAATGGTTAACGCTTGACATCGCATAACCCATTTAAGAACTATCGAGAGACTTCTATTACTCCAGCTATTAACATATATGACAATGACGTTAATTCATCGAGCTAGCTGCATATGTACTGAGCAATATGTGATGATACTGACACTATGCTTGACGGTAGGACGGCATTCACGCCGCTCGTATACCTCAATGTGCTACAGTGTGCATTCTCAAACTGCATACGAGTACAAGCCGTATTGCCTGTATATTTTGCAACATAGGGAAACATAAAATATAACATACAAACGTCTTTTGCGTTTTCCTAAAAACCGTCAATAGGCACAATAGATTTGCATGGAGAAGGACAATCCTGGTTGTGGCGGCGCTAAAACAAATTATAATTTCCAATGAATCGATTATATTTAGACCAGGGTCTTATTAGTTATAAGACTGGAATATCCGGCATTGCTGGTATATATGGTCAGTTGCGATAGGGTTAGCGTCCGACACTCTATGGTCATCTATGTGTATGGCAATGAGATGTATAGTGGAATAATTCACTTAACCACATAATCACCGTTTACTGTATGCTGCCTGCTCTGGATCAAGCTATGAAATACCCGGTTGAACAATGTGCACATGTTCGCGGCGCTTCTTTGTACGCATCCCATGGCGCGTACATCTGGACATTCTGATTCACTTGTTTCGTTACATATGCAATGGATTGTATACATAGGCGTCACGCAAAAAGTATAATTAAAGCTCAGGACACGATAGTCACTGCATGGCATGATCGTAAAAGAAAGATTTTGGTTTAACTTTTTTGTTGTTTTGCCATACTTTTTACAAGCAAGTTATATCAACTATGATACGCGATAATACTGTAGTTTTGCATAACCGCGTCGAATTTTCACCACCTAGTCACTTCGCAGAATCAAGATTGATTAATCCTTGCTGCAAGTGTAACAATAGTAACTATGGTTACATATCAAGATGGATTAGATACGCCGCAGCAAGTCGCATTTGCCAGTTGTGCAGCGATACCCGCGCCGCGAGCCCAAAAAAGCCACGCTGTACAAAAATGACTATCCAAGTGTGGCAAACAAAACTGGCGTCATGTATAATGTCACCAACCAGGCATATTTTCGTCGGCATGTGAACAGATACATTTGGTCAGTTAAAATACTCACCCAACCTCGATAGCTTAGTGCAACATAGAAATGCGGAGTATCTGTGTATCTTTCGTTTATACATAATCATTATGCAGTCTTTTATTTGTTTCAATTATTCTACCACACTAGTTTTCTACATAATTTTACATGACCAAAAGGTGAAATAAGCGCATCAGTTAATTAAGGCCAGCGTTTATGTTTAATAAATAAGGAATACGAGTCGTGCGTTGTTTTACAAAAGCAGAGCAGACATTGCGAAGTGAAGTATGGAACAGCTGCTAGATGTTAATGGCAGTTCATATGACGCGGCACACTTGTTAACAGCGGCAAAATATGCGTTTTTTTGCAGCTCATTACCGCGGTTAGGCACTAAGTACGCCCACAATGTCTGCTCAGCAGAGGATGGTGTCATATGCCGATCTGCTGCAAGATATGCAAGCACCAAATGCAGAGCTCCACAATTTGGAATATAGAAATGAGCGGCTTTTATCAACGAAACCATCTATCGCCATCCAAATGTGAACTGCAAGGATTGCAGCCCATTTTGATATAATCTACAGTGACTGAATGTAAGCATTGGGCTGCCAATAACGCACCCCAAGTTCACTAAAATCATCCTTAGGTGTGTTGTTTGCGGCTAGTGCGCACATATAGAGCATCATGGCATCCATATTTAACACTACACTTGACCTTTTAACGAGACACAATGATAATTGCTCATGTAAAAATATAGAAATATTATGTATAGCATGTAACAGGTCATATTATGGGTAATATTGCTTTGGCGAATAACAGAAATGCGAATATTGCTGTTTACTCCATTGAGCACCATGTGACTGTGACAGTCGATGATGTTGTTGCATTCTTAATTTAGGACTTAGCAACGTACTGTAGTTTTATCATAGAGCATTCGAGAGCGAGCGGGGATACAAAGAGGGACACTTATTACTCATTGCATCATGTAATTAATTAAAGATAGCTGACATATGGTAATAATAGAGGTGGGCCATTGACAAAGTGCTTGGCCTATATGTAGGTATTGGTGTTAGATCTCTGTAGCATATATTGCTACACGTTCATTGCCGGAGTCTGCATTGGTCGTTATTTTCAAATAAATGACTTCGCCTTCAAGGATTCTGATTTTGTTACATGGCCGTGTTACACCGAGTGTAATTCAATCGTTCATAATGCTCAACCATACAATTAGTTCAATCTAATCTACGGTGGCCTCTCTTTCATGTCACAATTTGTCGATTCTTATTGACGAACGAGGAATCGAGTACAATTGTATTGCATATTGAACTCAATCTAATCATAAAGTGGAAAGATGGAAACGCTGTTGACCACATTAGACGCAGCAAACTGAAGCAGAATTGTTTGCTGATATAATGACTGTAAATGAAATACATTGAGCATCAATTAGTGACCAAGCATAATTCACCGGCCGAGTGATTATGTATATAACTGAACGAAGTATTACATGCCTCTTCAAAATCGCCATGCTTCATTGTGCGCTAGGTGTGTAAGTACGGATCCGCGACACATCATGATATGCAAACGAGGCTTTTTTTTAGATGATAACAGAATATCGTAGACCAAGAGCAAAGTTGCTTAACACTTAAACCACGAGATAAATCAATATAGGCACTGAAGCGGCTGTATTTTGGAGGGAAACTGTAGGAAGTATATCTGCGTCAGTAACAAAAGAGGATGGATGGATAAATATCATGCATTAAGCCACTAGATACATGCATGCAAGGCCGCAAACGAGCAAATACCAGGTATACACTACAGCACCGCCAAGTCCCGTTATAGACAATTGTGCACAATGAAAATCCACTATATTAGCACATTCATGTTGTACTTTTAAATCATTTACATATACATCAGTCCCACCGCCCAGCCATTATCCCATTTGCTAAATCAAGCATAAAAACAATTACCTTTCAATCACCAACCAAACTAACACATTATTATTGCAGATCAGCTATAACAAATATCATGTCGTGCATGCGCGCAGTCGAACACGGCCGAGCGATATTGCGAGCTGCATTTACAGGTAGAGGGGGCAAACATTACTGAGGTCTGTCGATGAGTAGGGTATTAAAGGTGATAAATCATGTCAATTAATATCATAGAGTGAGCGTAATTGAATTATCATCTATTAGTAGTTACAACAACAAAAACATGTGAACCTTTCCTTCACAAGGCTGTTGGACGTCGGAGTTATTAGATATAACATAGCCCCGTCACGCATAGCACCAGCGGACGTGGTGAGCGGAAGCATTTACGTCTGGTTTGTTAAAACCGAATCATCACTGCCATCGTGTATGGTTCTAGTAGATATGTTGCATTCATAGACTATAACTTCAAGAATATACCCGTTTAAAGGCTTTGATAATACCTATATTGCTCGAACATTCACACTGCTGATTTTACAGTTTGACCGATTATCATTGAGAATATATGGTGTCGGTTGTGCCATTTAGGGCTACATCAGTGAGAATATTTGATATTCGATGAGTTAACACGCACCATAAATTTGACATGTAAACGAATCGACTAGTTACTGCTCTTGTTTGCATTAAGGATAGTCTCTACAAACACTTGATTCAGATAATTAAGTTATTTCCACACGATATACGCAATTATACATACCAATTATAAACCGTCAATATTTGCAGAACATTTCTACCCAAAATTCGCTTATATATAAATAAACATCCTGAAAACTGAAACCAATTTATTGCTCTGAAGTACCAATTATCCTGTTTATTGCGATCAATCTAGCATGTTGAATCTGATAACCATTACCGCCTTTGCTGCTATCAATTCATCTATTCCCCTTTTGTTGAGGTAATTATAGGGCGACATAACAAAAACAGCCGCACAGGAGTATTTGCTTAACATGCATGATACATCCGGGTACTGGTATATTGGCATGACGTCGAATGACACTCCAAAAACTTCCGTTGCTGTCATAAGGAATGTGATAGAGAAATTAAGAGAGAGGAATTGACTGACAGCAACACGTACATGTTGATACAGATTGACGCACCTAGAGACAGGGTCGCATTGGCTTACCGACAAGGGCTCTTTCTACGCCCGTCCTATGTTTCCACAGGCTTTTAGTCTCTACAAGCGGCGTACCTATGTTGCAGCACTCCCATAGAGGACAAAGACGAAACCCTCGATTCACATCCTATGCGAAGAATCGCTAATAGGATTTCGACACTGCATTGAAGCTAAACTTGGTCGCATTGAACCTAGACAACAAGATCTACAGCGCTAATTGGAATAAACACACTAAGGCTTCCATTTTCTGAAGGTTTCATAGGCCTTTTGCAGCAGTTATTTGGCTATCATAAATCGTAGTTTAGACTGCCTATTGGTACAATATTTGTTACGAACGATAGCTTGATAGTAAGAAAACAAATGACTTAGGTTATATGGAAATCTCTATACTGCGCTTTAAACCTACAAGTGAATATCTTATGCGGTTCACTCACACGATAAAAGCTGAAAAAAACACAGCAATTTTATGGAAATCTAGCGTAAAAGTACATAATTGATACATCGTTCACACACAGTGAATCAGTTTGCATTGGCATGAACGTGCTGCAACCAACCTCTTACAGTGTTGTTAGTCTTAATTTGTGCATTTGATTCAGTAATCTGTTTGCCTCATTATAGTTATGCTAGACCTAAACATATCCCAACGAAAATGAACCTTGGATACCCTATAAACAATTCACTTAGCACCATTCGTTCCATTGTTGCGAATTGTATTGGCACCCTTTATCGCGCTTGATTGGAGCTACCTTTGAGTAGCGATTCATAATTGTTTATATTCCTTGTTGACAAATACTAGGTGCAATTTCGCAATATGTCTCAAGGCGCAGTTTATGTACTGCGATGCTACCCTCTCATCGATTAATGCAACTTTACTGGCTAGATAGGAACATTTATAAATAATTCTTTTTTTCGGTTAGCCACAGACCGAGTACTACCAGTATATTTGGGGCATCCGCTATTTGTATGCCAGATAGGAAGATTTAGTGGTCACACCCGTACAGGGCTTATTCACGTGATGTATGCGCGTGCAATTTTGTTCTCATTTGCTATAAAACCACGCCAGTTGAGGTGTGATCATTTTAATGCAGATGCTTGCCATGTAATTTACGTCCAATTAGCTTGTGGATCAGCTACAGTGCGGAAATAACCGTGCGGATTATGTCCAGGCGGGCATCTATTTTGTTGCTGCTGGTGCGTTCCAGTGCGCTAATTGGTCAATTTGTAGTCAACTGAGGCTTATTGGGACTTGCTTGGGAAATTGCTACTGACTGACTCGTATTCGTTACTGCTAACCTGATTGCTACTAATTGCAGCGCATATCTCGGGCTGGCGATGTAGTGCTGTTTGCTCCTTTTGCTTATTCAATTCACCTTATTATTGCCAAACCACATCTTTGTTGTGGCCTATTTTCGGTCACCTTCTTCAGTAAGGGTGTGCGTCTTAGCTTGACCTTCGATGACAAGAATGTTGTCAAACCTAAATATGGAATACTCTTCACCATCCTCTTTTATGGATCTGTGATTCTTAAGATAATTTATTGTCGCCAATTGGCTCATTCACAATATCTATGCATTGACAAATGTATTAGCATGCCATAATCGTGACATCACTAGAGTCAAAATGATCAGCGGGATGTATTAATGACCATTGACATCAGCCAACCTTGAGGACGGGAATCATGTTATTCATTTAATGCCCTAGCTAGCGTTTATGGTGTATGGTGGGAGTTCGATTTCAGCCTGCCTCACGACTCGGAACGAAGTTAATTTGGTTTCATGATTCTGAGTGGACTTTGCATTATATTTGATTAGACTGTTATGGCTCCTTAAGTCGCTTCACTTCGTAGAATATTCGAATTGAAATACGATAAGGTTCTTTCATATTAATTCATTGAGGCATCAGCCCGAGTTACCCTCTGCGAGATAGGCTTATTGCTCATGAAAAGGACGGGAATAAATCGTATACTCGTTAATACTGAATGGTATGCCGAGTAAGTAAATCTGAGAATGAGCTGACTGCAAGGCTCAATCTGCAACAGTACAATAGGTTTTATTTGGGTTGAAGAGGCAGGAAGTTGAA
The DNA here is from genome assembly GCA_034190875.2 of Urechis unicinctus. Taxonomy (NCBI): domain Eukaryota; kingdom Metazoa; phylum Annelida; class Polychaeta; order Xenopneusta; family Urechidae; genus Urechis; species Urechis unicinctus. The sequence continues at coordinate 60,581,119 of CM067350.1, forward strand.
ACAAGGCATCACCTCCTTTATATCATTTCCCACCTTATGACTTCCTATAATCAATTTTCAATCACCAAAACACTGTTTTCTTTCCCTACATTCGTTTTTGTTTATTGTTACTTGCAATTATCGCCAAGTGGCAAGGGAAAAATCATCCGGGAGTAAATTTGCCGCAATAATGTTTTACCTTCCTTAAAGCTTTGCGGGAGACTTTTGTAAAAATTACTCAATAAGGCGGTCTGTTTTTGTCGTTCTAATGCAGAAAAAGTAACACTTCCCATCGATATAAATGCAGCCCGTTGGTTAGTAGTACCTTGTAGATAAATGAAGTTACCAACATGCATATCACTGACAAGTACACTTTTATTCCATAGAATGTTGCTGTCACACAAGGCGTGATCGACACGCTCCTCACAGAGAGAGTATTTTGAACTCTATACACCACTACTGGGTAATATATGACGCACACTGAGCCACTGAAGTGAAATAACTCCTCTAGTTTACAGCGATGTGGTACGAATACAAAAACAACCCCAGCAAATGGAGATGTTGGTCTAATAAGACTGATTGTTTGCGATTGATACTGTGGAATATTATGCATCAATGGTCTCTTCTTGCAAACTTGCGTCAGGCGCAAAATCGAACCAGTAAGGAACTTGTAGGACACGGTGTATAGCGTCGTTAAGCGGGATCATTCCGTGTGGCTCTGTGGCGATCACTTTCCTAATTATGATATATAGGTGGCGCTACCGTGAAATAAATAATAATGTTTGTCATCAGCATCGTCATTGGTATATTTCCTTCATTACAATCGTCGTTGCTATCACAAACAGCGTCGCAATATTCATGATCATTAGCTTATATGTAATAGCTATTATCATAACTGGCGTGATCTTAGACCATATAAATATCTACAGCTTTATCGTATGTGTTATTTACACGAATGTTGACTGGCCCAAATGTTCGTTGCTTGAGCGAATACGACGCCGATTTGCTTAATGGTACTAAGTGGGTCATGCGTTAACGCCAATGAGACTGTTATGTCTCTGGAGCTTGATACACTTCGTGGCTCTACACCTTTGAAATAAAGCTATGTTCTCTTTCAGATACTTATCCAGGCATCACACGGCCACTGATAAGAAACCGAGCATATACGAAGTGCGGTAAAAACTTCAAATGCGTGCATTATAACCACAATAATCACACTAATATATCATCAAAGATTCTGCCTTTGTCTTGAAGTCACACAGCATGACATCACTAATTTGAGGAAAAATCGAACCAGGAGGGAGCTAGTACTTCTTACTTGGTTAAATACAAATACCTCAACATCATTATAACCATAATCATTTGACACCCACATGCATATATATATGACCCATTCTGAATTCCATTGATCACAAAATGATCCAACAAAATACCTCATACGTTTAAATCTACGATAATAAACCTCATATTCGTCTCCATAATATGTCGAAGAGAGGCTCATAAAGATCAAGATATTTTCAATCCTAAGTCTGATTAAAAACATTTTCGGTCCCGATGACACCCCTCTGATCCTAAGCATAAGTGAATTTGCGGAAAACGTGATCTACATAGTCTATATTGTTGCTAGCTACAACTTTCAACTAGTCAAGAGACACCGTAGTTAAAGTCGAACCATGATCAAGTAACTGAGTTAATGAAGATGAAAAATGGGTAAGTTATAGGGTGGTATGAATGTGGAACCTACGTGATTTGATGAATTGCGGTCATTTCCATTGGCTATTTAAACAGCTGCGTATTGCGGTAATATTGTGTTATTTATGTGTTCTGATTTGTCAGGATAATGCAATTAGGATGCGCGCACAATTTCAGAACCATAGGATATAATTGCGTGGTATTGGCATAACATAAAATGACACGAGAATAACATGAATGCACAATAGAGCGGCTCGAAGTGACAATAGGATCATAAGGTTACATGAAGATAACACACGATATTCAAAGCAATTGCTTAACTTGACCATGAATTTATACAATTTTTAACAGCGACGGATAGAGATGATAGACGGACATGCCAAGAAGCTGTAAGATTAATATCAATAACTACAGAATAGTACTATATGACGAAAGACTAAATCAAGGTAAAGAGGTTGACACAATGATGGTAGATTTAACTGTGCTTTGATATTCTACCTTACCGTGTGTAATTAAACCCCGACCTCTTTGGAATAATTTTATGTGATACATTATCAAAGCCTGATATGATGCCTCATGAAATACATCGATATTGCCTCACTATGCTTACATTCTTTCCAAAGGGATACTATCGCCCCTCATCTTGCTCTGGGTGTTTGTAAGATATTGCCGACCGATATACACATATACAAACACACACCAACACACACACACGCACACACACAAACACACACACCCACACACACATATATATATCTATATATATATATATATATATATATATATATATATATATATATATATATATATATATTTATATATGTATATATATATATATATATATATAAGTATGCATATATTCATATACAAATATGTATATATATATACATATATATATATACAAATATATATAAAATATATATATATATGTATATATATAAATATGTGTGTGTATATATATATATATATATATCTATATATATGTTTATATATATATGTGTGTGTGTTTATGTATATGTATATATATCTCTCTATATATAGTCTCTATGAGCTATATTCTATATATATAGTGTTTCTCTAGAGATATAGAGATATATAGATATATGTGTGTGTGTGTGTGTTTGTATATATATGAGGATATAGATATAGATAGATAGATATAGATCTAGATATATCTCTCTCTCTCTAGATATCTATATATCTATCTCTCTCTCTCTCTAGAGATCTAGATATCTATATATCTAGATATATATATATATATCTATATATATATCTATATATATCTATATATATATATCTATATATATATATATATATCTATATATATATATACGTTCAGTGGCAAAATTTATGTTACCACGCCAAGAGTGACACCAATTCCAGCTAAACAATCAAAGGTAATGACGAGGTCACCAAGCCAAAGCGGGCCCGCATGATTCGCAACCAGTTAACTGATCGGCTCGCGATTCTGTATGACCGAGTACTCCGCCACAGGACGCTTACATACAACAAGTGTGACACACTGCGAAATATCTGCCTGGACGTACCGTCTCAAAGCATGAAAGGCATCCTTCCTGCCGGTCCCAGCCAGTGGCTCATTTTCCATGAAGATTGACTAGTTCTACAACCCGAAAATTACAATGGTCTAAATGACCATTCAGGGTGTCTTAAACCAGATCATGCCGCAACAACTAGAGTTGACCCAAGTGTTTTAATGACTACAAAAAACCTGGCTTTGGCGGACCTGTCCCTAGGAGAGTTCCTGACTGCAAGGGCTGCTCTTGTGACATGCATCAGAGGGTGTCACTATCTACATCACAAAACATGTTAAAGCGGCTGGTGCATTAAACGTCTGTATGTAAGTGATTATGGACACATTGCTGAATATTAAAGATTACAGGTTCGGCAACGCAGTCTACTCTTTCTTGTGACAACGCTTATGACGACTGTGTCAGGGATTGCCGAATTAGGCGTTATTGCCTGGACGGCATACTAATAAATAAGCTTTGACAGCGTTTATCATAAACAGCTCGACTGATTCCAGCAAGATTAATCTTGAAAGCATCGGTGACGAACACCTTGAGGAGCCAGACATGGCTGCTGTCCCAGCCGACAATCCCAGCGTTCCAATGGCCTAGGCCTCCGTTGACCTAGTACCTAGATGCGCAACGCCTAGAACAAATGACTAGTTTGAATTAACGGCTGACGAAGAGATCAACAAGTTATGTGTTCGATACGAGGCTTGACTGGGTGCTAGCAAGACGCGCACTTTTAGTCAGACAGTCATAGCTATACTCAGGTGTTGCTGATATGTTTCTCCTGTTACCACTAGAAAACCAGCCAAGGGTAGCCGCAGACGTCGATGCCGAACCGTTTGTTAGGCACGTTCTAAGCACTGCCACGCACGAGCTATATCAACGCTATGGCCAAGCCAGTATTATCGACGGTTGTTTGTAATGCAGCATACTTTCAAAGAACTTTCCTTTCGGTCGCAATGCTTGCGATCAGAACAGGGTCTTCTGTACAGACCGTCAGCGTTGTTGTGTTCCCTGTCTTGTGTTCAACATCGAAATAGTACCTAGAAGTTCAAGCCACCGTGCCATCAGGCTTTCTGGGTTGCGAACATTAATTCACCAACGCAGAGCCCTATGGTCAAACCGAACGAGTATGTGTCTGCCCTACACATGATGATGTAAGTGTTTCAGGTTTGCGCCTGTGGCAAATCACAGGCCCGGGAAACTCATGGCTACCGTCTAGATTGATTTTCTGAAACTGAACCTTAGAATCTAGCTGGCATTTAACCCCCTTAATAGCTTGAATCTTTTCTATGAATTTCTTGGGTATCTGTGAGCTCACACACTCTAGGACGACAATTAGATAAGCAACCGAATGGGTTGCCTTGGGAGACATCCATTAGCCAACCTCGCAAAAATGTACCAACTACCCACGGTTTTTTTTAAGAAGGCTAGCTTATTCGGATATAAGGAACCTGTTCTGTGTAGCCCGAAGGGGTACGCGACTTATTTGTAGAATTAGGGTTAAACTCATCTACGTAAAACTATTAATATGTAGCACGCACCGGGTGTTCATTGATACGCATCGAACTATACTTACTATTGGTATATTCTGAGATAACCTTATCTCTAATTAAGCTTTCTCGTTATATCGTAAAGCGTGGCCATGTACAACACTATCTCTGAAACGGCGTGCAGCCATGCATAACGCTTTATTAAACAATCCAATGAGGCAAACAACACAAATGTTTTTGAATGCGAGCCTTATACCCAGTGTTAGATTTTCATAACATGTGTCTTACTTGCAATTTCAGAGTTAGGCCCGTATTCATGAGTAGTAATTTAACTTTGCAACTGTTTGAAATTTCATCATCCTGCAATCAAATTTCAATTTATCTTGTAGTTGAGTAAGCTCTACCTTTTCAACAGTATCATGGAATCGAATTGTTTATTTGTGATAGGCATCTTAATCGGGTTTCAGATGTTGAATATCAAGAAAAAGGAATGCGAAATGTGCAATCGTATAATACACTATGACATAACATTTCTCCGTTCATTTGCAAGCATGTCAGGGGATCCGTGTCATAACTGTAGCCCGATATTTTGGATCCGTCACTCAACTATGCGTATTTGAAGTCATGGGCCTCTGTATGAGATCAAGTCCCCGCAAATCAATGCCTGTTATGTCCCTGTTTTGGTGACGAAATGTTCAAATCGACAGTGGGTGGCCTACAATTACGTCCTAGGTTTTAATACAGTTCTTCATCTACACGTTCCGGCTGTTCTTTGTCTGCCTTGCGATTTAAACCAAATGCAATAATTTAATAATATATCTCCTGATTTGAAATAAATGAAAGTGTAAGGTGATAAAAGTCAGTAGGCTCATGATGAAAATAGCCGGACTATAAAAACAGGGGATCTCAGATTTGATGTTCCCATTTTCTCAAGTGTAACATCGGCCAGCACACGACTTTATATTGTTAGCCTCGCTATTTGATCAGTGGAAGCCACAGACCTTACTTAGACATGCGAATTTTTCACACACACCCTCAAACCATCCCTCACGTCCCTAGAATGAGTATTTCACTACTCAATTACGCCTCTAAAATCCCGACATCAATTGCATTTAGCCCTACACCCATCTAAGAGCTGCGGGAGATCTTGCGCTGTAGTCGGATCACTCATTACTGTGGGCTAAAATGCACAACACAGGGAGAGCAAGACGAGTGGTCAGATTGCTTTCAAGTAAAGATATATTCATGCCAAACGGGGTCACTTGACCCGTATTTGGTCTGTTACTGCCTTCTTTGAAAACCAATAGAGGCGTGTCAGCTTACTCACAGGATGTGAACGCAGTTACAGGTTTGCTGGGGCATTGCTTATATCGGCTCCATGATCCCGTTTTCATGGATATTAAACCAAATTACCTTACCTGTAGTTTAGTAATTGAAGCATTAATTATTATATGTGATTTCGTTGAAATGCTTAGTTTAAATAAATATTAATTGAGTGTGATTCTCCAATATGGTTCGACATGTGCTGGTGTGTTTCATGACTCATCTTCATCACAGCCGTACCTGCTGCACACAACCCTCTCCCACAATCATCGATGTGTCTCTGTCAATCTCGGGATAAGAAGTCATTTGAGGAAGATGGACGCAACCGTGAATCATTCAGTTGGCAGTTCTGTGTTACTCACACAACCTCCCTACCTCACAATGACGCACCGCTGCCAGGATGCAGTAGTTTGCCTTTTCTCCGCAAATTACTAGGACCACTGCTATGGGTCAAACAAAATTATATGTCTGAGGACATTAATGGGGGAATATTGGTCTTGTTAATTCATTGAAAATCCATGCATCTCCTTGAGGTTTCATTTTTGTGCAGTATGTTATGTCAGGTATCAAATAATATATTCATTACAACCACATGCTCGGTTAGTTCAATTTTCATTATACAAGATATGATACAAGACTTAATGTTCAAATCATGGGCGCACTCTAATATAACAGATGTGTAGTTTGTAAAATGAGCTTGGCATGACAATTGAATGCTCAGTAGACTGGCGCAATATGCTGACCGATACACAGCATACACATAACAGCCGTTAATAGCGGCAAGTATTGGAAGCACCTCACCCAGTCTCGTGATTTTGTCTGGACTGTATATAAGTACTACATGATAGTATGATTTGTCATGATCAGTGGGTGAACATAATGAACACCACCTACTTTATTAGCTGGCGCAAATGTCGTGGCCGGGCCGCCACACAAGCCTGGTTCGATCCTAAAACAGGAACACCACATCTGGTGATTGCGATCGAAACATGAGTCTCTCTATGTTAATTATCGTCAGCGCTGTTCTAGTTACTCAGTTTTCATCCATTAATTATCGTAATTGACGTCGCACCATTAATGCACTGTGTCACTGTGTCACAGTGTGATGGGCTGTGTCAGCTATTGTCGACGATGCGTCCTATGTACGTGCAAATATGCTCGTCATCAAAAATGGTCAGCTTGTATCTGCATGTGGATCTAGATGAGAACAAGCGTATGCATGGCGCACTTATACGACCATTTTCGCCGTCATCACATCTCACCTAATCCAAGTGCTTGATATAGTCACATGCGTTATTAGTGGGTCCATGTTAGACATTTCCCGTTGCGTTATATGGCGCAGATAGTCAGGCAGCATCAGTCGGTGACATCAAATGCACTGAAGTCCGGATCAGGTTAAACTATATATTATCCTTGGTTGTCTACGATATCAGCGGGTGCATATCACATACTTTTTCCACTACCTAGGGATGACTGCCAAACCAACAAATAAAGTGTCAAAGTGTACATTTGCATACTGTTGCACGTAATGTATATCATGTTCACTACATCACGCAGAGTATGCGTGGATACAACTTGTAGCTGCACGTTTTGTTTGTAATATTATAATGGCTGATATGTTTGGAGAAATACGGCAATCGTGTTTATAATGTGATTCTACTCCCATAGTACCATGGGCATTAGTTTTAACCCATGGTGGGGACTTTTATCATGTCCAAAAAACACCCGGTGTCGATGAATGTTGCATCATCCTGACGCTTTCCCAAAGATTGGTAACGCCTGAGTCATTGCAAACGAAACCGTGTTGCTAGAGCTACAAGGACAGTATAGTTGTAGACTAGTCAAATAAGAAATAAAGAAATCATAAAATTCTACACACGAACGACAATTGTATTTAGGTTGTATGCCAACACAACAGATGCAATAAACAGTGAACAGCATTGCTACAACAGCAGCTTCTCGAGACACATCACTAAACAGAGATGGTCATTTTTTGGTTTATGGTTGTAAGATATAGATTTTCGTGTTTGACGGACTATTTCTTTGAAACGGCCAACGCCCGATGATAAGGTGACGGTAGTCCAAACTAAGTGACGCAATATCAATTCGCTTAATCCAGGAATGAGACTTGATGACTCGCCAAGTATAATGATTGTGTGTGTTAGTGTACCCTCATGAGTCAACAGATCTCGTGCATGATGAATTTTCCATAACGGTAAGTTCGGGCAATGAAGCCAATAAGTAGAATTAAAGTAGGTGAATAATCATAGCAACCTCTGGTATGGAATCATCTAAAAAGTAATCTTGCACTTTCCAAATAAAGCGTGTCATTGGCAGGGCTCATCCGACTAAATATATGCATATATATATATATATATATATACATATATATATATATATATATATAGTATATATATATATATATATATATATATATATATATATATATATATATATATATATAGATATATATATATATATATATAGATATATATATATATATATATATATATATATCTATATATATATATATATATATCTCTATATATATCTATATATATATCTCTCTGTGTGTGTGTGTGTGTGTGTGTGTGTGTGTGTGTGTGTGTGTGTGTGTGTGTGTGTGTGTGTGTCTGTTCTGTGTGTGTGTATATGTGTGTGTGTGTGTGTGTGTGTGTGTGTGTGTGTGTGTGTGTTTCGAGGTCACTCAAATATTTTTATTGTGGTGAGGTAAATGTGGGACGGAGTCGGGGGTTAACGGCGCGGTGTTTTAGACACAGCTGCAGCTGTTAAATACATCATTAGTTGAGCTAAGGCCCTTAAGCTGCTCCAATACACACAACCGCACCGTATAACAGACTCGGTTGTCTGCTCTTTTTTATACGTTCCAGTAGAAGCCTTCCACGCAATAGCGTGGACATCAACTGAATCGTGAAATAGGGTTTGTCAGGTCACTGGCGTCATGGATAAACCGGTTCAAGCACTCGTAAAGTTTTTTGTTGCTTGCCGGACATCAATATTAGCATAACACTATTACTATGCAGTATGTATTATCTCCATGTGATTATGTTCAGCTGGTTAGATATTTGCAACCAATATTTGCGCATTTGTGAAACCTGTATCAGCGTTGCGATTTACACTGTGCACTTTGCATATCGATGTGGTAAAAACAAATTCTTACTGTTTTATTCAACTATTCATGTCAGTTAAAATTGGTCCTTGCAGTGAGTTCAATAGACGGGTGTTATACCGGTGAATAATTTCAAAGTTATGTATGATGAAGAACATATATCGTGTCAGCGATTCCTTGCACAAAAGAATATAATCACCTTTCTGAAAAAAACTTTTTGTCGTTTCCTACATCAATTGTGTTACAATAGAAATGTCCTCATGAAGGGTGTTCTACAGTGGTGACGTCATCAACATCTTTGCGCCATCTATTAGGGTATTGGGGCTTTATCGGTTCAACCCACCCGCCGTCTGTTTCCTCATCCCACTCTTAGGTGATTTGCCACTGAAATTAGTTAAAACAACGCCGGCTCTGTGAACATAAATATAAAGGCCGGTTAAAAAATCTCGTCTGATTAGTTTTGAGCTGCGACACAAATCCTAAAAGTGCTATCGGATTACTGTTCAGAAAGGTACGACGTAAAGCCACTGCTTTTGAAGCTGATTTGAATACCTCTTGACCACGGCATTGATTTATTGAATCAGTACGAAAAGATTGCTCATCAACTAAGGCGGATTATTAAGGTACCTGTCTAATAAGACGGCTTGATGACACACAGCTGCGGGGAAGGTCTAATTTGTCCAGTTCCAGAAGTGGCATGGATCCATTGGTGTCCCGTTAATATATCGGGGCCATAACATTACATTAATTTATAAAAAACAAATTACATAACTGCACGTACTACTTATTTAATTCGGTAACACCTGGTCCGAATAAAAAAACGTCTGCGATGGTCCATTACGATGCAAGACAACAATAAGCGCAACGTACCAATTTGAAATTTTAAATAATTAATATGGACCGCTGGATCGATGATATTCAATAATAATTCAACCATCATGTATGATGAATCTTCCCTATTTCCCATAACTGTTTATTAAACATTGTAAGGCCTTACATCTCATGTGAAACAACTACTTAAATCACTTTGAACATCACTGAGTTTGAATTGCCACGCTATGATAGTAATTCTGGGAAAACGTGTAAAAGGGCTAGTTATCCGGCCAAGCAGCTCGGAAGCTCCTTAAATGTCACTTGAAGCAAATTTGCTGATGCTAGCACAACAGCCGGGCATTGCCAGAATTGCCACTTTTAAATAACAATTTGTGCACGGCTCTTAAAACTATAGGAATTATTAACTTGTCTCTATTTGACAGTTTTTCAAGAAGTGTTTATTAAGATATGGCATCAAACAGCTACTGGATTATGTCTTTATGAAGCCATATCCCATAGCTCGCTCTGAACAAGTCGCTGCACGGTGATGCCATTAAGTACACATTCAATCATCAAAAGCCGACTTGCATAGCATTACGTTTACCTAGGATCCCCTATGTCGATCTATACATCTTCAATCTCGTTGCTACAAAGACAAATGGAAGAGGGTTGTCATCTATCCGGGTCGTCGGGTCGAACGAAATTGCAAAAGCAGAGAGGCAAGCAGTTGTCCGATGCTAATATGCACCAGAAGCATGGAAGATATAGGAATTGATTGTTTTACAAAGTTTCGGAAAGTTACAGGCACAGGGAGGAGTCACAAGACCGCCTATACACGTTTTAAAAGCTGCTTGCTGCTAGGCAAGAAATCGTTGAAATACCTTGTTGAGTTTAGGGACGATTTAGTGGAGCTATCATTAATTGCACTAGTTAACATGTCTTCAGTGCCTTATGACCTGCAACCTCTTTGCAATATGACGGTTACTGCATTTATATCATTTAATGAGACTTTCTTCCTGCGTTAGTATATTTGTTAACTACACATTTCTGAAAACTCCCGTATTAACATACTTACACTTTCCACACAAACAGTTACAGTTCCCGGCGAAATGTCAGGGTTATTGTAATTACATTGTGATGGCAATGACATTAAGTAACAAACCAAGAAAAAGGACGAAGGCCTGGTATTAATATAATTTACAATTGAATATCTGCATTTCCAACGTTGAATACCTATGTAACCTTTTGTAGACTTAATATTTGATTGTACAACACCAACTTACATCACAGCTACTATAATTAAAAGCTCGTGTTGCATAAGGCCTGCTTACAAACCACTGACATATCACTGTCCCCAAATCATATCAGTCATTTGTGACGTTTACGAGTGTGTAACGCTTCGCTATTTTGTCCAAAGCTACACAGGTTGCTGGTACTTCTAGTACTAGTAACTTTGTCGAAGGCTACGGATACAACAGACTTGGCTGAGGTCTAGGTGTATATTCGCAGGCTCCCGCGTCTTTAAATGGTTTATTCGGTTGTGTCCGAAAAAGTCCTTGTCTAAAAGTAACAAGCAATTGACGTGCCATCGTGCAGCACACATGGGTGGTAGTAAAGGTTCTTCTAAATGTTTTAATATGATCGTCACGACTTTTGTTTGCTGATGTTTCCGAAAATATGCAACATTCCAGTGTAAATTAAGTTTAGGCGCATTTGCCGGCAATGTAACACCTGCTACGTTGTCTCGAGTTCTTGTAGTGTTATTGGACCCACCAAACATTGAATCGTAATGGCATCAAATGATGCAATAGGTTTAGCTAGCAGAAAGTAGGCACATCAAGAAGTGATAAGCACCAAAAAAGAAGCAGTTACCTGCATTTAACAACGACCCTTAAGGCAATGCAAACACGTTGGTACCGTCGCAAGCCGTCATCTATATATGACTGTCTGCGCCTTGCGGGGAATTTGAAATGTTGTTTACTACGTCACCGTGTAATATAACAGGCGAGTCGCAATAAAATTAAACAACACATGGGATCGTCTGAACGTCGTTCTAGTCTCAGGGAACTGCATTATTTGCTTCTATCGAATTACCCTTTGCATCAACAATGGAATAGCCAACAGTTTCGATGACTATATCACGAATAATGGCATATTATTTTGCAGCATGACGCCCTCAGTGTTATGTTGTGCGTTCAGCCTTTCCATCTCAATCAACAAACACTTCTTGGAAATTACTCACGTTTCGTCTATCATTAATCAGCAGCATGTGTCCAGCTGGTATTGTCGTCGTGTGAATATAGGATCGTATGAAAACGTATTCAAAACCAGACCCTTACTTGTCTGTCCTAGTGCCCCAAGACAGGTGTGTCATATATGCTGTCATTCGAACACGCACAAGGAGAGTTGATTAATTTTTACATGGCTATTCAAGCGAATATCTACGCGAGCCTCCACTGTAGACATTTGGCAGCAGTAGTATCAGCGCAATCAACTACATGACCAAATGCACTTAGCCTTTATTGCGATTAATTAATTGCATGAAACATACCTGACGCTTTGCTTTCCTTGTGACGTCAAAATGCAGACTTAGCAGAAAGGCATACGCAATGAAAGGCAGTATATATCATGAAGTATGTAATAAGGAAGTTGCGGTACAACGTAACTTGCCGTCTGCAGCCGAATTAAAAGCTATTTGTAAGTGAAGTGGGGTGGGGGTGCTGTGGTGAATGCTCAGACAGCTGGGTGGATATTATGTGAATCAGTGGATATGTGTAGTGGAAGGAGCGAAGTATCGACGAACACAGTCCCGAATACCCTTCAAAGGCATTTGGCACCATCATGTAGCGTCTGTAAGTGTCATTAGAACCAAGATGCCCATGGTTTGAAACAATAACAGGCATGCAAAAATATTGTTGGCACATATAGTAAAGTCAATCGGGCATAGTAAAGAGGCATGCTCATTGGTATATTTTATGAGTAAGCCCACACGGAACTGCATATATCAGAAGTTTATTCAAAATGCTGTTCATTCAGAGAGGGTAGCATTTGTCATATTGTATCATGGCAACTCCAATTATCTCTTAGGACGTTTCATGTTTGGCCAGGGTGTTGTATAAAGAATCAAATCAGAACTTCCACCTGATGGATGTGTCAGCTCGTATAACCAAACATTGTCTCAGATAAAAGGTAGCAATCAACGACCAAACCAGTGGTTGAGAGAGGCCTACTGCAATCTGATATTCAACCTCCGACATATGCTCGTTGCGTCGAGAGAATTCCTGTTAAATTGGCACAGGATGCTGCCTTAATAAAGCGTTCACTTGGACTGTAATGTTAGTAATAAACGGCGACGCCTCATCCAGTCTAATTATCTTGTCTATACTGTCAAGCAGTCTATACAAGCCATCGCATTGAACCCTATCGTAACGCACGCACTGACACTACACGACTCCACCCTTGCATTAATTAATATCGGTCCTTATTTTCGATGTTGTACAAGTATGGTAAGTCTTTTGATAATAAAAGGCTGGTTTTATGGGTCACTACACCATTAGGAAGTAGATTAATACGTATAATTTAGCGTCTTAACTTTTCGTGGACGACTTTTCGAGGACCAAAAGTATATACCAGGAATAAAAAGTGACAAAAATATTTTTAATCACATAAAACTATTTCATTGTATCAATTAAAATATGCCGAACAAATAATTGATAATTAATGATAGCAAAAATGTATTATAAAAATTTGTCCACGAATGGTTGGAGTCCACGAATGGTTGTAATCGTCACTATATATATACATATATATATATATATATATATATATATATATATATATATATATATATATATATATATATATATATATATATATATATATATATCTATATATATCTATATATATAGATATATATATAGATATCTATATATATCTCTATATATATATATATATATATATATATATATATATATGAATATATATATACATATATATATATGTATGTATTTATTATATATATGTATATATACCTTATATTTTATATATATATATAGATATATATACTTATATAAATATGTATTTATGTATATAATATATATATATAACAATGTATATATGCATATATTGTATATTTATCTATATTGATATAAGTATATGTTTATATATATATATACATATATACATAAATATATATATATGCATATATATATATATATACATATATGTTCATATATATATATGTATATAATTATATATATATGTATATATACCTTTAAGTTTGTATATAGATATATATTTATATATATATTTATATATATATTTATATATATATATATATATATATATATATATATATATATATATATATATATATATATATGCATATATATACATATATATGTGTGTGTCGGTGTTAATGTAATGTGTGTGTGTGTGTGTGTGTGTGTGAGTGTGTGTGTTTCCCTGACAAATATTCTTAGCAGTTCCAGCATTGCATATATATATATTGGTCATTGATCGAATGCAAAAGTGAAAAATTATTCGCGGTGGTAAGTTATCATCAAGCCTGAATAAAGAAGTTCAATCGCTCACGATTGAACTTTGAAATGAATGTCAATAGTACTCTGCCTACGTCACTTGTCTTTTATAGTTGCGAGTGATACAATGACAAAGGGGATGATAAGCCACTCGACTCGCCAAAAGGCCGAAGACATGAAACCTTAATATATGGCATCAGGTAGAAAACTTGAGTTACAAATGATGTGGCAGTCAAAAAGCCTTTTAAATGCATTAGCTTCATCGAAAGCCGCACTTTGCATTACCAAGAGCCTACTTTATTTCACACAATGCGAGCAGGTTCCAAACCAGCCGACATTGTTACGCTTTACCACGCACAATGCCAATGCTTTAAACAGTCCAGACACTGTGTGCTGTGAGAACAAGCAGCAGCCAAGTGCTCTTGGTTATGCCAGAGCAGGTGTAATACGGTCGAACTATTGCAGTAGATGAATGAAACTACTGTTATAGCAGTGATAACTACAAACGTAAAGACACAGGTCGGCGCCGCGGTCATATATAAAAAGATTGAAATTTCGATTGCAAACCAGGGAAAAGGAAGAATTTCTCTCGTAGTGAAATAGCGCAACAAACACGTTATATAAAGGATCAGCATCTAGTGAGTGAGTGACGGATGCGCTTTATACCTTCCCAAGCGGAGTGTTTTGTAGGGTCCGTTTTATCTTATATCCGCAACATGGCACGCGTACATCGATACATGTTTATATTGATCGAGAGCCTAATTTGAGACAGATATTAGTCCTGCACAGCTCTCTTGTTCAGATTATTGCTAATCTAGAAACTCATTTCTTCGACAGCAATTGCATTCACATTTGACCTTTACCCCATTTATGCATTTGTACATGACTACGTGGTTTCAGGCTGATTTCAGCTGTGTGCGAGCATAACTGCTCGTTGGGGAATGGGACAAGCATGTACTTTGCAGAAGGCGATTTCTTCAAATACTCGTATGAATTTTACACGTTTTTATATATCCTATTCTTTCTATATATACATATCCTATTCTCTGTCGGGACTACCCACCCAAACCATATGCCTATTATAATAATTCGTGTTGCGGTTGTCTAGTTCAGCTGATTTTCACATGCTCTGCAGGGTGATAACGATGCCGATCGGCTCGCTTTACCATGATGAAAATGACATACTGCCTCAACAGTCGGCATACAATAACGCTCAAGTTATCGCACGTTATAAAACGTACGTACCCGGTGTATTCAGACAGTAGAAGGCTACTGTTGCAAAACGATAGACACTATTGTGGTTTAAATAATAGCTTCTTTAGCTATTTAAATGTCATGCTGTTTGACTGAACTAACAAACTTGCATATGTAGAAGGGAATAGGCGAACTCGAGTTGATTGCACTCGGGTAAGATGTCCCTTGTGATTCTAACACAGCGAGAGGTCCTCGGTCTCATCGGATTGGTCATGTGAACCTTGAATAGTTAACACCTAAGTCTGATGCCCCACAAATTGAGCTGAGTAGAGATGATTTCACTCAGGAGCGATGTGTCATGCGATGGACGAAACTCGAGAAGATTACACCAAGGTCCTCTGTCATACGTGATGGATGAACCTCGAGATAATTGAACTAACATACGATGTGTCATACGATGGATGATCCTTGAGTTGATTACCCTTTGGTTAGTCATCATGCACAAGGTGGCGTCTGGTCCATTAAGCAGCCGACTGCATTATCTGATGTAAGTCAGAAGGGTGAAAGGATATGGTCTGGGGTGGGGGGCTGTTCATAATTAAACATACTGATTTGCTCCTCACGGACCCTGATGTGGCAAATGCGTACTTTGTCACTATAAATCTATTGTCGGGCGTAGGGCCGACCTTTGAAACTTACCTTCACTGGTACTTTTTTTTTAACCTTGACTGATACTCTTATCCCGAATATCAAATGCCGTATTCACGGATTTAAAGTAAGAAAGAAATGATTTATATTCAACTACCAGCTTAGACCTCAAAGTCTTGTTACAAGAGACATTATATCAGCTGGCCGCGATGCCGTAAAAGTACAAACGTTCTTTGATGCGTTTGCTATAGCCGTATATCCGCGCATGCTCGCACTAAGCTTAAATTATCACGCTGCTTGTCAACATACCGTAGCTATCCTAAAACATAATGAAATTCGTGCACTATTGAGTGAACACGGACATGAACCTGAATGAGGTGACCCACAATAAACGGAAATACAAAAGTGAAATCCGTGCAAAATATGTGCATACATTGTCACAATAGCGTTAGCGTTGTTGAAAAGAAACCAGATACTAGGTTATTTGCCCAGCGATAAAGGTGCTAGAACCATACATAGTTATGCAAATAAGTTTTGTGTAACGGGTCAGGTGCCAATATACACAAATCTATACATTACGTTGATACTTCTAAGAAATTGTTGTGATCTCCACCATGGCCCGGATACAATATATATATATATATATATATATATATATATATATATATATATATATATATATATATATATATATATATATATATATATATATATATATATATATATATATATATATATATATATATAATATATATATATATATATATATATATATATATATATATATCTATATATATATATATATATATATATATATATATATATATATATATATATATATATATATATATATATGTGTGTGTGTGTATGTATGTATGTACGTACGTAAGTACGTGCGTACGTATATATATGATATATATATATACATATATGTGCTATAAACAAGAGACTATTGGTACACTTAAGCGCCTAAATATGTTTGATAGGGTAAAGGGATTAGACACAATGTGATTATATAACTGTAGCAAGGCACGGATGAGACGATCATTCATTTCAATGCGGTTGTAGATACGTACTCTCGAGATGTTAGCCTTTTCGGCACAATGACACATGACTTTCGCCACAAATCAAATCACCACATATGCATTTTGGCTCCCTATGGCAGCACTTGCTAATATAGGGAAGTTACACCAACACGTTGAATGCTTTTGAAGCGCCATGCCATCATGCATTGATATTACTGTCTAAATTAACAGAACAGGTGTGTGGATTTCTAAGCATTGTATGCACGGGTAAACATATACCCAGGTTCATTAATCTATCATTTTGCTACTAGAAGTCCATTAATACATCATTGCCAAAAGTAACATATAACGTAACTATGTCGAACCGCCTTTGCCTCATAAGTATAAATTATACTTAAGCTTTATACTGTCCGAGATTTCAGTGCCTAACATACATTCTTGCGGTGTGATTAAATATGATGCTATTACTCTATGCCACGTGCTACATACACTATACGGAAGTTAAGCTTGGATGTAAATAATCAGACTACGACATCAATATCACATAGTGGGTGGAGGTAATTCTACAATCTACAGGAATTAAGCGTACTGGCCTAGCAATTCATGCCTGTGTCTTCTATTTTGATTCCATGTATTGTTATGCTCGTTTGTATTCAATGTGGTTACTCAAAGCATACAGCAATCAACTATGGCACATCTTGAAGGCATCATGAGTCGTAAATATTTCAGCAGACGATAGAGGAGAGATACATTTGAGGGTAGAGGAACTGGGGAGAGGTTGTGGTGCTTGGCAGATATATTCTATGATAGCTATATTGGGAAGATACAAGAAGTTTTCGCGATACTAGGCGATACATGTTTCAGTAGTGGTGTTTGGGATATGTATGTTATAGTAGTTGCTCAACTAAGGAAGTAGAAATAAGCTCAATTCCACCGATGTGTGTTGGGTACAATGACAATACATCGAACCCGAGAGGTAACAGAGCAATATTCCTAGTATTTATGTTTTTGGCGCATATGAGGCCAAGGATATATTGTAGTATGTGCCGCGCCACCATGCCATTTGGAAAAATGATGGATGAAATAAACCCACTGGTTATTTGTGAAACATTGTCGTGAATAAATCCGTTTGTGCAATGGAATCGCAATGTACTCAGTAGCCGCTAGCTAAATGTTGATCATGCCTGACACATCACGATCACGTGACATGCATCTTGGTACAAATCTTCTTAGGCAAAAATACAATGTTCATTCCATACGGTAATGCGTAATGCGTGTTTCAAACGGACAACGCTTTGAAAGGCAACTCAACAAAATTGATATTAGCCTAAACGATGAATCTAGACGATGAATAAACTTTCAACTTCCCGCTGCGGTTACACAACTAATTATCCATTTGATGATGAAGTATCATGCTGCTAAAGTGATAAATAGTTGAGGTGACCCTTACTGCTAGGATCCAGGGTAGTCCAATAAAATCACAGCCTCCATACATGATGCAAAATTTCTCGTCATTAATATTTAGATTCACTAACAGCGAGAGGGAGCGCTCAATCTATCTGCTGTCGAAACAATTTGCGTTTACAAATCAAGTGACAAGGGAATTTGATATGATAATTATCTACAAATTTCCTTGTCCATTAATGCCATTACAATATCAGTAATATCATGTCAACATGGCACCCTGTCGTCTGCTATACAGCCATTTGCAACATTGCTTTTCTGCTCTGAATGCAAACTAGTCCACGGCCACCAAAAGAAGCAATATATGTGGTTTGAATCTAAGAGTCACAAGCACTTTCCTTATGCGTAATATTGTAAATGAATTAGGGTAGGTAATAATTCAATTAGCTAGCCGTGTCTCAAGATAATATTAGATTGCCTTGGATTGAATGTATACGCTGCGAGCCAATTATTATGCGTGATAAGAAAACACTATCTACGGCGACAGAGCGACAAACACAGCATAGCACGACCAGTAATTTGTCATATTATTTTGTCATTTCTCCAATACATAAACTATGGAATTACATTTGCTTTTAGCATGATTCACGATTGATTTGAATACCAGAGATAGTTTGGCCATTTAAGCTAAAACATGGCTATCAATCTATATATTCCCGAGAAGGATAACACTATTGAATGTTCCCATGGACACAGAACCGTACTGATGATAATTGGAAGATGCAATTGAGCTAAAGGAATATCTTCTGCTGAAATCATTCTTATTATTTGATCAATAGATACGCAGCACAATCAACACATCTTTCATCCTGATGATTGAAAACGTGAGGAGATGACCCATAATTAGCTGGTATAATATCCAACAAAGGAGATCAAGATCAAGCAGCGGCGTAGGTGTTTGGGCGTGCTTGGTGCCTTACCATGACAACGAGCTGTGACTGACGCGTAGATAATCGTTGTTAACTAATGCGCCAGCTGCAATTAACACATAACAACTTTTAACTAACAGACGCATGCGTGGATTTAGGCGAGTGTGTACATATCCAGCTAACTTTTCTCTGTAGGCTGCAAACTTATTGTGTAGGAAGCAATTGTGCTAGAAAACATGAAACGTAGTTCCCTGTGCGTTACAATGCATAGACAATAATTGTCATAATCACCAGTTGAGATAATATAGTGCAGCTTGACCCAATGTCACCATATAATCAAATTAACGACTGGTCAACGTATGTATAAACGAAAGATGCAATCCCCCTTTTCTATGATACACTTAGTTCTCGTAGCTGGGCAACTCCGACAACAAACCTGATGAAGACACATGAAAAATCAACCCACGTCACAAAGCATTTATCATAGCCACATCGATCAAATAACGTTTCGACAGCTTTTGATAAGCAGCTATATTAGCTGGTGAGGAGCCAGCCCACATGAACGTCTAAGGGGTTCTTTACATTGTTCATTGCCAACAGCTATTTGTGAGCTTACATTTAAGAAAAACAAAGCAGCAAATGACAAATGATCCGGTAATTTGTTTACAATGTGCAAATAAAGTGAGCCAGCCATGACGTCGACGAGAGAGCATCACTGACATACGTTAATAGACCAGACAGTCTACCCAGACATTCATGGTCAGATATCACAGACTAAAGGGGACGTCCGCGAATTGTCCCAGAACCTTCGTCCAAAGCACTGACAAGTACGCCAACAAAATTCGTTGTAACATGTCCTAAACATTGGCCTAATCTAGTTTCCTCCATGAATATTGCCTCATTTACATCTATACTTGTACCTGGCTTAACAGTTAATTTGGTTGGTCGCACCGCCAAATTAGTCAAGTGGGTATTTATCAATATGATGATTGTTTTCGAGTAGATAAAGTGGTATATAAATCCTGTCAATATATCCCATATTGTTCAGATTGTGCTAAAGGCATCCAAAGAAGTCAATATGAAAGAATTGCAAAATATCCATTTCTGAATACCGCCTACACTTGACACTAAAATATATCCCAATGTTCGTAACATTCTGCCATGCGTTCCTCACGGAATTTGTGCCTGATTTAACAAGTAATTTAGATGGTTGCACTCCCGAATTTAGTCGCTCGGGTAATTGTCCATATGGTGATTGTTTCCGAATGGATAAATTGGTAGATAAATCTTGTGAATACTCCACATACTGATTAGATTGTGCTTAAGGCTTCCAGGGCAGTCGATATATACAAGAAGTCGTAGTCTTCACCGTAGCAGTAAAGAGGCTCATCAATTAGTATTTACATTCAGAGACGGCCCCATGCATCAATTAACTCAGTTTTGCCCAGCCCATAAACACAATGACCCGAGGAAACAGGAAGCACTGACACTATATGTTGTCTTACAAACTGGAGGTTATATACACCTGCATACCTGCATAGTCGAACGCAGGAGCAATTCCCTTCTCCATTTACGTCGTAATACACCATCAATATCTTGCCGACATGGCCCTTCTTCGTTTGCTTAACACCCATTTACACCTTTGCATTCCTTCTCGGACTAAAGAGTAATCCTCTACTAGAAGCAGCGAGATTTCATTTTAATCAGGACGTAGTTCTCTTATACGTCAGGACAATATTTCAATTAGCCAGCAGTGCCTCCAGAATATATCAAAGCACCTCAGAAGTGATATATTGCTACAGACCAACAATTGTGCATTATATAAGAACTGCACTCTCTCACTCTCTCTCTTTCTTTCTCTCTTCTTCTCTCTTTCTCTCTCTTTCTTTCTCTCTTTCTCTCTTTCTTTCTTTCTTGCTCTCTCACTCGGTTTCGTCTTCATGTACAAATCTGTTATGGTCAACTGAGTGCACATAGCGTGAGTGATTTCTATCGCAAATACTTATTTGACTTTTTGATCTGGTACATTGATAACTGATAAAGTTCCTGTATTGAACTAAGATTTAGTCAACGAGTGAATGCGTTATCTCCACATGACAATGAAGACAACATCCATAACGAGCTCGTTGCCGTCAAATTACATTCGAAAGACATAATTATCTAATTATCTGAAATAAGAGCAGTTGTGTAGGATCGTTCAATGTCAAGTGGCACGAGATTTGGAGCTGCACATGACCGGTAAAAACCTATTTCCACTATTTACGCCGATAGAATGATGGAATGCTTTTCTTTGTTGCTGAAGTGCGTTTATTTGGTATGGGCTGCAAATACTGCACATACGAAAATAAAGCGACGGCTTAGACAAAGGGTTGTGATTGGTAATGATGTAGACACCACCTCTTTGTTATTTTGTCAGTAGTTACTGGTCTGCCTGGTATACGAGTACTCAAATGCTTCATTTAGTAGTATAATATTCCTGATACAGAACAAGAGACATGCAGTAAAACAAAAATAGCGGTGATGTATTACACATTATTTCCAACAAATTGACTCATACTAAGAACGTTTTCGGGAAACTTTCTACATAACACATTGAGTGTGAGCTTGGATATGAGAATGTTCCGGATCAGAGAGTCGTCAACATATCTACCTAGCAGCAGCTATTGCAATTGTTGGCAGATAATTTTTTCACCACCAGCATCCAGCACATATTTGATTTGGACCAAAACCAGTCATCAATCAGTAGCTTAGTGTTTGCACACGGATATTACAAACGATGCGTAGCACCTCAGGTTTTAGAGATGCAAATTCATGTTTCCAACGGTTGGATAGTTGGGCTTTCAGAAGGTGTCATGTCTTTCAAAGTCTTCACAGCGTAAATTCCAAGGAAACCATATGAATCCACACTCATGTTATTGCAATTACAGTATACATTGGTTAACAATATATTTTATCGACATCGTCATATACAGACACGGACAAGATCGTTGTGTAATAGCTTGAGCAGGAAGCAGTGCGCCACTGCCGCTATGGAAAACTTTTGGGTTGGGTCAACATTTGGTAGGAATACGAATCGAAAGATCATCCGCCTTGACCATTGGCAGAAACATCGAATGATTTGCAATTTACTTGCTTTACTTAATTTGCAATCTACCAAAATAATGGAGTGATAACGGATTATTATAAGTTAGGTTGATACATTGTTCACACACGTGCATTTCTTTTTTAAAAATCTAAAATACCATATGGTGCTTGGTCATCGTGTAACATATATACCAAGGGTATTGCATCATATAGAAAATCATCTCTTTACGTGCACCTCTTTTTATCAATTTAAATCTATCATTGTGAGAACTACTGACTTGGTTAACTCTGTTTATTTGCGCACCTCCTTATGAGATTCCGACTTGTGGTGGATGAGTTGATGCTCAGCGTCTAGCACATGAGACAGAAGACTGCACGCATTGCATAGATGTGCTAATGAATTACAGGCTATATAGTTGTTATTGAGAGTGAAATATAATGGGATTAATGGGTTCGGTTACCACCATGTCAACTCAACTACTGGCTATTTCATCATCCAAATAATCACGGCGTAAGGAAGCATTTCAAAAAGATTGTGATTATATGTTGCTGATAACATAGTAAGAAGTCCACTTGCAGCCTGTCTGGCATAATGCTACTATACGATGCAAGAATTGCTACACAGCAGCGCTTATTTGACGGCAATTTTGCATCTTCTGATATTTTCAACCAATGCATGTGCAAACAGTTTTAACAAAAGCTTCAAAGGTTTGATTTACCTAAAAGTATGTGATGTCAAAGGAAAGAAACGACATCCAAAATATCTTTATAACGATCACGCAATTGGTATTCGTGCCAGTCATATCTCATACATGCGTCGTTCTGTAGGGAAGCAGATACTGTCAAGAATATGCTTAATTAACATCTTGTACACGTTCCGAAGTGCCCTATTTAATATTCCTTCAGTTAACTAATTATATTCTTCTTCGGATGAAATAACACGGCCTTGTGCCAAATCAGCCAACAAGCGTCAATTAAATGTGTCTGCCAAGGAGGCGATGCTCAGTTCTAAGCTTTGAGTCATCCAACAGCTGTACGCGGAGTAACTGAGAAGCGCAATATATCAATGAAGATTTGCTGTAAGAGTAATGATGGAACACCGCTAATCAGCTTGTTCTAGCGGAACTAGACAGAACAATGTGAAGCTGGTTCCTCTCTGTGGCACGGGTCCAACGTGATACATTGGTCTATCCTTAGTGTTGGTAAGATGGGCTGGTGAATATTTCACCAACAAAGGTTGAAATAATATCCTATGACGCGCAGTATGTGTTACCATATAACTTTGTGAGATTGTAAACGCACAGGGAGTTTTATAAGCCCAAATACACGCGTGATGTGATATATGAAAAGATGCGCTGTTCTTTGTGCATAAGGTGAAGTCGTTCTAGCAAGGAAAAGAGGCAAGCTGACTGATTTATTTAAGGATTGCGTCTGCTATGGAATACTAATCAGCAGTTAGGTCAAATATCTGTCTTGTTATATCTTGGAAAATCCCACTCTCAAGGCGTTTCCGGTTTGGCCAGACCTAATGGTCAATTATCAGATTAGAATAACCACTTGATGGATGAGTTCTTTTACATGAATACTTATTGTCCCAGACACAAGGCACCAATGCATTATCGAGTCACGGGACGAATGAGTGCTGCTCCAGTATGGCAGGTCATGCAAGCCTGCGACATGCGCTCGAGGGATTTTTCATTAGACTCGTGCTAGATGCTGGCGGCTACCAAGCGTCAATATACCCGTAATATCAATTATAGCGTCAACAACCTGGCATTGAGTGTCAGTAAAAAATGGCGGCGCCTCATCCATTATTACCCAGACTGTCTGTTTAAAACGCCATCGCGTTGAACCGAATCTTAACTGATGAACAAAAACACTGCACAAGAATACTCTTTCATAAAACAAAATGCAACACACTAATTAAGATTATTGAGGCAAACAGCCTAGGCAATACATGGTCCGGTTTGTGTCATTTCCTCTAGTAATGACAGAATGTGTCATGTTGATAACAAAAGCTCGTTCCAATCGTAGTGGTACTTTCGTAAAGCGTTGAAGACATGCCTATCTGTTAGTCGTTTTTTCGAAAAAGTACTTTTGTTTGGCAGAAAAACAAGGTTCCTCAACATTTTGTCGTCCAGTTACATATTAATTATGGCGCTGAAACACTGATTGCTGCTCCATGTAACGTGAAAGAAAATCAACTAAAGTATGACATATCCATGAGCAGGAGCATTATTCTAACACGGTATTTTTCCAAATTAATTTCCCTCGCAATAAGCCGATCGTGTTAAATGTGGAAAGGCGAGGAAGTACCGTTCCTTAAATGAGGTTGGTCCCTGGAGTTGCAACGTCTATAGGCATGAAATCGACTCTTCTGCACAACAGTAAAGTTGGCTTTAAAAGCAAGTGCAAGTAGAATGCGTATATATATATAGAGATAGAGAGAGATAGAGAGAGAGAGATAGATAGAGATAGAGAGAGAGAGAGAGAGAGAGATAGAGAGAGAGATAGAGAGAGAGAGAGAGAGATAGAGATAGAGAGAGAGAGAGAGAGAGAGAGAGATAGAGAGAGATAGAGAGATAGTGAGAGAGAGAGAGATAGAGAGAGAGAGAGAGATCTCTCCTCTATAGAGAGAGAGAGATAAGAGAGAGAGAGAGAGAGAAAGATAGATAGAGAGAGATCTCTCTAATTCCCTCTCTCTCTATGAGATATGTCTCTCTAGATAGATCTATCTCCTCTCTAGATCTATCTCTCTCTCTATCTCTCTCTATCTCTCTTTATATCTCTATATAGATATATATATCTATCTATCTATATATATATATATATCTCTATATCTATATATATATATCCCTTTGTATATACATATATGCATTTATGCATTTATCTCTGATTATATTAATGTATGTATATATATTAAAATATATATATCTATATATATATAAATATTTATATATTTGTATCTATAAATACATATATATGTATATATATGTATATATATATATATATATATATATATATACATATATATATATATAGATATATATATATATATATTTATATATATATATATATATATATATATATATATATATATATATATATATATATATATATATATATCTATATATATATATATATATACATATATATAGACATATATATATATATATATATTTATATTCGTAGCTGCAGCCGAAGCTAGGCGGGTTATACATAGCTTGTTACATGCTGATAAGAAGCACTTGAACGCTTGTGATGTTTATCCATACACTGCACCACTGCCATTAGCTTTTGCTTTTTGAACGGATACAATTGTGATTGCATAGCCTGCGATGTGATGAAATTGCGGGCCTAAATCAAGTTACCCCACTGACGCCCTCTGGCTTTTAACGCGCTCACATTTGGACTACTTTCTGAATATCACGATCAATCGAGCTTGGCAAGTGATATCCCCATATCATCCACGTGACCATGCGATAACATACTTATCGCGATGGCACCTACACGCGATAATCCAGCGCACGAATTTATCAATGGAAACATGCAACTACCATCCACATGGAACAATCCTTGGATAAATTTGTAAACAAGGGTGATATCTCCCTGCGCCCTTCTGAAGACCAGGATCGGCAGGCTAAGACACGTAATGCAGATCTGCCATCTGCTGGACCAGTTTTGTTGCCCTTCGCAGGACTGCCTCATTCAACTCAATATGTTTAACAGGGCCTGATCAGCCTTTTTTAGAGGCAGTTGGAGGTCCATTTGTCCATATATACGAAAGACCTTCTGACAATCCCCACAAGCCATGTGCTTACGCTATGATATTGTGGCAGTGGGTGGAGAATGACAAATTGTTATCTACAAGAACCCCTAGATCCTTTTCAACACTACTTTCCTTGAGGAATACTTTGCTAGAGCCTTCCCCCATACTGTACTTGTGGTACGCGTGCTGCTTGCAGAGATGTAGGACTTGGCATCTCTTTAGGAGGAAGATGAGCTGCCATTCTTGTGACCACTTGAACATGACGTCTCTGTCAGGCTGGAGTTTGGCGCAGTCATTTTCACAGTTTGCCCTGTCATAGATCTTTGTATCATCAGCGTAAATTTTGATGCCACATTGTACAATATCTGACAGGTCGTTGATAAATATCACAAACATAAGTGGACCCCAAATGTTATCCTGGAGAATTCCACTTGTAACATCTGCTCACTTGGACAATGCACCTTTCACACAGACTCTTTGTTGCCTTCCTTCTCACAAAGAGGAAATGTGTGTCTTTTTGCGCCGCTAGTGGGCTGAATAAGGTATTTATGCAGTCATCAAATAGCAGCAATGTGAGGTTTATGCAACTAAACTAATAATTGTAGCTCTGTAAACGTATTACTCAGACTGTCAGAAATTGCATTATAAACGTTTACCACCTTGAGATCCCTTGAGGATCAATGCGATGGCGATCTGCACTAGTTCAATTGTTGCAAATCTGTCGGCTGGGCTCTAGTGATATTTGCTGTTTGTTTCTTGCTTTTGTTCGGCTTAGCACAAATAGTTGGGTTAACTTGCTTGTTACTCTGCTTGTTTACATCAGAGCTACTGGGGCGTTCCAGACATTGATCAGGGTTTCCACGGGTAACACACATTCATCGCCATTTAAGCTACCCACTGCGGTCATCATGTCTAGATATTTCTGTTCACTATTGCATAATGGTCGAGCACTCGCTGAGCGGTCCCCCCCTCTTGGGAACTGACATACCCGTAGTTTCCATGCTGGACCGTCCACTTTGTATATCCATTTGCCGGTGGTATCTGCCTCTGTCCGATTTTTTGCCTCAGTGTTCATACTACTAACTCTGTCCCGTTTAGATGGAGTAAGGTCGTTTGAGACACTTAACATCTTAAAGGTCTTTGAGAGCTTAGCTTAGAAAGGCTCTTCATGATTCGGGCCTTCTTGTTTTTGTTTTCCAGGACGACTTCCATCGGCCTCTGGGTGTCTTCTGATTTTTTACCCAGTCTGATTATGCTCTTGATCTTGACCTCAGTTATTTCAAGAGCCTCAGTGAACAAGGACTCATGGTAACCTCTGTCTTCGCGACTTTTTCCCTCCAATTGCTGCGCATTAATGACATCCTGCATGGTGTTTTTATAATCTGCTGCTAAGAGTGCACTTGGTGTGTCTATTGCAACTAATTTCATCTGCTTTTGGGACATCTTTGCAGGCCTGCGTTGCTTTCGAGATATCCTCTTCAAAACCTTTTATTTGTTCCTGCACTTTCTCGTCAATAGAGGAGATAAATTCTGTTCAAGGGTTTAGGAATTTGCTTGTGGTCTAATAGTTATTCAGTTGACTGTATAAAAATCATCTACGTGTGTGAGCGACTGGGCATATAATGACATCCAAAACAAAGAAGAGTTTACTGCTTTGCACGCTTTATGACGTTGTCGTCGCGAGGCACGCCTACATTGAGTCATAATAATATTGTGAGGCTTATATTCGACCGATGTAATCCTTGCGCATCTCGCTCGGTATAGGGA
Source organism: Urechis unicinctus (assembly GCA_034190875.2). Classification (NCBI taxonomy): domain Eukaryota; kingdom Metazoa; phylum Annelida; class Polychaeta; order Xenopneusta; family Urechidae; genus Urechis; species Urechis unicinctus. The sequence goes on from CM067350.1 coordinate 60,609,442, forward strand.
TAATCCTGTTTCTGGAGCTGAATCTTATTGCAAAAGCTGAGAGCTTTATATAAGCATTTCGATTCTGCTGAATGTGACCTGCAATATATCTATCAAAATACGACGAAGGGGTCTCCGTTATGTGCATTCCCCGGGTGCATTCACACCCCTCGGCCACTGCAGAGCACTACATTCAACTGGAATGATCGTTCAACTCAAATGAATGTTCAATTTAAGTGCTTTTGTAGTAACGTGTCTACCCTACCGTACATCCTATTACACTGCGCGCGCTTCTCATGTGTTATTAAGGTCAAGTATCCGTTACATTGACCAGTCCCTCACACTTAAGTGTTTACGTAACACATGGGTCTTTACTCTCTGTACACTTACGTGTATTTAATTCTCAGAATTACATTATGCTCAAGTGTACGCAGTACTCCTGTGTTTGGGTTGCTCATATATCCCGCATACCAGTTTGTACGTTTGTTTTAGATCAAGTACAAGCGAGGAATTTTCGGTCATCTAGCATGACAACAGGATGAAAAAACCGCGGATGGACATGGAGAGAAAAGGTCAAGGTTGATCATCGCACTCTCACTCAGTTCAGCTCACGTCACAATAAGGTACACATCTAAATCCTGCGTGCAAAAAGCGTATCCAATGAGCTAAGCGGACAGGCAAACAACAGCATGCATGCAGGACATATATAGCCTGAATACTAGTGTCGTGACAATCAATCAGCGCTGTCGTGAATTTAAAAAAACCGACTTAACCAGAAGAGCCGCTCATTGCGGTTGGTGCTCAACAGCCCACTCTAATGACAGTGCTTGACAGCATCTGGAAGCCCTCCTGTGCGAAGACCTACGCGATCAACTGATACATTCGATGGTGGGCTTTTAGAGGGGAATCGAAGGATTGTCAGTCAAGTCAAAATTAGGTAGCGATTGGTTTGCGAGTAGTTTGCGACGAATTTCTAGGAATAATCTGCCAAGACCCCACGGGACACCTTGCTGCCGTCATTTTAGGGCATCGAGTTAATTTTAACTCGGACTACGAACCTCGTGCGGCGTATCCCGTCGCAAACTGATCGCCAACGAATCGGCCGCTGCCTGGTCGATGACCAGCAGGGCATATCGGGGGCACTCTATGTAGTTTTTAAATACAAGTTCCATAGTACAAGTCTAACAAGATGCCCAAGGCCAATAAGTAAGGACAGTCCAGGAGGGATGAACTTAAGCGACCTGCTTGTTTCGGCCTCCCAGACACAGACCCTACCGCCCTGGGCCATACCGACTCGTTTTCAGAGATACTGGTTGGCTTCGCCCGCCGGGACCGTGGAGAGCAGAACCAGCCATAGCCCCAGTCGGATATCCATCCGGATGAATACCAGAGCATGTGTGGACTAGTGTTGTTTTTCAATGCTTTGCACTTAGCATGTTCTTTTTTGATAACGACAGGTCTTGTACTAATATCTGTTTTCAGTTTCTTAAATACAATAGAAGCCCTAACTACTATGAAAGCAGAATAAGGAAAAAGGAATGAATATGCTTCAGTCATGTACAATATATTTCATCCCGAAAACATAGATGAATTAGGTGAGAGTATTGCTGATGATGACGGTGATGCTGTGGATGATAATCACGACGTTTATGGGGATCAAGTAATGAGTTGTTACAGATGACGATGATGATGAACACATAAGTAATGCTTGGTGCAAGGACATTCTCGTTATTGACATGTGTGCAAATGATGATGATCGTTACTAAAAATAATATGAACAGGCGGAAAGCAGCAGCCACCACTTTGGTTATTCATCTGCCGCACATTCATTATAGATTCAGTACTCATAGTTAATGTTCATCGTTATTTTCCACTTAATAAGGACAAATATAACGCTAAGAGATTTGTTGCCGAGAGCCTTACAAAATTGACGTCCTTGAATGCATGAAATACTTGCGTCACTAATCCAATAGCATGATGTATTCAAGTAAATGTATCAGAACATGATTAATTATATTTTGGTTCTTTTGCATTACAAAGCATTAACTATGAGGGTATAGTTCATGTGTAACGCAGTAGACGAACTTTGAGTTGATTACACTCCGGACCGATTATTTATGTAATGGTGCAACTTCAAATGAATGTCTGATATATCATGTGATGGCCGAACCTCCGGATAATAACACTCAGGTCCTCTGTTTCATATGATGGACCAACCTCGGGATAATCCAGCCCACATGCTATGTGTCAAATGATTGAACAACCTCTAGTCAGGCATTATGCACCAAGGGACACCTGGCCCATTCAGCAGCCCCGTGTATAATATAATGAGAGTCAGGAGGGTGATAGCATTTATTAAGGGGAAGCTCTAAATTTATTTAAAATTGAAAAAGGATATTATCAATATGTAAGGTTGACGCATAAAAATACTTATATTGTTTTCCTGGGCCCTGATCTGGTCAATACAACGGTATTATTAGCAGATGTTTTGACATGACCCCATAGCAAAGTCAATGCAAAGCTTAGGTAAGCGATGAATGCCTCTGGTCGATTACGTAAGGTTTGGCCTACTTACGCAAGACCAGCCCGCAGAAAGCCTACTCGCTACGCTGATGCAGTAGAAAGAATTCAAACTAAGCGTCCTTTTTACCGTTTTTTCTTACAGTGAATGCTTAAAATACTGTTACAATCATTATCACGAGGCCAAGTTCGAAATACTGTCCAAATTTCAGGTGCGTAAATACAGCCGTTCAGAGATATAAGCGAGGAGAGAACTCGTAGCAAAAATCGCGATAGGTACTCTAAAACACGTCATTATACAAAGTACAAAAAAGTGAAAACAATTTTTTTTTCGCCTATTACATGCTACGATAATTGCTTGTTACAACCGTGTAATTCATATGTTCATAACTGCAGTAGTTATGGAGAAAATAGTTGCTATGAATTGGGAAAAAATCGACCAAAAATCGATCCCATAAGTCTCCATCACTGCACATGCGCGTCAAACTTGTTTGGTAGTTGTGTCCTAACTTGATCTAATATTCCCAAAAATGTCATGTTGATATGTCTCACTGTTTCGGAGAAAAGCCCGGAGAAGAAAAAAAATAAACAATTCTGACGAAAACAGTATGTCTTCCAAATATCTTTGGAAGACAAGATAAGAAAGACAATGACTATATATCACAACCGATTGTTGTGACACCCAATTACTTGTGTATAAGTTCGAGCATGTGCTAGAAACGCCCTATTATGTTGAAAATATCAGGCATCAAGCCTTACACCTACTAATTTCAGTAGACAGCAAAACTGTTTAGCCGTGAGTGAAAGCGCAGCAGCATGAATGGAGCACCAATTAGACGAATAATGCTTTCTTAAGCCACATATTCCAATCCCAGCGCCTTATCGAATATATCAAATAAAAAAAATCAGGCCAATAAATAGCAGCCTGCCTATTTGCAAACTGTGGACGCACCATTGGCGATAGTTATGCCCCCTTACACAATGCGACCCCGTCGTACATATGGATATATGCAACGTAAAATGATTTCACTAAACAAAAACCAGGACCGAAACAGGACCAGTTTACAGTACAGCACGTGTTTTTAATGACCTCACAAGGCGGTGCGGCAGTACTGAGAAGATATACGTTGTGGCTGCAGTGCTGCGGAGAAACATGTTTTAATAGTGGCGTTGGGTATGGTGATACATGCTATGATAGAGATATACATGTCATTGTATAAGTACTGGTAATATAAAATGATATGGTGGTGGTGAGATATATGCTATAGTAGCGTGATTGGGAAATGTTTGCCATACATCGGCGATGCATGTTTTAGTAGTGGTTTTTAGGTCAATGTAGTTGTGGTGATGATATGTCATGGTTGTACCACTAGTGAAATAGAAGTAATATGTGCAAAAGCCAACACATCGAACCCGAGTGACAACAGGACCGTATACCTGGATTATATGGGTTTTTTTGCGCATTTAAGGCCAAAGAATTTGTTTTGTTGGACGGTTGAAAATAAAGTACATGCCGTGTCAACATGCGAAGTAGTGAATTTATGGATGAAATTAGCCCAGCATCTATTCTACTCTTAACTAAGGGTGATTGCATTACGATATGTTCGTGTTATCTGCATCTCGATTCGAAGCGTCTTAATCATCGGAGACTTGCAATGCTTCCGGCGATCAATTACACGCTTGCCTGACACATGGCAGTCTGTTATAGCTTCTTTTCGCGTAATTTATGTTATTATGCAGAATCTCGGAAGCAATCTTTCTAAAAGGTAAATGTTGTGTTTCGGTAGTTAAAGAGGAGTTTGATGGATGTGCCGGGTGGTAGGAAGCATTGACGGGGCTGTGTACGATATGATGCATAGCACAGGTGAGAGGGAAATAAGTTAAAACTTAATTTAGATTTTATTTTATTCAATTGGTATGGACGGAACTGGGCGTTTTTAAAATGTATTCATGATACTTGCTCGCTTGGTTGAATGCACAGTTTACACTCATCCATCAAGAGACTAACAGCTTCTATCGTGTTGTTGGCTCAATAATTTTCGCCAAGTTGTATTCAAGCTATAGTGAGCAAACTGCAACTTATAGCAATGTCATTCTTCTTGGATATTTCCAGATATCATTGTCCGTGGAAACTTAGCGTTGGGCACATGTGCTTTGTTGTCAATTATATACTGCAGTGGAATGAAGTGACTTACGAATGAACGCTCATTTCTCATTTTTGGCATTATATGCTTGTTGCTCACTGTACACTCTGTTTAAACTCTACATTTACTCTGATTTATTACAGACAAGACCCGCGCTGAATAATTCAAACTGTATAGCCTACCCAGGCAATTAATGAAGGATCAGAAAGGGCACCAGGAAACCCTTAGATTTAGCATAATGTATTCGTAGAAATACATACAGAAAAAATTAACTGGCTCATGTGAGATTACTTAGGCATGGAGGGACACCATTGGGAAACGGCTCAGTAGGCAAATGTATGCGGAAACCGTTATATATGCCTGTATGCTCGATTATATTTCAGAGTTGTGTCGATTCGACACCAGAATATATCAGCAACTGTTGAATTTCGAACGAGTTGGAAAGTTGAACCGTTTATGTTTGCCTTAATGCTTCAGCAGGAGAAGTCAAGGTGATACGCATTACACTATTATTACCATTGGCACTGCAGCCAGTAATTAAACTTTTTTCGTCGGAGAAATAGGCAAGAATAGTTCAATATCATTGGAACGACTTACAGGAATAAATATGTAGCGGTAATGGAGTTGCAAAAAGAACTCATCAACTTATGAATACAAACTGTTCATGTTGGACACATCTGAATACCATAAGATGCTTCTTGGTCTTCAAGACAAAATCACAATGTCCTATTTTCTTTGAAATGTATTACTAGCGCAATCAATGCCTTAAAATGTTGTATTGCTCGTAATTGCCCCATGCATTAATTAAATGATCTTCGCCAAGCTCATAACCCCACCCACGCGCTCTCACAGAAGACAGAAATTGTCATTAGTCTTCAAAATGTCGCATGGAATGAGAATAATACATAGTCCGAATAAGAGTTATTGCCTTGTTTAGTAATGACTTAACAACACCAGCAATGTCATGTCAACACGGCTTTATATCGTATACTGAACAGTCACATTCATCATCACCTGCTCTTACTAAAAAGTAATCTACGGCCGCCAAGAGAATAGCATCTGTCATTTCAATCTAGGAGTAACTAGCTGTTATATACGTTATATTATGACTAATTCAATTAACAAGCAGTGCTTCTAGAAAATATTAAATCGTCATAGAATGGATATATACGCCAAGAGCCAGCAATCGTACAACAAAAGGGCAATGTACCTTTCTGCGCACTGTCCATGGATAGAGTGGTTGAAACCGACAAATACAGCTATTCACTTACATAAGGTATGTTGTCATATCACTTTTATTTGTCAGATATATCAGCTGTGGGATAACATTGATTCACCGTATTATTTAACAGCAATAGGTAGTTAGGCCATATAATCATAATCAGGGTTATCGATCATTATATTTCTCAGAAACATTTTAAATGCTTTCAAAATAATAATTTATCCAAGCTGGTTTATAAATCTCTTTATCTTACGTCATACATACCATATAACCCATCATGGGACAAGTTACTCGCTTCGAAATGTTCCTTTCAGCAGCAACATTGCTGAACAACATTCCAGAAATAGGAAAATTTACAAAACCCACTCCAATGGGATAATTTATTTATTTTCACAACAACATTTATCATTTACCACCCTAATGTGGCCCCGAAGATTTGCCGCGAGTGTACGTGTAAGTGTAGTGGTATTTGGGTGATACGTGCTCAGGTAATGGCTCCAGAGAAATTCATGATATAGTAGTTTTTCCTGAGATATACATCTTATGGCCGTTAAACTGTTTAGCTTCATGCTAGGGAAGTGGTGGTGGGTTAACGGTAAGGTTGGTTTTTTATATCACTTATCGCCGGCACTGATCATCATCATCATTTGATTCGATGTGACGTGATAGTGACGTTCGTTCCGGCTAATTTTACATTGTTGAGCTTTATGAACGTCTGAACTGAAGAATTGCCTCTAACTGTAACTATATGTGGTTCGGTCGTTATCTTATGGGTTAAGAGTGTCCCATGACTGCCTATATACCTGTGTACGCGACAGGGGGCAAAAACATATGCTCTTCAGTCAACGACAACTTTACATCCGAAGACAAATCAGTGGCTTCCTGTAAGTTTGTGGCAGAAAATTTGCTAGACACCTATTCCATACAATGAACAAGCCAACATATAATGTAAATTAAACAGATTATGCTACAATATATGGAGATGCAAGTACCCTCTAGTGCAATAGATAAAGATAGGGACGGTGTTGGGATATTTTTGCAGGTGCCAGATCAGGTGTTATTTCCTGCTCCTGATATTTCACCCTTAATATGCTGATAAGTATAACAAAAGCTTCAACAATGTAATGAACCAAAGTTCAATTGATGTCAGCAGAACTAAGCCATATGCTGAGAAATCTCTTCAATGCGATCACGCAAACAACATTCGTTTTAGCTGTAGTCCGCAGTCATCTCTTATTCAAGCGTTGTTCTGTAGGGATGAAGAGACCCAGAATATGCTTAATCTTGGGCGCGGACTTATCTCTTCAACCGCTTGAAGTATCCTATTCAATATTTCTTAGTTAAGTAACTCTATTAATTTTTTCTTGCACAATTGTTGGATAGTCCATGCTGAGACAAAATAATATAATACAGTTTCCACTCCATTATAATACAAATTACATATGTCCTCATTCATCACCAATGATATAACACGGCCTTGTACTAAATCAGCTAACAGACGTCAATTAAATTCGTCTGCCAAGGAGGTGATGTTCAGGTCAAAGCGTTGTGTGACCCGCATGCTGTGAGCAGGTAGCTGAGCAGCTCAATACATCGACGAAGATTTGTCACTGGGAGTAATGAGTGAACACCGCTAATCAGTTTTATTAAGCGGAATTCGACAGAATAATGTGTTCCTGATTCCTGCCTATGGCACGGGTCCACCATGTTACACTGACGTACCGGTTAAAGGCTATTCTGAAAGATGCTGTTCTGCTGCGGATGTACGAACAATTCAACGACTATAGTCACCGCAATATCGTAGGGCGATATATGCTACGACGTAACTTTGTGAGACCGTATACCAGCAGAGAGGGGTTATATTAACATTCTCAAACGCAAGTGATATAAACATAGACGCGCTGCGTCCATATGTGTCTTTTACCGGGCCCTGGCATATCCACTTTACGCCCGTCTTAACAATACCTCGCTCTATGAATAGACGTCACATATGTTTATGTATTGCTGAAAACAACAATGGCCGTGTTTAATAATGCTCAATGTGGAATTTGTCAAAGACAGGTCAAAGGAATAGGCATACGCAAGTGTTCTCGATACATGAAGTTAAGTCCTTCCTGCTAAGATAACATGCATGGTGATTTATTAAGGAATGGGTATGCTGTGGCATTCATATCAGTAATTAAGTCGAGTGAGGGAAATATTTGCTTTGCTATCTTTGGCAAACCTCAAATCTCATAGGGCGCTTCCTGCTTAGCCAGAGTGCATAGACAAGCATCATCTTGGAATACCCTTTATACTGGATGAGTTATTCGTCATTAATATATTTTGCCCAAGACAAAGGGAACCAATGCATGATCAAATCACAGGACGAAGGAGACCTACTCTAATATGGCACAGGATGTAAGCCTATGACATGGGCTCGAGGGATTTCTCACTAGGCTCGTGTTAGATGGTAACGGCTATCAAGCGTACATATACCCGTAATAGTGTCACCATCCTGGCTTTGAATGTCAGTATAAAAACAGCACCTTTTCCAGTATCGTCATCTTGTCTAGACTGTCCAGCTATCGCGTTTTTACGAATCTGAACTCAAAAGCAAACACCGAATGATAATACTCTCACATCACATATAATCACACAACACTAATTAAGATTATCATACCCTTTATTGGCTCTAGGCAGGAAGGCGAGCTTGCGCAAAATATTGTCGTGTAGATATTTCAACATGGCGTTTAAAACACTGATTGTTACTTCCTGTAATGTCAAAGGATGTACAACAATAGTTTTATCATATCCATGAGATCCATCGTTCCAACATGGTATTTTCGGGTAAATGGGTCGTGTAAAATGTGAAAAGACGTGTAATAACCGGGTTTTGGACGGAGCTGGTCACTTTTGCTGCAACGTCCATATGCACGACAACGGCATTGAGCTGTACTGTAAACACGGTCCATAGAATGTTAGTAAGCGAATAAAAGTAGCTTGGCTCGACAAACATGGCTCATATACAAATATATACATGTGTACATGTATATATATATATATATATATATATATATATATATATATATATATATATATATATATATATATATATATATATATATATATATATATACATATATGTATATTTATATATATCTCTAAATTTATATATGACTTATGCCATTGTACAGACAAGCACGGACGCCTCCACCCTTTTTGTCATCATACCGCTTTGATATAGGTTTTAATTGCCTGAGTAAATGACATACTGCCCGAATTTTGCGTTTGAATAATGGTCTATTTACAAGTCTATGCACACTTGCTTTGGCTGCGAAACCAGATCTACTGTCGATCAATGCTTTACCGACTCGACGAATTTTCTATGGAGACATGAATTGTCATTTTGATAAGGCCTTTCATTAATAACTCTAAGCGGATTGTGCGGGTTATACACAGGCTGTAACATGCTGATTAGAAGCACTTGAACATAGGTAATGCTGGTCCAGGCACTGCATCCTTGCCATGAGTTATAGGTAATTGAACTTATACGATAATGAAAACATGGCCTTTGAAATAACCAGGCCTAAATCCAGGAGCACAAACGACGCACTCTGACTTTTTTCACATTTAGACTTGATTTGCAAATACATCAATCAGACTCCTGGGCCCAGTCAATCGTCACACTATTGCTTGGCATGATATACGACAAAGAGTGTGAAGCTTCGACAACCAAGCTCGCTAATGGAAATGAATGAATATGATACGCTGCCTATTCCACGCATAGGCGTTTCTAAAGCTCAAAAGCCTAGTGGAATGTAATCATTTTTTTTCAAAACGAAGCTTAGTGAACTGATAGTCAAAAGGTCACTTTAATTCATCAGCTTCAATAAAATCCATCACTTGATATAAACAACGACTACTTTTTTCACCAAATGCTCTCAGTTTCCCAGACATCTGACGCTATTACGCCTAACTGCTAAACATGACAATACGCGTTGCTTTGTAAATGAGTTGTCTACACGAAAAAGAACCATGTGAATGAGTGACGTGGCACTTAATACCTTCCTAAACAGCGAATAATGTATTGTTATGTCTGTTTTATATCATTGCCGGGGCATGGCACGCATACATTGAGTCGTTTTTGTATTGTTCGTGATGCTTATCTTTAATCCATGTAAGCTCTGCGCTTCTCTTTCGTGCTTCATTGTTGATACTGTATCTTGAGCAGAATCCTATTGCCCAAGTGTAGTGCTCCATTTGCAGTTCAATAATACTGAATATAACCTGTAAAATATGTCAAAACAACATGATAAGGAGGTATTTGCTACCTTCATGCACACCTCTCGTATATATCCTGCCAGCTAAGCGGACGAACAACAAGGGCTTGTATAAAAGACATCTATGGCTGAACCATGATCACGTGACAATCAATCGGCATGATCGTGCCTAAAACCCCCGACCTGACACAATGGATACACGTGTTTGTTATATGATATTCAATAAAATATATCATGACAAAGACCTACACTGGAACAGACGTGACGTCATCATCTAAAAACATTAGTTCAATTAGCTTAATAAAGTGATCTGAGATAAGTTTGACAAGATCTTCCTGTGACAGCGAAGTAAATATTTGGTACTTACTTATATGTGACCTACTAAAATCTCATATAAGAATAACCAGTTTGTGACATATATTTTATTGTTGACAAAATATTCATACGTATAATTGATTGTTACCACATCGTAAAATGGAAAGCGAATCCATTATCGATTTCCGCAGGCAAAACGAGTTAAGTACAGGCGTCCGTTATTCTCAAGACGTTGCTGTATAAATTGATACTCGCCGAGGCTAAACTACTCCTTAAAGGAAAGTAATTGGACAAAATCAAGCACAACATAATGCCAGCAAATTTAAGATGTATGCTCCACTTTAATTGAGAGGGATTGGAAAGTAGCCTGCAACATATGGACTGGTAAAGCTACTGGCTACAGCCCATGCGTGCGTTGTATGCCACGCCACTTACATAAATGTGAGTGTATTTATATCAAGGCCGGTAACAATTTATTCATATTAGAAAGACTCCATTGCTGCACGCTTTCGCTTATTGCAGTTGCCTGTGAGCATTACTGTTCTTGATGGAACGAATGTATAGCTGGCTCATATGCAAATGTTGGTCCTATTTGCTCGGCTGTGACTACTCAGCCGGTGCTAAATGCAATAATTTGCGGTGTAGGTGCCAAGATAGTTTTCGCATGACAGTGATGCTGATCGACTCACGTTGCCATGGTGAACATGCTTCGTATTATGTAAATAACATACAGCCTCAGCAATCTGAATTCAATAAAACTTTACTTATCGCACGTTTTATAATGAACTCAGGGAAACAAATAATTCCCCATGAGATTTGCAAGCCTTCCTACGCATCTTCTGTAGCAAATGCCGGACTGTCCATGATAATAAAATGGATAATGCATACGAGGAGCGCTAGAGGGGAGAGCATCTGTACCTCGGTTTATTTAATTGAAAAACCAATGGGTATTTTCATTCAATGATTGGCCTAAGAAGATAACATAGATCGCGCCGCATGTAAGTAATTAATCAGCGTCTTAGCTATGGTGTATTACTAGTTGTTTGCTATTCTATAATTATTCAATATAATAGCAAGCTGCTGTAAGGACAAAAATGCTGTATTTACCAACGTAACATTGAGAAGAGCTCATTCTATAAAGACATAATATGAGACAGGATATACATGAGAAGCAGCTAATAACGTTTTATATAACTTCAAGAGACGGGCTGATGTGAAATTCCAAACCATATACACCATTAATGACATTGCCTTAAATGATGGAGTGTAGGTCCGTTATAAAGGTTTGCCTTGACCTAATGTCATTATTACATCCTGTTAACTACACGATGGCAATACTGCCAGGATCAAACCAACCTATAGGAGGAACATTTCTGTCAAAACTGGAACAACTACATATATGTGATTTGGTTGACTCACTGCATTTCGTCAGGTCGATTTTCTGATAAGAGGATAACATTGACCGATAATACATTCAATTATTATTGCCGTGAACCATAATGTGTCTATGTTAAAAATTCAAACATGGAACCCAATCGTTTGAAGGGAAACTTTGGTTCGCCATGGACAAATTACCGAGTCCTCTATCTAACTAAGCTAAAAGTCATAAACGAGCACAGCTTCACAGAACACTGCATTCAGGTTTCAATACTTTTTATTTCTAAAAGGTCAAGCCAGGAGAAGGAGGAACAGGTGTCCGGGCGTAACAAACATATTGTACATGATTCCTTCTATATGAACACCAGGTGCACTTTAATTAAGAGCATGTACAATGTGGCCATAACCACCACGTGCACAACTATGGGGCGATAGGCAGTCGTATGTATATTAATCATATCATATGTGGATTGGGTTGCGTACGTGAACTTATTATTTGGCTTCAAATATTGCCATGGTTGATCGTGGGATGACTACATGAATAAACTAATGGCTCTCGTTATACAGGAAGGACATAAAGTCTACCTTCTATATTCGTCAACATCTGCCTAACCGTAATACGAGCCGATATTAACTCACTTGCGCATGGACGGTGAATGGAAACCAATATAGTCATGTTGTGCCCTTGTATTTTCTCAGGGAGTTCATTGGCATGTGATCTTGTCTGCATCCAGGTATTGGATGAATTGGCACCTGTAGAAAATATTGCAACATTACCCTTCCCTGTGACAATTTTTCATTGTCGTGGTAAAATGAAGGCATATTGTTTTGATAGCATAACGACAAAGCATGGTTAAGCAACATTGATACAATTAATCGTACTCCGGTTGTGGTGAATTCCGTTTATCACAACAGTCGTTATGCAGTTTCTTGTACAACGAAAGAAATAGTACAAAACCAGCATCCAAGGACAACAACAACGTTTAGAGATTTGTTGCAATCCAACTAAATGGATGTGCGCAAGTATAAGAAAGTTTTACATCATACACCTAAGTGCATGACTTATTAAATTCACTATATTGGAACATGATTTATCCTATTTTGCCTTATTTTGCAACACAATACAATAACTATGACAAAAAAGTCCACGTGTTACGCCATGAACGAAGCTTGAGTTGATTACATACCGGTACGATGTATCATGTGGTGAACAAACCTTCGCTTATTATACTAAAATCCTCTGTTACACATGATGCATGAACCTCGGGATGATTTCACCCACAATCGATGTGTCATATGGTGGAAGAACATCGAGTCAGGCAAAGACAGTCTAGATTTACTTCTGACTTAAATGTGAAAGGGATATTACCGATGCTTGATGCATACACATGCGCATCTGTTCTTCTTGGCCCCTACTTTTGTCCATACATAGGTCATTATTTCAATCAAATGTCGGGCGCTCAACGATACTATGTAAAACCTCTCATCCCTTCATTTCGGAATAGGAAGTGTCATTTTATGTCTAGTATAACGCCAAGATGTAGTGCATAGTCAACTAACCAAGTGATGTTTTTACGAAATAGCCTCGATTTATACCCTTGTCAACAAATTTAATAAAATGGAGACGCTGAACATGATGATTAACTTACTAAACAAACCTGACCATCTGAAAGGAAGCACAAAATCTCATCAAAGACCGCGAAAACTATTGCATCCTTTGCAATATTCCAAGACGTCGTCAAACGACAATGCTACCCCATTGAAAATAATCCGTCCAGAATTATAGGAAATGCTGCACGCAATCCAATTGGTCACTTGAGGCGTTAAACCTTATTGGAGTATATAATACGAAACATGGTTACGTCATTTATACTTAGTCCTTTATTATGTAACCAATGGTGTGCTTAGAAGACATAATGGTTACGGCAGTGGTTAATAGTAGATGCATGCTATAGTGGTACTAGGGTGATACACGATATGGTATCGTAATTTGGGAGATATATTTTACGGTATTGGTAGAAATATGTTACGGTAATGTTCTGCGTAGCAGCATGCTTGGTAAGTGTTGATGGAAAATAGGTAACATTCGGTTGTAGGGGCTTTAAAAAATAAAGTGATTTCACGACGGTGATGGATGTTGAAGATTGTGATGCTTTGATTACACCATTTAAGTGTCAGCGTCCACTTTGAACAAATCCACGGGCCCGACGGGGCTGCAAAACCCTTTTTGTTATGACGGAAGTCAATAACAGTGTGGTACCTGTTACGGTCGATCTACTAGGGAGATACATGTTATGAAAACAGTACAGCAATTACAAATAGTAAAAGGAACTGGCTCATTTGGTGATAACTTACACATGGGGCGACAGTAACTAGTAAATGCATAATCGGTACATTGATGCTGTCGCAGGTAATTTACCCGAATGTTCATCGCGATTCAAGGTGTGCACTAAATATATCAGCATCTGATGTATTCTCAACCGTTTGCGTCAGCCTAAATGCTGCATGTAATATGCATGAAAGTATCGTTAAAACCAGACAGTGGTGAAACCATCCTTACCCAACTTTGCAACGGATAATACTTCGTAGACAGAATAGAGACGAATAGTTTGTGGACCAATAAATCCGTTTATGTAATGGAGTCTCAACAACGTGTTATGCTTCTAGGTAATAATCTTGTAAGACGGAATCACAATGCCCATTGGGCAGTACGTTGATCGCCCTGTCTTTGAAAGGTTGAACATTTAACAGTAGTCGCGTAGATTATTATACATTTGATGATGAATTGTCAAATTGTTGAAGCGATAGATAACTTTGGTCAACACCTCCCCTTACTACTAAGGGTTGTTCATTAACAAGACATCACAGTCTCCATACAAGCTGTACAATTGCTTATCATTATCACTTATATTCAGTAAGAATACTTTGTGTGTCAAGAGACGAAAGAGCTATACATTCCTTCTGAGTTCAACTCAGATGAGTTACCGTATTCATAAATGGCATTGTAACATCCGCAATGTCTTGACAAGATGGCCTTTCTTCGTCTAAGAAGCGGCCATCTCTAACTTTGTTTTCCTGCCCTGACTACGAAGTAATTCGCGGCCCCAACAAAGAAAGCAATGTCAGCGGTTTGAATCTAGAAGTCACAAATAGTCAAAAGTAGTTATGCACACGGCATTAGATGCATTAAGGTAGGAAAAGTTGACATCTCACATGTTGCTTGTGAGATGTATAAAATGTGGGATTAAATTAGCTTTGGGCATGATTCATATTTATACTTGTATATTGGAGATAGGTTTGGAGATATTATATGTAACATAGTTTTCAATCAATATATTTATCTGAAACGTAACACCTTCTAATGTTCCCATTGACACAGGACCATGCGCAGGTGTTGGGTCATGTATGATTTTCAGCTATGTGAAAAACCTCGTTATTGCTTGAGCGTTTGAACTCATGGAACTTTTGTACTAATACGAAAAAAAAAGTTCCAATTCGCAGATTTCACCCCGGAAGCATTTAGGCAATGGCCAACCGCTATCATTGCTATGTGCCAGTTAACTATGGTACCACCCATGATATAAAGTGATATCATTTGGATTGCATTATGGGCAGTCTAATGCTTAAATTCAATCACTGCAGGGTTTATAATCAATTGCAACCATCCTTGCAGTTTACATTAGATTGACGATAGATGGTTTTTATGATAAAGGATGGTCCCAATTATCCAGCCCGACACTTGATGCCCGTGTAGCTTACGTTACACCTGCGTCTGACATCGTCTTCCCGCTGACCAGATATTGTGTATGTATTTGTTGCCTAACGGGGGAACGAATGGGAAGATAATCGTTGTATCAGTGCGTCAGATCAACTGCCATTAAAATCCATGACGCCATTCGCAATGTCGGCAAAGTATAAAACGATTCCCATGACCTTATTCATGATAAACAGCGGTAGCATTGATGAACTAATACATGCCTTGATGTAAACAAGTGTGCATACAGCACGCAAGCTTGTAAATTTAGGTCGTGAAAATATTGTGTAGAAAGCCACTAAGATACAATACATGAAAGATAGTTCTCTGTGCAGTACAATACGTACACAATAATCATCATGATCGTTAGTTCAGATAATATAGCGCACCTTTATACTATGTCATGATATATATTTATTCGGTTGTATGCTCATCATCAAATAAACGGCGAGGCACTTAGTTATCATGCTAGGTGAACTCCAGGAACTAACGCGACGTAGACACTTCGGATGTCATATGATAACTTCACCAGCGTCACAAAGAATTTATCAAAGCCTATTCAATAAGCATCAAGGATATTAATGACCATATTAAACAGCACACCGCGAAGGTCGACGCACAATTTCGTTCAACGCGTGGGTAATCTGTACATCAAAAGTATACATAACATTAATTCATAAAAGCGATCAGTCAAACTTGGTATACAAATGCACGTTACTTCATGAGAATATTTACTTGACTAGCACCTAATGGATTCCTATTAAAATATGTATAAAACGAGGGAACATTAGACAATATATATTCATGTACACAGGTGTGCCAATGCCTTTTAACCAACAGTGTAAAGGATATATGTTGTACATTAAATGTCACCTACATTTTAGCTACACCCTGATCTGGCAAGACCGCTATCGGTAGGGAAGCAATTACTGTCATCAGATTCAATTTACAATGCGGTACAATTAAGAGCTCTTTGAATGGGAGGTGGAGAGCTACTATGGACTGGTTAGTTGTGAAGTACAGCTGTATCAGCTACGAAAGTTCTTTTGTTAACGGAGTTCGAGTCAGGGACATTTCTGTCGTCTGAGGGGCCAGTCGAAGCCATTAGGGAATATTCACAAACAAACAATTCACTATAATACTCCCTCATCTAGCAAAACGCACCGCACTAATTAAGATTATTTAGGCAAAAAGCATATGCAACAAACGTTACTTTGTGTGTTATTTGTTGCTATCAAGGAAATAATTGGATTTTGATAACGAAAGCTAGCCAATTGGTGATGGCTAACCGTTCATGAATAATCATGTATATTCATAATGCGTCGCAAGACTCAATTCGTGGAAATTCAGAGATATTCATGATTAGGTCTGATAAAAAATTTAAAACACGTTATTACTGGTATACGGTTGAATAATCAAGGCAACAGATCATGAAATGACTAATGAACCACTAAATTCATATGCAAGTCTGGACAGCATAATTGAGGATGATGGACGGTAATAATGATGCTAACGATTTCCACAAATTGTTATAACGACTGTCACTCATAAATAGTGTCTAATATCACACGTGTCACTCAGTTCAATATTGTACCTTACTGCCTATCATTCTGATAACACATCTCAATTCGACCCTTCCCTTGATTGTGTACCCTTCCTTTGTATACATTAAATAGCTTCCTCTGTTCAAAGATGCATGACAGGCCACAGGACTGGTGTAGTCGCCCACTCGAACAATCCAAACAAAATCGAACTCTCCATCGCGTTTGACGATGTTAAGTTTCACAATACTCGACTGACCCACGATTATCAACTTAGCCAGTTCGCTGGGAGAAAAGAAGACAAAGAGAAATCGCGCGATTCAGTTACTTAACAATCTTCCAAGTTTTGGTAGCAAGTCACGCTGAACCAGGCGCGCGCCCTGATACAAGACCATCGAATAGTCAACAAAACTCTGCCCAAGAGATTTGATTGCACTCGTTGGGGATGAAGCGCTGCGGGCTGCGAGCTACGCGAGAGTTTTTCTTTCGTGCATATTACAGATTTTCGATTGTAATCGAACTACTGAATTTTTCTTTGTTAACATTAATGCCTATTGAATTAATTGTTGTTACCAACTTCGCAATTTTGAAAAAAAAGAAAATACGCAAATGCTATTAACATTAACTTCGGTAGAAGGAAGCCAGCTGTTAGGAAAAACAATATCGCTGGTAGTCCTACAAGACGTCTGAGTGTATATATATTACCGTTCGACCGGAGCTATATCGCCGGATGAATTGGGAAATTATGCTGTGGCAGCTTCTATCTAACACGGCAGGTTTAATCAGGAGGACGCCTCTTTGGTACAAAGGTAAATGTATGAATTTCCATATTCAAACAGTTTTCTGATGTTTCTAAATAAAATGGTTCAGTCACGAAATTCAGGAGGCGATAATAGCCGATAACTACGAGCAATCGCAGGTGCCATGGTACTGTGAAAGTAGGCAAGGCACTCGTCCCTGGTGTTTTGAATATCTGATGCCACCTTAGTATGTCAGAATCTTTAAGGCGATAAATAATGCTGACAAGGGGCACTTATCAATTATTATATCCATATATGTCCTATCATCAATCTTGTCTAGCGTGCAACAACAGTCATGCTGCTTATTTAACAAAATAATCGAAATGTAACATAATTTAAGAATTGTTGTCCAATATGTGTACTGTGCGAATTGAAAACGAGACAGAGATCACAGCAAATTATCTAGAGGGCTTACATGTTGGAGCGAGGGGATAAGCTAGCAAGCCACTCGCGCTTTTCAATTGGGCGCACGTCTACGGGTGATGTACAGAGAAAATGGATTGATATACTCATGTTTAACACTGCAGGTGTGAATATTACAATGGCCTGTATTAACAGCCATTCCGCAGAATATTCCTCCTCTAGACCTGTTTTAGGAAGAAATACATTCAAGAGTATAGCCTTAGGTTCATGCAAGGAGTATATGTAATTCCTTAGTTCGTGCAATTACCTAAGAAGTCTTCATCAAAGACAACAGTTAAGGGATTTGGTCGCTTGTGAAGCACAGGGCTGTTTACAGTGACAAAAAGGAGCAATTAATTAACAACAATGTATGAAGCATAACAAGCCCTCATAACGTGCATCACACTTGAAGGCGCCCTTTCCACATATTGATTGAGCCCATTATCCGAATCATGGTTACGTAAAGTGGTGGGCTGCGTTCTCCTCTTGCTTAAGATAAAACACCCTGTCCTTGAATGATTTTTTATTCAGATGAAAAGCGGTGTAATCTATATAGATAAAGTCATTGCCAATTATGACTGATTTGCGTTATGTTGTGCATCGTAGCCTTCTTAAGCTGCTGATCAATATGGGCCACGAATAAATCATGGTACCATCATTTTAAAAGGCCTAAAAGGGACCTTTCCGTAAGGTACATGGACAACATAGGTATTTTTGTGCATCAAGCATTATCATTAAACATAATAAGCAGATTAATTTGTACTTAATGGTAAACGATTCGTCGCAGGTTTCATCGGATAACCTAGGTAAAATTATCCATTACCGAGATATGTTTATATGATTGGATAAGTCGTATAGTACACCTGCTATTACAGATAATGTATATGGTACGCAGACGAAACTATGTAATACGTTCTTGAATTTCCTGTTAAGATGCGACTTTATCTATCACATCCGCAAGTTGAACATAATGCAGCTATGCAACATGCTCGAATCGGTTGCCAAGTTCGGTAATGACTGACTTAGGTATTATGAACAAGAGCTTAAACTTATTGAGTGCCTTACGTCATTTATCGTAGACCTTGATTACGGTTCTAATGATGGGCGTCGATCAGGCATGGAGCTGACAATCTATTCGTTACGGTAGTGGTGTCGTAGGGGATACATGCTATGGTGGTGGTACAAAGGTAATATACCATATGGAATTAAAATTTGGGAGGTACACATTTCGGTAGCAGTAATGGGTAGATATATGTTACAGTAGTTGCACAAAGGAGCAACATACATGGCAAAAGGTGATAGGTTGTTAACAAATGATGAATGTATCTGCTTACCCTTTAACATTTGTGTTTGGAAATAGAATGGTATAGATAACATTAATAGTCATATAGTCATATATATATAGATGTATTTGTATAAATATCCATGTTTATAGATGTATATACATATATTGGTATATATGTTTAAACACACTTATATATATATAGGTTTATATATGATAGATATATATATATATAGTATATATATAGTATATATATATATATATAGAGATATAGAGATATATTATATACATATTTATATAGAGAGGGATATATATATTAAATAGATAAAACATATCCGTAGAGATAGATACATATATAGATATATCCTGAAAAGATATATATATGACTATTATAGATAGATAGGAAAAATATAAAACATATATATATATATACATATAAATATATATACATATATATATACATATATATATATATACACATATATATATTTACATATAAATATATAAACTTATGTATATATTTATATATATATACATGTATATATATATATGTATATATTAAATATATAAACATATATATATACATATAAATATATATATATATATATATATATATATATTTACATATAAATAGATAAACATGTATACACATATATTTATATATATATATGTGTGTGTGTGTGTGTGTGTGTGTGTGTGTGTGTGTGTGTGTGTGTGTGTGTGTGTGTGTGTGTCTGTGTTGTATGTGTATGTTTATGTGTGTGTGTGTACACTTGTCGAATTTCTGGCTGTGTACGCAATTTTTTATAACCCCGCGTGCAAGTTATTTACCCCTAGCGTGTATGTAAATAGATAAGGTTATCTATATCATAGACTACGAGTTGTTTTTAGCCTCGAAAAAGCCGAGCCGACATTGTTAATTGAAGTATAGAACAGCTGCTAGATGTTAATGACTGTTTATGTGACGCGTCGCACTCGTTTACAGCAGGTAAGGCACCAAGCCCGCCCACAATGTCTCCTCAGCGGAGGATGGTATCATACGACGATGTGTCGCAAGATATGAAGCCCCCAATTGCGTAGCTGGATATGCGAGAATACAGATATAACCATCTATTATCATCAGAACCACGTGTCTCCTTCGTATAGTAAACTGTAAGAATGTTGGCCAATCGACGGTGGATGTAAGTATTTGTCTATCAATAATGCAATCCACGTACAATATAAGCTTTTTTCTGAGCTTTTCTAGCGACTGCTGTTCTTGCAAGAGTAAAATGCTTTTTTGCTATTATATTAATATTACCTTTACATATTTCTTGTATTTAAAGAGCCTTGCATACTGGTAGTTCCATTACTGTTGAAGTACACGTTGCAGTTGTGTGAATGTTCGTGCCTCACAAGCGCGATTAAACCGTAAAACAATAGCCATTAATCAATCAAATAGGTCCCCTAATTTTTTGTCAATAATAACCAGTAAGCCGATAAACCTCCTCGCTGCCTGTTTACCTTATTTCAGAATGTTATTTCGTTTACAGACAGCATTTGATGTAAATTTTAGCGCATGCTACATTTTCTTCCACAATGATGATACTCTGTCGCAGCAC